>OX453284.1:4951734-4994234 GCA_949710005.1 Ricordea florida
CGACGAGATCTGCCACTGCGACTGTCATCGACAACCATGTTAAATTTCGAAAACAACACATCAGGCCGCGCGCGGTTGTGGGATACGGCATTAAAATTTTTGTGCCCAGACCTCTTCATTACGTCACCAGATCACCTGGCGGGTATAAGTTGTTTCGACAACCTGAGCTAAAGTCATCATCGTCTCATCTTGTCCGCTCATGGAACCAGCCATAGAGTAGGCAGGACAATACACCCTTTGGTGAAAACTTGACAATACACACCTAAGTGCTCCATGCTGAGATGTGCGAGTCCAGAAAGCAGTTCAAATGCAGCCAGAGTGATGTGTACATCAGCCTTCCATCTACTGCTTCTAATCACAACCAGCTTGTTACATAACAGATGAGTCAACTGTACAAACAGAACTTGGACTGTTGACAAGTCTGAAAATAATAAATTATAAAAAGCCAGTGAATTATATTACAAGGATTGAAATCATCTTTCTGTAACTGGTGTTGAAAAGAGACACGTTTTTTGGGTTGTTTTGTTTGTTCGGCAAAACAGATCCAAGAAGTAAACCTTTAGAATCAAGAACATAACTTATTATAATCTAGCAAACTATGGTTGGCTGTATAATAAATTATACTTTGTTGTATACTTAGACTTTCACTCAACAAAACGATTGGTTGATTCTTGGTCACGTGCCCCTGATCAAATTCGAATGTATCCCGACCGGGATACAATTGCAGGCATATAATTCATGGTAGGCCACCATATAGTCTCCCAGCTATCCCATAATAATGCCTATTATGTCCGTGTGAGTCCATTGGCTGGGAGACTATATGGTGGCCTACCATGAATTATATACCTGCCCGCGCGCCCAATACAACAGCACGTGATCAGTGCATGACTAAATTAAAAAATGGCGTGATCTTCTAAATATATAACAAAGCACCAAATGTATGGTCCCTCAATAAACTAGTATTGTGGGAATAGTTTCTAAAGAAACTGGTGCTGCGTCGGTGGGGAATTGAAACACACGAAATTGGGATAATCAAACGAGTTGATTAAGTAAGTTATACCACCATAAGGTAAAAGGGAGGTGCTGACGTTTCGAGCGTTAGCCCTTCGTCGCACCTTCCTTTTACCTTACGGTGGTATAACTTACTTAATCAACTCGTTTGATTTACACAGTTTCTCAGAAAACTAGTTAGTTCTATTTTCCCTCGAGTCCTGACGTTTGATGACTCTCGGGAAAACAAAACTAACCGTTTCTCTTGGGACCATACATCAAGTGTATTTTGTTATAGACCAAGCCTTTCACTCAACAAAACGAGCACTGTGATTGGTTAATTCTTGGTCATGTGCCCCTGTTCAAATTGAAATTTATCCCGACCGGGATACAATTGCGCAGTTGTTGCCCGCGCGCCAGTTGTGCCGCCTTTGTTTGTTTGTTTCTGCTCTATTGTTTAAGGGAAAGTCTAAATATATAACAAAGCACTTAATGTATGGTCCCTCAGGAAACTAGTTAGTTTTGTTTTCCCACAAGTCGTGATGTTTCCCGGGACGAAGAGATAACTGTTTCCCTCGGGACCATACACCACTAGTGCCAGCATCCATTTTCTCATTACAATATTCAATGTTCATTAACCATTCAGGTTATGAGAATAACAAAATTGATCACCAAAAAACAGTTGTACTGATATTTAAACAAATTCTCCTCACTAGTAACATAACAAATATATGAGAATAGTTAGGAGTAAATGTATATTGACACTGGGGCAAAAACTTGGCTCTGAAAAGGACCAGTAGTTAGTTTTGGTATCATGTATGGTAAACAATCAATTTAGTTAGGGTTATGGTTACCATTAGACGACAGCAGGATAGCATAATTGAACACAGTATTGTGGGGATAGTTTCTAAAGAATCTGGTGCTGCGTCGGTGGGAAATTGAAACACAAGAAACTGGGTAAATCAAACGAGTTGATTAAGTAAGTTACACCACCGTAAGGTAAAAGGGAGGTGCTGACGTTTCGAGCGTTAGCCCTTTCGTCGGAGCGAATAATTGAACACAGTCTGGTTATTGAATAGGCTGAGGGTTTCTGGGTCCTTGCAGCTTGTCCCTAACCTAAGCTTTGTGGTATATCCAGTAGATTGTAAGCCATTTCTAGGCCTTAGGGTGCATGTTTAAAGACATGAAGATCAGATACTGTTGAAGAAGTTCTTTCACAGCTTTAAAGTTCTTTATCTGTTTAGCATAATAACAAAGTTCATTCTGATCAAGGTGAACAGTAGCCACCAAAGATACAGTTAAAAAAAATTGATTGAGTAACACTGGAAAAAAAAAACAAAAATAATTATGTTTACAACCGATCACCAAAGTTAAAAAAACTTTTGTGCTCATACCATAAGACTGGAAAGGTGACTGCTCCAGTCTGATCCTGCTGTCTTTACTGGCTTCAGCAGTACTTCCTGTGTCTGGCACTGTACTGCTTCCAGTGCTAGCACGTCGGCGGTTGTCATGTGGTGGCTGTAAATGGCTGTCTGCTCTGGTAGCAGAAGGGACTGCAGACTCCATAGGGGATCTTACACCAAGGGATTCAGCAATTTCACTATCCTGAATCAGCAATGATACTCCTACAAATTACCAACGCAAAATTCTAAGTTACTAACAAAAGATCCTATAATCTGATAACTTGTAGTGTACATGTACTAGGTGGTTTTTGGATTTTGAGTCAAATTGGACCAAGAAAATACTGATTTTTGTTTGCACAAAATCAAAGTTTGCTTAGCATTTACACTTTGAACATATGCTAATGTTTAATCCCTTGAGTTTTTGGTCAAAAGGATGAACAATTGGATATTAAAAAATGATTGCTAACCTCCTAACAGAATCTGAACATTGAATGAGTCTGATTCACATTGGAGAGCTTCTAACAGAAGCCGTGTTAGTCGAGGCTTCAAAGACAGAAACGTCAGTTGTTCCTTTGTGCCACTTTCATGTTCGACAGAATGCTTCTTTCTCCAGCCTGTTGTAATGTCTAAATCATCAATACAAAGACAGAGTTCATATCTATTAAAGTAGGAGTGACATCAAACAAAAATACATGTAGAAGATTGCATAGAGTGGAACAGCAAGTGAAATTATTGTATGTTCTGATCACATAAAAAAATGGACAATCAACAAGAACTGTAAATATGAAATCCTAGACAGTTAGCTTCAGTAAAGTTTCTGTACATTTACTTATCAAATTCGACATCTCAACATAAATTTTATGAAGAAACATAGCAAGGCAGTCACATAAATCTCTTTAGATCAGAAAGCTTGTGATTAGACTGGCGACCTCAAGTGAGAATTAACATAAAACCAACAAACAAATACAGCGACATAGAAAACACATGCACAAAAATAACAATTTGTAACCAAAAAGTACTGACCAACCTTTTATAGCAAGATCCTGAAAATGAAGTGGCAAACATAACATAGACAGCAGGATGTGAATAGCTGAACGGCGAAGCTCTGTCAGGGACACCTTACAACTATAACAAAAATAACGGTTCTTTACCCAGCTTAATCAATTGACAATACAGTCAACTCTCTCTAAGATGGACACTGTAGGGACAGGACCTGACTGTCCACCTTTGAGAGGTAGGGATAATCAAACGAATTGATAAAGTAAGTTATATCACCATAGGGTAAAAGAGAGGTGCTGACATTTCGAGCGTTAGTCCTTCGTCAGAGCGAAGGGGTAAGAAGGGCTAACGCTCGAAACGTCAACACCTCCCTTTTACCTTTTCGTGGTATAACTTACTTTATCAATTTGTTTGATTATCTCAATTTCTCGTGTTTCAATTCCCTAACACCTTTGAGAGATGTCTGGCATTTGCAGAGTTGATGTAAAGCACTTGTAATGTGTCCATTGACAGTTTCAAGGTGTCCATTAAATATGTTAGAGAGGTGTCCATCTGGTAGAGATTTTAGTTACAGTAAAACGACTGAAAACTTCAGGGACCTAAACAAAGTGTCCATGAGAGGTGTCCATTAAGACAGAGTTGACTACACCACAATTATTATAGAACTTATGCCCCATTCACACCAACTAGACATGTTTAGTTTAATCAGGTTTAGAACATGAAAATTGGCAACCAAACACTGGAACACAGTCGTTTACACACGATTCAAATAAACTTTAACATGTTCTTTCTATTGGTGCTAAATGTGTGGTCGACAATGTCAGTAAGTAGCTTTTATAAAGGAAACAATTTTAAATCGTGTTTAACTAAACAGCATTTAAACATGTTTAAGCTTTGGTGTGAACAGGGTATTAGATGATGCTCCTTTGAACTTGTCTCCAGATACCAGAAAGACAATTAGTTGATGGAGCCACTGACAAAGTGTGACTATGGAGAATTCCCCAACTACATTCTGATGGATTGTAGCTTTATCATTACTTAGTCATGGAGCCATTGTGTTGCATCTCTACTGATTCCATTTTACCAATGATTTCCTACTACTGCAAATCCTGTTCTAACTATAAGTACTGAAAGAATTCAAGGCTAAAAAACAGTACTGTTGGTACTTCATAAGTGGTAAATACAGCTAGAGTATTAAAATACCAGTACATATAATAATTGTGTAAATCTAAATTTTATCACCTTATTTGAACATTCTTTCTTGGAAGAACTGTCTCCAGGGCAGTTATTAAGTGAGGCAATAACACTTGCACTCCTTGCAAGTCCACTCTCAGTAAGTCAGATGAATTCAACAAAATGCTGCATAAAACATGGCCAGTACATGACTGCAAGAGGCAATTAAATCACAAGTGAGACCTACACGTATGTATAGACAGTAATAAAGACAACAAGAATTTATACTCAGGGTTTCCAAATCCCTCACTCACCTCAGAATACAACAGTCCAATAGCCAGAGCCAGATAGAACCTTGAAAGATACACAGGTCGGACATCTTGGCCAGAACGATGACTGCAGAAGATACGGCACATGGCACCATATGCCTCAGCCCTTCCCGGTTCAAACACACTATCCAGAGAGGCATCCCCTCTATCAGGGCTACAAATACAACAATAGAGTTACTATAATGCAACAACCCTTTAAGCCCTAAGGGGTCTCCCTGTGACGAGTAAAATCATCTGGCATTAGCCAGGGTAAAATCTACAATGCTTCAACCCTTAAAGCCCCGATGAGTCTCCCTGTGACAAGTAAAATCCTTTGGCGTTAGCCAGAGTAAAATCTACATGTATATTATCTGACAAACTTAGGCAAAGAATGGTAGGTGTCTGATAATTCACCATGGGTATTACTTAACCCTTTAAGCCCTAAGGGGTCTCCCTGTGACGGGTAAAAATGTCTGACATTAGCCAGAGTAAAATCTATAAAGTCACTCTTAGGGGTAAAGGGTTAAAGAAGCTACTACTACAATTATTTATTGCCAAACCAAAACAATTGTTAAGCAAAATTTTTACTTACGTTGTTATAATAATAAAAACAAATCTTACAAAAAGGGCAAGAACAACAATCTATAATGGTTTTTAAATTAATTATTAATCATTAATTAATTTATTATTAATCAATAATTTATTGCACTCCACTTTTAGTCTAGTTGATTGATACATATTCACAGTTTCAGAAATTCCTGTTTAACCAACCTAGCTTGTTGTCCCACTGGAATTTCAGCAGCAGTATTCTCGATGAAACTATCATAAATCTTTCCAAGTGTTTTGAAGCTTGCTGTCACATCCAGTCGGCTAAATATAGCTTCAAAAAGCCAAGCACCAAAGAGGTGCAACACACTATCACCTGATGGCATATCAGTAGAAGAGAATCTTGGTTGTGGGAACAAAAATGATGCAGATGAGATGCTCGATGTTTCAAGATTAAACATGTCTAAAGTTGGTAAGGCACCTCCTGATGTACCACTGCTGTGCCTGGATGGTAGTGTTTGTGCCCTGGTCGCCATCCCAGTTGTTTCAGTAAGGCCTAATGCCAGGCCAATACTTAAAGCTTTTTGGTCACGTTTCTTGGCGGTTGGGGGGCTGGCAGTTTTTGTTGGTGCTGGTATTGGCAGGTGTTTAACTGGTTCATCTGACGTTGTTGCAATGCCAAGGAAACTATTGACAAGCACAGCTATGCCTTTCATTGCCTGCAAGAAATTTTGTGGAAGATTCTTTAAGCATGGATGAGCTCTTGGGGATACAACTACTTCGCTTGCCAGAGCAAACTCCTTAAACTTTGGTGTATTACTAATCACTTCCTTTTTGCACAGATCCACAGGGTTGCCAATAATATGGAGAATTCTGAACCAACTTTGGATAAGGCAGTCGTTGATTAAATTTGCTGGCAATCGAACATCACTCTTCCTTGTTGGCGCTGCCAGTAAAGGAAAGTTGGGGCCATACATGAACTGCAACACTCTGGAAGTGAGTGACAATGAGGTTCTGCTCCAATAGTCTATCATCGCACTGTGATGCCTCCATGACATGCAGAGTTCATACAGGGTTTTCCACATTGATGGTGCAGGGAAGTAATGCGAGCTGGCTTGCAACCATACCTCCAGAAGGACACTTATCATCTTGTCACACAGATGTTCTGCCAGACCGCCAGATGTGTTTGGAGGTGAAAGAAGCATATCATTAATAATCATCAAGAACCTCAGCAATGCCTCCCAAGTTTGAGATGAAACTCTGGCCTCTGAAGCAACATGCTGGATCATTTGTAAAACCCTTATACACAGTGACGCTTGCAAAGCTAGGTTACCCTCTTCCCTTCGCACAAAAAGGTTACGAAAGTGCTGGCAAATTTCCTTCGCGTATTTTTCGGGCGCTTTGAGAAGGGGTCGAGGAACCTCTTTCCTTGGATTGGCTACAACTGTAAGCCAGTCAATGTATATATTGACACAGCCCTTGACGATTTCGCCATCACTTTCCGTCATCGGAAGAGTTAGACCGTAGCACAAAACTTCCATAACCCATTCAACATCTCTGTCTGTGGACAGAAACGTTGTATCCTGCACTGTACCTTGATTGACCAAAGTTTTAACAACTGAATGCGCCACATCTCGACCAACAGTCAAAGGAAAACTCTGCAGAACGCTTCTGTTGTTTCGGTCACGTTGCAGCGCGTTCCGGAGAGAAACCCACTCCGAATACATGACAGAAATCTGGCAAAGAACAAGTAACAACAAGAAAAACATTGGACAGTTTGCTACGGCGATTAAGATTAATTAAACGTTAGAACTCTCAGCTCTCACATGCGCCACTCACCAAGGAAGTAAAGTTGACTTCATATTATTTATCACAACTTTATAATTTGAATTGTCCCTATCTACTCCGCACAGTCACGATAAACAAGCCACACAATTTGTATTTCTTGAAGACATCCGAAACTGCTCCCACCCGCCATGTTGTTTTTTACTGGGCAATGGCCGCTGTACCAAAAAACAGCGTATTGCAGTTGGCAGTTTCTGGGAGGACATAATAGACCGAATATAATTTAAGGTTACTGTAGACCTTCAGGGGTGTCTTCCGAAGAATCATTCGTATGCGCGCCGCTGATACTCTAACCATAGAAAAGTATATATCATCGTAAAGCTAATAAAATGTACAATCAGAAGAAATAATTTTTTTTAAGATTTGATTTAATGGTAAGCGCGCGCTAGCCTTCAAACGCAAAACTGACACTATTTGATAAACTGAATTACCTGCCTTCCTGCTCGCAAGTACGACCAAAGAAACTGCACAATGTCAATCAGTAGGTGATAGGCTACAAAAGAGTGTGAGGCTTTCTCGATATTCCGACTGGTTGCCGAGAAAATCTATTTTGAAGTTGGCGAATTGAATATTTGCCGATCTTCGTCACATGAGAGCGCGTAAAAGGAGAAGTATTTGAAATATCAAAAAAGCCTCACATACTTTTTTGCATTGATAACCAAGGATCATTTTTGCCAAATTTCATGAGAATCCGTCAAATCTATATACCCTATTAATTCGCTTGAAGCAAGGAAATCCACGAAAAAATAAAGTCCGAGTTTTAGACTCCTAAAGTTTGAAAGGCTTATCACACTTCATCAAAGCGGCTGTCAACTGGGTCATGCCACCGACCAATGAAACACGAGCTTCGGATCCCCCGAGCGCCCGCAACAAAAATAGCTCATCAAATTTGCGGGAAGTTTTGCAGTCGCAGTCGAACACCGTCGAGTGATTGCGGTGAAAACATGGGTAAAGTTAAATCAACGAGAAAAGCCTCTGGAAAAACAGTAAAGAGAAAAGGCACTCCAAAGAACCAAACATCCAGTCAACCGAGCGCGATCCAAAACAAAACGTGGTCACACTCCAATTCCTCCCATTCTATGCTTGCGTTCGATTCCTCGCCACTGGTCGAGTCAGATTCTGCTAAACCAGTGGTAACAGCTTTCGAAGCTATCAGCTTTAAACTACCGGCACCAACCTCTCTGGAAGTTGACGGGTGTGAGACTCCTGAAACATAGCTTCAGGGGCACCCAACGAGAATATAGTTCAAAACCACTTGAACATAGCATTGTTAAAGTGTTTTAGTATTTAAAAGGTAGATATAAGCATATTTTTATCCCCTAAAATTTTTTAATCTGTTCGGATTTCCTAGCTGAAAGTCTTGTGATCCGAAAATTATAGCGATCAAAACTTACCTTTTCGAAAATTTCAGCCAGAAAAAAGGCTCCCGAAAATTCTAGGTGACCTTTTAACGTTAAAAATCCGTTAAAAATGGGCAATAATACCATTTTTTAGATGTTCGAAAATCCTAGGAGAGGCAAACAAGCAAGAAATTTTTTTAACAAATGTTCCGAAAATTCTAGATCTCAATCGTCTTCCGAACAGATATTTTCCGAACATTGACGTTGGGTGCCCCTGTAGCTTGAAGGCTGGTCAAACCAGGAATCTTTGTCACTGGCGGCGAGGTTCCTCCTGCTTTCATCAAACAAATCGCCTTTTTCCTTTTTCTCCAGGTTTCTTAAGAGATTTTGTCCGAGGCTTCTTTTCTCTTTTCGATGAATTCATAATGTAAGTTTTCACGGATTCTACATTAAAATATTCACTGATACCAACGGCCAAAACGACGCGACACAGCACAACTTTCAATGTAAACAAAATATTCAAATGTTTGTAATTTTAGTCCCGGATAAGATTTGCCGCGAAAAATCAGTAGGCGCTAGATTAGGCTCGATTTCCAGCCGCTTTTTCGGGAAAATGAGCCCGCGGTCATCCCCCCCGAAAGCACTCTCGGGGAGGAAAGACCGAACACGAGAGGACGGCGGAAATCGAGCCTAGCGCTAGATGTGTTTAATGGGATTAGAACGCCTTTAGTTATTTATTAACTCTTCTCCAAAATAGTTTTTCCCCGAAATCTCGCGATCATTGAATGATTTCAAACAACTTTTTTCACCAAATTTTAAATCGATGTTTTAGCTATGTCAGGAGCACAGAAAAAAAAATTCGCAAAATTCTGCCTTTGAAGGTCTACAGTAACCTTAAACCAATTGTTAACTAGAAATGGGACTCCCGCAAAACCTCGCGAAGGTAGTTTTTAAGAAATTGTTATTGTCGGAAGGGAACAATAAAATGCTTTAACTGAATTTTCACTACCTGTGCCTGCCGTCTAGAGACACTTTTCACGCTTTCTTTTATTCTCAATAAAGATACAATTCTCCAGTTTCGAGCATGAAGGTGCAGTAAAATCTCTTTCTGAGTAATCTTAATTTGATGAATAAGGGAGCTCTCTCACAGATTCTTCTACAAAACTAAAAACCGCTTAAATTGCAAAACTGAATTATAACAGGCGCCAATCACCCTGATTATTCGCTCTTGATTATTATTTACTGAGCAATTATTTGCTTTTAGCTACAGGTATTTGTTTTCTTAAATGCCCATTTTATGATCTCTTAGCTCAGTTGGTTTGTCTAATTTGTACAAGATGTTAAACAAATAATCTGGGAAGTTTTTTATGAGGAAATTCAAATCCCTAAAGATTTACATTTTAGACTAAGTTTTAATTTTTACAATTTGGTTTGCTATTTTTTGTTCAGATAATATATAATTATCAGATTTCATGTTAGAAAGAAAATTGAACGCTAGCTTTCATTGTATGGGAGAGAGAACTGCCAAATCACCCCTGGGCGGGTGGGAAAGGGTGGTTCTCGTAAATATGCAGTGAAGTGGCTTAAACTCGGACCCTAATCTAGATAATTTTGTACCCACAACTCGCAAAGATTTTCGCAAAGCATTTCAGAAATTATTACGGTATTTTCAAATTCGTCGTCAGACAGGAGAAATTAAATTTGAAGCAAAGTTGAAATTTAAAAGTGAGTAAAAATTAAGAAATATATAGTATTTAATTATGATGTCCTTTATAGATCACATTATTACTAACAAATGCTTGTTTGTCAAAATTTTAATTCATTTCCCGTCAATCTCGGGCGCCTTTAAGACCCTCTTTATCAAACCTTACTGATCAACAATTTTAGTCTATCTAGTACTACGGATAGAAACGTGCTGAGCATTTGACCATTGCATTATTTGAGAAATTATTGAGCAATTGCGATTAACCTCGAACAAGAAAAGGCCGCAGTTGCTCAAGAATTGCGCAAATACAGCGATGATTAAATCTTCAAATACAATTTTATATTGCTATTCTTTTATTATATTTACAATTTTTTCTGATTAATTTAAGATATTGACAGAGAAGCAGATGATCGAGTCAGAGCGCTACTGAGAGGAAGAAACGGGATTTGGTTATCATATGAACCATCCAGTGTTGATAAAGTAATAATTAATACAACTTGAAGATAACTGTGTATAATACTAGCTAAAAGATATAGGTAACTAACTTCTCGAATTTAGTAAAAGAGATTGACTTATTATTTGCTTAGCTTGTTTGTGTTTGCAGAAAGAATATAATAACGCAAGAGTATTAAGAGGGAAATGATAAGACTTCTTAATCATTCCCTCTGAAAGCCAAGACTGAGGCCACTTCTCGGATTCACAGCTGAACACAAAGGTAAAGCTTTTTTGCTTTTTTTCTCCTAGAAATACTCAAAACCGTTCATCTTATTTTGAATTTTCTTAACATCTGTCTTTTTGGATAAGATCGGCCTTACCGTGAATCCAAAATATAATTTATCAAACGAGTTGATAAAGCCTGAGTTTTATCACTGTAGGGGGATGCTGACGTTTCGAGCTATAAGGAAAGGGGTACCGAATGGTGCCTTCAAATTTTCAGGTGTTCGCAAAATGTGGGCGTTGCTCGATTTGCTCGCAAATTTTAGAGGAGTGCTCGCTTGTTCGTGCTCGCAAAAGTTTTGCAATTTCTCGCATGCTCGAATTCTAGTTGACATTTGTTCGATTGCTCGAAAGTTCGTGAATCGATCAGGTTTTGGTACAGAAATAATGCTTTACTACATCGTACTGAACCCGGGCCCTTCCGATCTGGCATGTCATCAAGTTTAGTTGAAAGCACACTACAATAACCTACAATAACATAAGTCAAACATATACGCCAGTTGAATTTTTCTCAAGAGCTCGCTGCTCGCAATACAAATTTGGTCATGCATTGCTCGTGCCTTGAGAAATAAAACGCAGTGTTTACATGCTCGCAATAGCTCTTAAAGACCATTCGATACTAACAAAGTCCGGGCTAACGCTCGAAAAGTCACCACCCCCTAAATAATAGGAGTGGCGAATGGTCCCTCAAAAATTCTGGGTCTCGCAAAATTTTAGTCAAATTTCGACGGGTCTCGCAGTCTCGTTTTTCAGCAGTTATGTGCGTCTCGCAGTCTCGATTTTTATACGAAAGAATTTCGCACTCAAAACACTTTGAAGTCTCGGTCTCGCAATCTAAAAAGTCAAAATGTCAGGGGCTCGCTAAGAAAAACGCTAGTCTCGCCGTTTCGCAAAGTCTCGCATTTACCATTCGCTACCCCTAATCCCACAGTGATAAAAGTTACTTTATCAATTCGTTTGTTAAACCCGATTGGTTAGTGTATTTCAATTGCCACCGATGCAGCACCACTTTCTTCAGTTCTTTGGAAAATTAACTCCTTTATACTAACAGTATATCAGTTCAGAATCAATCAGCTGAGAGCCTGAGAGCGACCCTGGATAACTCATGACCCCTGAAAACCGAGGAATATTTAATATGTAAAATATCGAAAATAGAACACGGAGATGACAAAAGTAAGATAAAATGGCGCAATTTTGATTCGCCAGGATCAACCGCTTTGCGAATGAATGAATGAATGATTGAATGAGTGTCCTTGTTTCTGAAACAAAATGAAATTTTCAAATGATGTCAGTCCAGGAAGAATCCTTGCCGGTTTTTTTAAGCACAAATTTGTCGTTTCTTTTGTTTCTCAGCACCAGTTTTTTTTTATAGTCTTAAGGAGGCTCTCTTTACGCAAATAAATTTCTCGGTTTCAATCGCAACCCCCTTATTTTCCAAACTGATATTTCAAGCCTCTGCCAGTACAAGGTAACCTAACAGAATGAGCTTTCTATTGGCGTTCACCTTCATTTTGAGAACGGCAGTACATGGATCAGCGGCATACCCCAGCGACCAATGTGATTTGGGTGGTACTGACCATTACAGCTTGTTACAAGTCAAGGACAGCAACTGTGATTGTCTTCCCAACCGGGAGGGTCAAATCAAGTTCACCAGAGGTAAAATACGCGTGTGCGTGGAGAGTGAATGGAAAGCTCTTCAGTACCAGATACCAGTAGGTACTCGAGGTAACCCGGGGTACAGCTGTGAAGACATCAAAAGCTCTAGAAAGAGCGCAAAAGATGGCGTGTACTGGATCACTTTGGATGGTGAGTACGGCATAGTAAACCCCACGCTGTGAACGGCCGCCATCCTAGCTCTCGGTCCATACTCCAAGTTACGAACAGTTTTTTTTTTTTCACGCGGGCCATAAATCCGAGCGGAAAAAACGAGGATACGCAACTTACAGTACGGACCGAGAAAACGAGGTTTGTAAGATATTTATTACATCTCTGGAGACATTTTGGCGACGAAAACAAACTTTTGAATTTAGTGTGCCGTACAGTGAAGTACGGCCCGCTAAATTGACCAATCACAGCGCGCTTACTAACTGAGAGATATAATCACTGAACTTAACAGTTCTGGATTACTGTAACATTTTCATATTAAAATGATTTTTTTTTGTTTTCTGGACAGACGAACGCAAAAAGTTTCCTGTATATTGCGATATGAGCAATGGAGGTATGTTGATCAATCACATGTGGGAGGCTAAAAACAGCTTAAGGTCAACGCTAATGATCAATCATTTTTTTCATAATAATAATTAATTATTGTCATTATTAAAAAGAAGACACCAGTATTTTGATGGTGATGATAATGATGATGATAATGATGATGATGATAATGATGATGACGATAATGATAATAATAATGTATTAATGATAACGCTAATGATAATGATGGTGATCATGAGGGTAATGATGTATTAATGATAACGCTAATGATAATGATGGTGATCATGAGGATAATGATGATGATGATGATAATAGTAATGATGATGGTGATGATGATGATGATGATACTAATGGCAGTGCACAAAAATTGAGCATTGAATAGTTAATAAACACAGTAAATAATCGTAAATAATATAAACAACAACTTTTTTGGAATACCTTACCGGTTTTTAACGGGTAATGGGCTGCTGCTAATCATAATCAAGACCCTAAGGGCCAGTTATTTGAACAAGCTGTAGACAGAGCATACCAAATCCGTTCTCTAAAATGTATTTGTGCTGCTCCAACTTGACCTTTAAATCTGTTTTTTTTTCCACACCACAATATGTGGTCAATGCATGATCACTCAAAATGAATTAGTTTCATCAAATTAATCGCTAAGTGCTCCGTTCCCATCCATTTCAATTTTACTGAAGCCGCGGATTTAGTTGGACACTGCAACCCAAAATTTCTCTATTAATAATATACATGAAAAAATTACTCGATTCTGATTGGCTGAGAGCAGTGCAGTTCAAGTGTAACATCAGTGCAAAAAGTGTAATACCAGTGCAAAAAGTGTAACACCAGTGCAAATTACACATCGATATTCTGAATTATGATATTCTTTATTTTTAAACGGACCGTTTTGAGTTCGTAGCGTTATCAGCTGATCTTCATCAGCCAATCAGTAAATAAAGTGTCAAGTCCGCTTCAAATGCTCACTTCCTGTCCGTCCGCAATGAGATCTTCCGGCACTTCTTCCAGGCGAATTTTTTCATGTTTATATTATTAATAAGTAATCATACGGTTTTTCTCGTTCAATTTGGAATTACTTTGCACTTGTGAGTTTTTCAAAAAGCTGAAATTGCACTCGCCGAAGCGGCTCGTGCAATTTCAGCTTTTTGAAAAACTCACTCGTGCAAATTAATTCCAAATTGAACTCGAAACCGTATGATTACCTTTACGAATCAACAGAAAGCAAAGTATACTTTGCTGGATTGGTTTCGAAAGTAGTACGTCGATAAAAAGCTCTTGACCTAGAGCCGGAGTAATTCAAAATAAAGTTGGGAAAAATTCAGGCATAAGGTAGACGATGATGACATCGGAGGCCAAAATGACAAGTTGCCAAAGCAGAGTTGCAACCTAATCTTAACAAGAACTTATAGAAGAGAAGATTAAGACGTCACATGAATTGATAATATATGCACAAATAAGAACTCATGTGTGATAAAATAAACAACATGGTTGGCCAGGCCAGGAGCCCTATCAGTAGAAGCGCTCCTCTTCCCAATTAGCCATTTGTCTCAGCACAGTAGCAGATAAGGCTATTTTAACTCCTTTTTCGCAGCAATGAAGACAAAAAAATTAGGCCGAAAAAACATACTATGCCATATGACATCCTTACTATGTATGTTATTATTTTGGTTAGTTTTAGAGTTTCCTACATGTCTTCGAAGTTGTCGTTTCTGCGAGAGAGTTTCGCTGGAAAAGTGAGTTCTTACTATAGCCTGATTTGCCTCTGTGCCTGGGTCACCAGTCAATTCATAGCTAGGATGCTCAAGGTTAAGGGTTTCTGGCTTGACTTTATATTAATGACAGGTTGGACATTGGTATTCAAAGCTGTGACTGGTGCAGAAGGCAACGCTTTCCATATTTACAACTCCGCCTTTGTTTATAATGAATTACACATGAATGCCCTTGACAACACGAACAATGATCGCCACTTTTACAAGAATCGAATAGTGACAAGATGGGCCGAGTTTGGAGCGTCTGAGGTATGAATAAAGTGAAAATTATTTCTGTGTTTGGGGTAAGCTTCCCAACTAATAATTGGAGGGTTGTAGGTTTGCCTCGGAAAACTCGGATTTGTTCATTCATGCGTGTGACATTGCCGAATAATACATTTTTCAGGAATTCTCCAAGCTCAACTGACATATACCATCTTCTTTAATTCAGGCCAGAGTTGTGCTGTTCAAGAACGGACAGGAAGCAAAGGAACTTAAGTTTAACGCACAAAATAGCGATAAACTGAACTGGTTTCGACCCGAGACATTGATCCACAGTTCGTGGCCAGATGTCGTGTCCTCGAAAGAGAGAAACTCGTTCTCGATTCAAGGACTGAGTGACCGCTACTTCTTCATCAACAGGAATTATGGGGGTTGTCCTGCAGACGCAGGCTGGTTGGTTATCATTAATCAGCATTGTGATTGGGAAAGAAAATACAAGCTGAAGAACACTATACTGTACAGTAAACTGTCCGGTTTCACCAACTGGAACGTAGACGGTATGTATATACTGCAACAGTCAACCTAACCTTTCGCTCCGACGAAGGGCTAACGCTCGAAACGTCAGCACCTCCCTTTTACCTTACGGTGGTATAACTTACTTAGTCAACTCGTTGGATTTACCCAATTTCTTGTGTTTCAATTTCCCACCGACGCAGCACCAGTTTCTTTAGAAACTATCCCCACTAACTAGCGTTTTGATTGTTTGGTGAACGTGGACGTGCTTAATTGTAAAGTCTCGTGTTGTACATAACGATTCTGCCTTCAAAAATGCTTATTTATTTTGGATAATTGTGTTGTTTTGCCCACTTACCACTACTAACACGCCACCTGCATAATTGCTATACTATACCAAGCGCACAGCGAATATCCTACCGGTCGTCGCTCATGCGATGTACAGTTTAAGGACACCCTTCTTTTTCATTCATCTTTTCTAATAAAAATTTCCGTGTATCGTTTGTTTCGTACCAGATTGTTTTTCCCATCGACTTATATATACATTGGGTTGTCGGGTAGCCAGAGTGTGGACTCTCAACAGTATGTGGGTTGCTTTGTTTCAGACACTTTTTCTTTACTATTATCGCAGGTGATGTTGGAGTCGCAGATGTGTTGGCAGTTTATTTGCAGTAAGAGAAGGCAGGCATTGTCACAAATCTCAATGGCTTTGTAAGAAATATTTTTTTCTTTAATGCGGCATGTACAACAACTCTGAGCTCGCTTGCAATGGAGCATAGCCTGGGATCGAGAATAGTAGTGCACGTGTTGATGAGATCACTGAGTGAACCGAGAAGTCGCGGCCATCATTGAGGGACTCAATGGGGTCGGTTAACCGTTGGCCGTAAAACGGGCAAAAAACGTAGCCGTTAGGCGTAAATATTGGAAAAGTTTTAGCCGTTAGCCGTAAAAAGTGTTAACCGTTAGCCGTAAAACAGCCAAAAATAATAACCGTTAGCCGTAAAACAGTCAAAAATATTAACCGTTAGCCGTAAAAGTCATCACCCCATTGAGACCTTCATCATTGTAAGTGCCGTGTTTATACGAATAAGCGCCCCTCTCGAATAAGCGCCCCCCCCCCTAAAAAGACCAAAAAATTAAAACGCCCCGGGCGCTTATTCGAATAAACATGGTAAGTGATAATTTTAAAACAACTCTAACTCAGCCCTACAAGTCCAAACGGGACCAACATAATCGTCTCTTGTTAATATAAGGACAAGGAAATTTGAGCTAGTCATAAATTAAAGTATTTCAGGTAACATAACATTATAACGAAAAGTTTGTGCCTCAGTTATGGGGTCCCCCTTTTGAGAAGGTCTCAGTGGGGTGATGACTTAGCTTATGCGGCTAACGGTTAATATTTTTTACAGGTAACGGCTAAAATGTTTCAATATTTACGCCTAACGGCTAATATTTTTTGCACCGTTTTACGGCTAACGGTTAACCCCATTGAGACCCTCTTATGAGAAATGTTCAGTTAGATTGACAGGGCCAACCAGACAATTGAAGGCAGGCCACTAAGGGACGGACCATTAGAAAAGTGATGGGGGGGGGGGGGTGGGGAATTTTCAGCTTGCACGAATTTTTTTTTTCGCTCACTGCTTTTGCAGGAATTTTTTTTTTTAGGTGAACCTCTCTGCACGGATATTTTTTACTACGAGTGAAAAAGTCACAATTGGACCTTCCCTCTGCATGAATTTTTTTTTTTTTTACCTTCTTCTTTGCATGAATTTTTTTTTTGGCATTTTGCCTTGCATGAATTTTTTTTTGTTTTTTCCCCACCCCCCCCCCATCACTTTTCTAATGGTCCGTCCCTAACCCAGCCCATATGTTCCAAGCCATTTAACAATTGTTCTAAGAAATCGAGTCTTACATGAGCTAATAAGAAGCGTTGCCTATAGTTCATGTTCGACGAGATTGAGCGGAATAACTATATATCTAAACCCTCTATTATGAGAAATTGGAACTAGTTTGTATTCATGAGTAGAATTGACTTTGTTGTTGTTCGTAAACAGAACCATGTTGTTGTCGAGCCGACATGTTAAGTTGTTGAAACGCCGATGTCTAAAAAAGTTTCAAACACGAGTCTGGCTCTTTCTTAAACATTTCTTTCATGTACTTGACAAACGTTTTTGAGTTAGCAAACCAATCTGAGGATTTAAAGTGGAAAAAATAGGCATAAGTAAAAAAAATTCAGTTTACGGGCTTCACGGATGTTTCAAAATGGCGGCTGTTTGTAAGAGTTTCACTTTAGTTCGTAATAAACCAAGAACAACACTGAACTATTAGAATCATGTCAATTTCGCTATATAATTTGCTCACTCACCGCCGAATAATCTCATCCATATTTGAGGGCCCTGTTAGGGGTAAATTCCGACAAGCGACATGGCCTTGAAACGGCGACACGAGAGCTACGAACTGGCGACAAACGACAGACTACTCCAGCGAAATAGGGAAAGCGACACCAGTGTCAAAATAGACGAGGCCCGGTTAGGGGTAAATTCCGACAAGCGACATAAGAACCTTGCGAAATGCCGACTTAGCCGCTTGTGAAATTCAGACAGGGGACATGGGCAACCCCCAACAGGGCCTCATATTTACTTGCTTCGGTAGTACTGTTTGGTATATTCTTTTCAAACAAGACTTGAATTTCTCCCGGTATTATTCATTTAAGAAATCTTTTCTCCATGATGGCCGTTTTCCGTACTGATGGGATATGAGCTGATAGCCTGTAAGAAGGGAACCAATCAGAGCGTGCGTTTGCTCATATCCAGGGGCTGTAGATAAATTAATAATCATTATTCCCAAAATGTCCGTCGCCGCGTGTTATGGGAATGGTCACTTACAGAATTTGCATGGATTTTAAACTGGTTACTTTGTTACGGGGGTGGTCTAGGTAGTATAGCTGTTCGTTTAAGAGAGTGTCTGTTAAGATAACTACCGCTGTAGTTATATCCCTGATCATATTCTTGTTTGAATTACAGAGCTGAGCCAGGAGACACCTTTACTAGAAACGGACAAGATACCTGGAGAATTGCCAAAACTGTGGTTTACATTGGGAAAATAGTTTAGTGGTGTTGGTTGTAGAGAAGTGTTTTTGCCTGTATATCCTAAGCAAGGCGAATAAAGCATGAAAAAGCAAACTGTTTTTTTTCTTATTGAGCCTAATCTATCCTGGCAAGTGCATAGATACGCTCAAGTTTCTTTGAGGAGCGAGTTGAGTTCATCCTTCAATGGACCCCTGTATCTAAACATTTTCCCAGTGTTGCAGATAATTATGTTTAAAGAGAGATTTAGCTTGAAATGCAGGCCAATAAGAATCAAACACTAAATCTTTGTTTGGAACTATAATGGAAACTCTTTGCGATGAACCTGCTCAAATATTTAAAACCGTGATAATTAACACTGATTTTGGGGCGTGTGTTTAAAAATTCACAAATTTACATGGTGGGCGTCGTCGTTAACTCTCTGAGTTGACACATACAGATGGATGGTTCAAAACGACCTCTGATGCACGACACTTTATTTAAGAGGTCAAACTGTGAGAAGAATGACGTCATCACAAATCCGTCCATGATAATTAGCTTATTTATAATCTGCATTTATACAATATTTTCAACACATACATAGAGTATTCTACATCTGAGGAAGAGAGAGTGCAGTGTGGTATTTCATTCATGTTTATCAGCCTTAATCTTCACGTCTGTAAACGGCGCCACCTTCCACCGTTTGCTTGTAGCCTGTTTCCCATTTGTCCCTTCTTGGATCCTCTCATGATCTCGGAGATTCTGCCTTTGGTCTTTGAAGGAAAAGTACCCGCTATCAGTCATCTGGAAATCTCTCTTCTTTCCGCAACCTGCATCGCAAAAGCTCTTACCATCTAAACAGGTTAAACAGTTTTTCCAGCCTGAACAACCGGTACGGCACGCTGTAAATCTGGCATGGCACTGGTGGTAGCACTCGTCCCTTGGTGCTGATGAAGTGTTCTGGAACGTACAGACCAGGGCCATTACCAGGAAGGAGATATGAAATGGATTCATCCTGCTCAACGAATGGCTAGGGTCAAGACTGAAGAAAACCAACCATCATTCATTATTATCATAATAAGTCAAAGGGCGACCCCCATTCTCGTAAGGGACGGACCATTAGAAAAGTGATGCAAAGAAGAAGGTAAAAAAAAAATTCATGCAGAAGGAAGGTCCAATTGTGACTTTTTCACACGTAGTAAAAAAAAATTCGTGCCGAGGGGTTCACCTGAAAAAAATTCCTGCACAAGCAGTGAGCGAGAAAAAAAATTCGTGCAAGCTGAAAATTCCCCACCCCCCCCCCCATCACTTTTCTAATGGTCCGTCCCTAATATATCAAAGAAGAGCAACATTGTTCCACCACATATAACACACCGAGAAAAGAGTTGAAAGTACGACACCCAGAGGAGTATTTTTAGCGAAATTCGAAAGATGTTTGATCTGTGTAATGAAACACATGCATCGAGTGTTTGACATAGCTTCTCAAAAGTTATAATTTATAAGGAGGAAATAAAGATGCAAAAACAAGACGTATTTCATCAGATATCTTAACACGTCAGGGTGATTTATTTTCATGGTCCTCTTCTCACGCATTAGTGATAGTCGACATTAATGCGTTTTAGAATGTAACTTTAGATGTAGAGACTAAACGAAGAGTTAATGAGTTACTTTACCATTTACAATTCATTTCTTTAAGGCCTTAGAACAGTTCCGTAATGAATGAAGAAACAGCGCACTGTTAAGTATGGCCTTCTAAAGAGACATGCAACCGAAATGCGTTCCTTTGCTACGATCCAGACCTGGATTTTTGATCCGAGATCACCAAGATCATGACGCATCAAAGAAAGCAGCTATGAAGCACTGTCCAGAGTGAATTCATTGGTTCCTTTGACGCGAGAGATTTCGGATCATAATATAAAACCACATCCGGATCATAGCAAAGCACGCATCCTTAAGCACAGCAGTTCTGTAGAAATTAAAAGAAATGAAGCTGTGAGCCTGCACACCCTTCGCATCCGATACCATTTGACTCTCTACTGTTCCTTCGCAAGGGTCTTTCATTCCGATGGTCATATCAGATTTTGGGAAGGAAAAGCGAGTGGCGAAGCGATGGAATGAAAAATTCTCCATACTAGGCATACGCATTGGGGCGAGAATTGAACGAAGGATATTTTAAAAGCCAGGCTTAAAAACAAACCAAAACAAAAAAAATCACCTTAGATAATATCGGTTCATTTCCATTTTTAATATGGCAGTACATCCTGTTTCTTGTAAAAACAGAGAGATTGAAAACGGTGAAAGTCAATTAAGTCTCTGCTTATTCATTATTTTCCGTGATCCTTGCATGAAAAAAGCACTTTAGTCTGTGTGAACTGGCTGGGTCCAATTATCGAAACCCTCACTAAAAAATGGCTGCACAGTTTTTAATGTCAATCACGGCGCCGTTGAACTGAATTTCCGAAGTAAGGGCCTACTCGCTTATGCAGGTTGAAACGGTGGCTTTTGATCCGCAATTATATGAGTGGAACTTTACTTGTCATATAACTGATGCCTCTCGCAGGGAGGGACTCCAGTTCAGTCATCAAAGAATTAAAAATTTAACCCCACCACCGCTGTAGCTCTTTCAGTCGGTCGCATATCAACGACAGAGGTTGGATTTTGAGCTCTTAATGCCAGGCTCCTTCTTGAAACGCTTGTTGGAGACAATATAAGTTTTCCTGTTCAGGCCAGAGTTTTTTTTTTTTCAGGCTTTAATTTCACAGCTGCTTAAGTTATGTGCATAACTGCGATGATCAATTAATGTCATTACATATTAATCCGCAGTTCAAATATATGGTCTTTCATATATTCATTTGCATCATAAGTTTTCCTACCAGTTTTTCACTATAAAAACCCAAAAGTGCATTGTCTTGTAAAAACTTCTAACTGCACTTTATTCTGTGCATGTCCGTCGTAATTCTGTGCCGTGTCACAATAGGCCTACTGATGTTCTTAGTTATTTTGAAATATGTTTTCATACGGCTAACTACCCATTCTTGTCTAAACGACTTACTGTAGTACAAAGTTTAATCTTTAGAGAGGAGGTGACCCTTTTATCGAGTACGTATAAATTCTTTAAGTCCTAGCGCCCGCTACTCGAAAGTCCCGAATTTTACGGGACTTTTTTGGGCGTAGCGAGTCACAAGATATTTAAATAACAAAGACTTTACTGCCCATCAAAATTAATCAGAAAAAGAGGACTTTTCAAGTCTCTTTCAAAATTGTGTTGAAAGAACAGATTTGCAAAGTCAGTGCTTTAGCTTTTTAAGCTTGGCTTCTCGTGACCGAAACGTTTTCGGAGGGGATTCGAGAAACTCGCGCCTAATTGCTTAGAATATACTGAGCATTAACCTAATTCTGATAAAAGTAATTTTACTTGTTTTCATTTCAGTTGTTCTTTTTATCATGGCATCATCGCTTTTTTAAATGTGGTTTGATTAAGCAACGCATACGAATTATCGTTCAGGACAAATTAAGTCTAATTTTTGGCAACTCCTATTCAGCCGGTTTAGCCTTTCAGAGAATGTATCTGTTCTCGATTGTCGATGTACGAAATTTCATCCTCTTTGCGTTTATATTCTAATTGATTCTGCAGGTTTCTATTTATTTTTCCTTACGTGATTCTTAAAATGAATTACGGTAACCCTGTTATAACTTCCAAGGTCTCGTTCCAACTTTCGAGATTTCGGTCGAAACGTATAAAGCAAGTTATTTGCCGAGATAATCGACAAAATCAATTTGTGGCACTGAACAACTCGACTCTAACTGATGCTCAAATTTAAGAGGAATGGTATATGATACACACAGAAGACAGGGGTAGTGTTTTCATCTTTGATAAACTGTAAATATCAAACAAAACAGCGTTGCATGTGATCACATTTGAGCGATAAACGTCAGGGAGTTGTCCTTATGAAATCAGTATCAAGGGGAATCATTGCCTGTTCTGTAAATCCTTTACTGAACGTACCAAAAAATATGGCTGGCGAATGGTCCTTCAAAAACTCTGGGTCTCGCAAAATTTTAGTCGAACTTCACGGGTCTCGCAGTCTCGTTTTTAGCGGTTACGTGCGTCTCGCAGTCTCGATTTTTATACGAAAGAGTCTCAAAACACTTTGAAGTCTCGGTCTCGCAATCTAAAAAGTCAAAATGTCTCGGGCTCGAAAAGAAAAACGCAATCTCGCCGTCTCGCGCAGTCTCGCATTTACCATTCGCTACCCCTAAAAATGCAGCAGTAGGAAGTAAGGAAAAAGGCCAAAATTGATTTAGACAGATAAAACTTATAAACTAGTTAGCGCCTTTCAGCTTGGAGGATACGGAATTTGTAATACAGAAAAGGAATGACACAGCAAGATTTTAGACGACTTAAGCTGGAAATTGATTCTCAGTCATTTGTAGACAATCCTGGAAAAAATATGAAGCCCAACAAATGAAGAAAAAGGAATATTCTGTTGAACTCCCTCGTACTTTTGACGTTAATTTGCGCAAATAAGAACAGAGTATTCAATAGGTTGCTCCCTTGCCGTAAAATGCCACTGCAAATTTTACTGTAAGGATTACAATAAGAAAATGTTTTATGTAATAGTCGAAAAAAAGAAATCTTAGTAAATGTACCAACTTACTTTGACTGGGAGAGCTTCTGGTTCCCCGGGTATCTCACCTCGAATAGAAAACTGTCTAAACACAAACTGCTCGTGGTTGTTTTTATGAGCGGGTTAAGAGTACCTTATCGCGTTATTGCTTTCTTAGCACCATTCAAAGATAAGCATAACAAAAATGGAAAACCAATTAATCACAATGCAGTGAAGGTTGCATTGCATGTGGCAGTCGTGTTTTGTTATTGGCTTGCCTTGACGATACGGGCCTGCGTAATTTTCAATTTAGCGTGAATATAGAGTAAAACAGTTGTTGAACAAAAATTAGAGAAATGAAAGCGAAAAGTGAACGGTTTTTTTTATTTGGAAAATAGCAATCTTATCTCAATTACCACCTGCATAAATTGCTAAGAATCCATGGAAGTGGACACAGAGAGTCAAGCGCCGATTTTTGTAATACGATGGGAGGTCTCGATTTATAGTGTGCTGTACAGAAAAGGCAATTTCAATGTCTTGAATTCTTCATTAATGATAGGTAATTTAGTCCTCGACCCCGCGTGCACTGTGAAATTCCACGTTTACGTGAATCGAAGATGTCGGGCAATTATTTTCAGCTCAGCTTGATAAGCGAGGTAAGGCCAACCAAAATTATCAGTAATTTTAAATGGTAAATATTCCGTTTCTGATAAGCAAAAGAAGACAAAATATTTCAGAGGTACAATGTTTATTCTTGCGTCGTACGTGGTGTATTTCAAAAGATCCTTCACCTGTTCCTTTCATTTTCTTTGTACCGTACCATACAATTTGCTGTTTCTAAGCTGTTCAAATTGAGCAACATGCGATTCTGTGGGATTTTAGTTTGAATGTGCTTAATCCAAACAGACAACTTGAGGTTGTGGCAAATTGCGCTGTTTAAAAATTTTCAAGACAGTACCGTTTCTCAACGCCTGTCACCATTTGTGGCCCTTAAAAAGATGTATCAGCGGGCACGAAATAAAGGGCAATAATTAATGGTATTTGACTTCCTGTGCGGTATAGGAACAGCCGACGAAAACTTTTGGCCCACTTACGTTTACCACCTGTCCATTCTTGATAAGAACATGGTTAACGAAAATAACGCTCATTCGCATTTTTATACCACCTCTTGAGTTAATGCATTAACTGGAAAATTTTTAAACACCAATAACATAGATTGAAAACGGGGACAGCAGAGATTTTTGACGGTTACAATGACAAAAGTAAAAACTGGCGGAATCAAACTACATTTATCTTTTCAAAATATTTGATGGACATCATTAGCTTATCACACAATTAACAATTTGCTTTCCCAATTTTACAGGGATAACTAGTAGTCTGCGCCTTTCAAATGACCCAGGAAACGTCAAAACCTGAAAAAAGTGTTTCATTTCGCCGCTGCGGCTTTGACACCGCAGTCGATAAGGTTTGATAAGCCAGCAGGCCAAATAGCAAACACTTAATTGACAACCACTTAGCGTTTTCGAAAAGCAGTCGGTTTTCCATGAGTACAATTTTTTTTCCTCATGAGAAAGTAGAAACCCTTGTCACTAATAAAGAGTTAACAATGCCAATCAATTATTTCTACTTGTCTACTTCCATGACAACTGTGATTGGCAATTCAGGCCCGAAGGGCAATGCCAAGAGGCAACGTATATCTGCCAAGAGACAACGTATATCTGCCAAGGTACGCTTCTGTTCTTCAAAGAGGCAATCTTGTATTTCCCTAAGACACACCCGCTCTGAAACACTCCAGCGTAACTAAGTAACCTTGGCATTTTGAGAAAACCAAAGAAATTGGAATCAAACGAATTGATAAAGTAAGTTAACGCCCTTTCGCTCCGACGAAGGGCTAACGCTCGAAACGTCAGCACCTCCCTTTTACTTTACGGTGGTATAACTTACTTTACCAATTCGTTTGAATATCCCAATGTCTTGTGTTCAATTCCCCATCGACGCAGCACCAGTTTCTTTAGAACCTATCCCAACAAATTTTGAGAAAATCACTTGGTTCACTATCTTGGGATATTCTACACCTTTCATTTGCTATAATGTAAATAGTACCAGGGCATCGGGGAAATCTTTGTGCAAGTGAGTTTTTGTCGAAGAAAAAATGGCCTGCGTCAATTCTCGCTTTGAAGCTGTTTCCGAGAGATGTAACTGAGGTTGTTAAACTAATTATTCTCTTCGATCTCGGTGAACAGTGGCTTTACAGTGAAGAACTCTGCTTTAAGCTCCAGCTGCACAGAGAACACGTGGGAGTTAGTGGATGGGATCGCACGGACGCCTTCTCCCACGAAATGTAATTTATCAAACGAGTTGATAACATTGTACCAAGTTGTACCATCGAAAGATTATGAAAGATTATGAAGCCGACCCTTCGTTATGCTCTCTGCAGAAGGGCTAACACTACAAAAGACAACTCTCCTTCAATAATAATAATAATAATAATAATAATGATGATAGTGATAATAGTAATGCTAATGATAATGGTAATGGAACGGTAATGATAATGGTAATGGAATAATAATGATAATGGTAACAACAATAATAATAATAATAATAATGATGATGATAATAATGAGAAAAGATAGAGACAGATCCCCATGTACGAGATGCAATCAAAACTGCAAACGAGGCTATTAAAGAAATCAAAGAAAAAAGAAAAAGATAACAAGCCACTTACACTAACTGAAATCAACCAGATTGCTTATGTGACTGCTCTAACCATCACAGAGCAAATTCACCTGAGACCAGTGAGGGAAATAACCCGTAAAAAGAAAGCGTTCGTACGGAAAGCACGAATAGAGAACAACATCAGAAAAAAACGCAGTAAAATTAAGGAAAGAAAACGAAATCAAATGCTGAAACGTTGTAATATAAAAAACCCGGCAGACATGGCGACTGCAAAAGAAGTATTAAAACAGCAAATCCAAGCAAAGGCGCAAAGAATCAGAAGGTTTGAGAAAAGAGCTACATTCTTTCGGCAGAACAGAACCTGAATTTACCGCGAATTGGGCAAGAGAAGGATCGTTGTGAATGAACCACCTACTCTCGACGAGGTTGAAGAGTTCTGGGCTAAAATCTGGGAAAACAACAAGATTCATAATGAAAATGCAGAATGGATCAAAAGACTGGAGGATATGCAGAAGAATTTAGAAAGCCAGTCCTGAGTTGTAATAGATGTCTAACAGGTGACAAGTGCCATAAACAAAACAAACAACTGGAAATCGCCTGGTAAAGACGAAGTCCCCAACTTCTGGCTAAAATACCTCGAAAGCTCCATTCGCAGTAGGTTTCGTGAACTCCTAAAGCGGACACAGAAGTAAGTGCTGCAAACTTTGTACTTTACAGGTTTCCTTTGTTTAGCTCGTTCTTTTCCTCGTTTTCACAAACGACAAATTAGTTTCGTATATTGTCCAGTACCTTTATAGTCTAATTGAAGTTTTACCGCATTATCTATTTTTTTAAACCGCTTCGCTTCTAACACTTTGCTTCGTACAACCGCCCCGTACGGCTTCGCAACGCTTCTCACCGCATCGCTTCGTATTGCTTAAGGCTTCGTAACACGTCACTCCGTGTTTCTGGTCAATAAACGTCAGTTACCCAGACTTAATCTTACGAACTTTGTGTGTGAAGAACGCATTCGAAGCGCGTGTAGAAAATATCTGGTCCAACGAAAGAGTCTAAAAAAAGGGATTTAACGTTTCATTTCCCATCGTCCCGTGAGTAACGTTCTTCGCTCACAGTACCTCTCCAGGAGAATTGGAGGAAAAGGTCTGACCAAATTAGAAACTGTGTACAAATTAACTACGACAGGATTGGAAAGATATCTGAGAAAAACTGATGATGCTCTACTCCAATTACTACTGTACTCGTCTGTACACAAGTACAGCATGACACTAGAAAGAAGCTTTACTCCATCCAAAAAGAGGCAGAGAAATTAAAAAGAGAATTTGAGGTAACAAACTTTGATAGGGCAGCAAACGAACGAGTTACCAAGTTTGCCAGGAGAGTAAAACAGAAGGCAAAGCAACGGGCTCAAGATATAGAAGAGAGGCAGTGGGAAGAAAAAGACCTACACGGAAGATAACTCAAAAGAAAGAGGGAAGCAGATGTTGATGATTATAAAACCAACCAGTGGCTCAGACGTACGGGACTGAAAGCTGAGACAGAGGGACTGATCAGTATTGCAGCCCAGGACCAGAGCTTTCCTACCAAGGCTTATTTTGCAAGGATTGTGAAGGATGGCACCAGTCTCACTGTGCAGAATATGCCACAAGCATGACGAAACATAAGATCACATCATAACTGGCTGTCCTGAACTTGCAAAAACTGACTGTCTAGAGAGACACAATACGGCAGCTGCATGTATCCATTGGAAGGCGTGCCAGTATTACAATATTGAAGTCCCAGAAAGGTGGTATGAACATAAGTCCGAGACCGTTACCGAAAACGAAGAAGTAACAATTCTCTGGGATAAGCAAATACATACGGATACAAATTTGTCAGCAAATAAGCCTCATATAATGATCAAGGACTATGCCAACCGATGTTGCAAACGTATAGATGTAGCGGTACAATCCGACCGAAACACCTCGACGAAGGTCACTGAAAAACTTTCAAAATACAAGGATTTTGAAATTGAAACGTGGGGAATGACGACAGAGACTGTACTGGTTATTGCTGGTGCGCTGGGACTTATAGAGAGGGAATGGACCAGAATTTAGGAAAGATCCCTGGAGCCAGCAACATTAACGGGCTGCAAAAGATCATCCTCCTAGGAACGGCGCACATACTGAGGTTTCTGAACATCAAATAAGAAACTCCCCTAGTACCTCAGGACCAAGGTTTGGCCCCGGTTCTAGGAGAATTTTAGAAGCAATTAATAGCACTCGAAACGTTTATAATAATGATAATAATAATGATAACGATAATGGTAATGATCAGTGGTAATGATAATGGTACTGGTAATAACAGTTATTAATTTATTATCCACATAATCCAGAAATATAAAATTATTTATACTGGAGCTGTGATTAACACTTAAGATATCAGAAAAACAAAATCATTTACACGGGATTATTCATTAAACCTCCAAGAAATATAACATCAAATAACTATAAATCTACAGTCACTGTCAGTGTCATTAAAAGTATATTAATAATGGTAATTGAACTGAGTGGAGTGCAATTTGGTCTGAAATCATACTTGTGATTTCAAATATCGAACTCGCGCTATGCGCTCGTTCGATATGAAATCACAAGTATGATTTCAGACCAAAATTGCACGACACGAAGTTCAATTACCACTTTATTACACTCATTTTGAAATCACAGTTTTTTGTCAATACTACTTATTTATTTTTCCACTTCTGGAAGACCGGGTTTTTGAAGAAAAGTAACTTTTTAAAAATGATGCGATTTAGAGCAAAAAATGGTGCAATTTATGAATAAATCACACTGCTATGAGCCAATCAAATTGCAGGAATCACCAGTGATTTCAAAATGGGTGTAATAAATTTTGTTTACAACTTACATTATCACTACGTTTGATATCCCATTCATTTGTGTGTTTCTATCTTTCACCTACGCAGCGCCAGCTTCTTTTATCAGAAACTAAACCCTTTGTCAGATTCTCCAACGGTTCGGGTAAGGTTCGATTGTGTCACTTTCTCTGATTATTTGTCTTAATCCCGGAATGCCGTTATGTGATAATCACTGAAAAGTCGTAATAAAACCCAAGCTGCGCAACTCGCCGCAGTTTCTGATCACAACTTTGAAGTGAGAGGAGGGCCGTTTAGGAACACTTCAGGAGTGAAAGTGCCATGGAACCCATACGGGACATGGTGCTTCAAACGGATCTTCGCCATAGGACCATTCCCAACATGCCTGGCGTTCAGCACACAGAATTCAGTCAAGTGCATCTCGGGAATGTACAACTGCACGATAACGTACCCGTCATCCTCGTCACCCTCTCGCCAAGAGTCGTGACCAAGTCGAGGAACGAAGACAGGCTCGCCGATACAGCCGTGGGAATACCACACTTCGCGACTACCGCTATGAACGTTAACCTGCGAAAAGAAAGTTTTGCTGCTCAGGTGATTGTAGAGATGTTCGCGTTTTAATTGATCGAGGCTAAAGTCATATGTCGCAATAATCAACCCGCGCGGGGATCGGAGGTTGGTGCGCAAAAACCATGCACAACAGGTGGATACCGTGTGGCATGAAATTTTCGCGGGAAGTTTAATTTCGAGTATTGACATTCGCGAATTTGGATTTAAGATTTTACTGTTGGGAACAACTTTTCGCGGGTCCTACGGCAAGTTTCTGTCCAGTATTTCACGTTCGACACTGGTACATACAAAAATAGCAACAAGGGGTTTCATATTTTCTTAACATTTTGTTTTTGTATTCTCTAACTATTAAATGCCACAAGTCGGTCATTACAACTGACTTAAAGCTACAGCATACGGTACGTGGTTGGCCTGGAAAACATGCAACATACCAGTATTACCTTCACTATGTCTCTGTATGGGAGATTAACTCCTGGTCTGTCACTAGCCATAAAATAGTTGTAACAGTTTCCCACCATTCCATGACGGTAAGGGTGTGTAGAGGGGAACTCAACACTAGCATGATCAATCTGCGTTCGACTGCATCTCTTTGAATTCAAGTCAATTGTAAAGCTGTAAGCGAGACCTGGAGACACAGAAACATTGGACAGCCATATCTTACTATCGAACGTCATATCGAACTTTGTGTCCAGACATACAGCAGAAAACTGAATGTTGTGGTCCACTTGTTGTGCTGTTCCAAAATGGAAAATCTGAAAAAAAAGACAAGCACAGAGACCTAGATTTTTCTCTCACTCCCCCAAGATCTGAATAGTAACTCTCCTTCGTAAGTGCAATACCTTTTCTTATGTATTGGTTTGAAGAATTTGGTGTTTGACCAATTCAATACCCTGTGTCTCGATCGTTTTCTAAGCTTATTATTATCTGTTTACTTGATGTTTTCAATTATTATCAATTATTAATAATGTGTGGAGAAGATACACATTGGTCACTGCTAAAGGTGAAAGAGTTGATATGCAGTACTAGATAAAGGGACTGAAGCTAAGCTTTTTGAAGGGGTGTGTGGCTTAAAACCCTCAGTGACTCCTGATCCAGTGCCATATTCTCCCTACAATTTCCAAGCAAATACACTGTAAATTGGAAAGAGAATTGACTGGTTGATCAATGGTCACTTATGCCTTTGTTCCAGGCACCCCTTGACTCGTGGTAATTAACTACTTAGACCACAAAGGCACAACCCATTTTCCAAATATTGATTTTAAAACACATGATTAAGTGGTGGCTTTCTAGATAGAGATCAAGAGCTTACATGGCATGGATCTGTATCCACAAAGATAACACCAGCACTTTTGTCACTCATTCGACGTGGAATGATAACAAACCGTGAAGGCAGCTCTGGGTAGTATTTCATCTCTTCCCCTGGTCATAAAATTAATGGAATGTTTCCGTTACGTGAAGTTTCCACGACCAAATTAACAACTACCTATAAATTACATTTGTTCATTGCCAGAAAGAATGATATTCTGTTAAAATATTATGCATAGTAGAATTCCTTTTTTTGGTTGTTTCTTGAACCTTTTTCTCAATTCTTACCATTTTCAATAATGAACCATTTTGCCACAGATGCTTATCTCTAGGTCATATTCTCCTTCTTTTCTCTACTCCATGGAGGCCTTTAGCTTTTTTGTCTGTGTATGTTTCTTCAATAAACTCCTTATTGTGCGTTGTACATTTTTATGTATAAATGCAGTCTAAGTCAACAATTGATGCTAGTATATGTGTACCATAAGTAAATTATTAGTGCAAAAAATGAATTACCGTTGTTATTTAGTTATTGGATGCATTTGGTGAAAAGATGCACCTCAAACTTCAATACCTATATTATGTCACATCAAAAACTGAAAATTTCACCAAAACAATTTTGGTTATAAGATGCATTTTAAACTAACAGTAAGTATATTTTCAAAGTTCGCTTTTTTAAAAACAAAGTGTTATTAAATTCCTTTATTAGCTTGCATCTTTTCATAGATTGAAGAAAAGAAAAAACTCACACCTTCAGGAAAAAAAAAAGAATATAGTCACATATCTTGACAAAACACAAGAGGTTTTTTGATGCTTGAAAGCATTCGGACACACCCTGAGTTTCTAGAAAAAAATTATGACAAACAAGTCAATCATTTTCTGAAAAATGCCTTACAGGGTATAGCCGAATAACTGCGGTAAAAAATATATTTACAAATCTCTTCACCTGGTGAGGACAAACCCAAAAGGATCTTGGCAGTAATCCACCAGGAGGCCTTGACAAAAGGTGTCATGTGGAATATGTAGTAATCAGGAAGTAGAACAAAGTCATGTGCATAATTCAACCCTTGAATATGATGCACTTGCTTTTGACACAGTTGCCAAGACCGGTCAAATTCATACACTGCTAGGCTGGGTTTTTGAGAGAATCCTGGACGAAGACTTATGCACACCAGTCTCTGAAGAGAGAAAAAAAAGCATGCACATAAAGATTTATCAAGAAGTACTAGGAGTAATTCTAGATTAGTTAGTGTGTTCGATATAGTTGAGAGGAGCTGATATTAATTACACATTACGGTAGGTTAAAAAGGATTAGACAGAAGGGAGGGTAGGTATAGGCGTTACATGTAAATCAAAGCTAATATAATGGAAGCAAGATGCTACAGGATTTTAAAGGCTTAAACTAAGTTCACACAAGTCTCTACTGGACATTTGGTGAGAATACATGCATAAAGAAGTAGAAGTCAGAGATCACAAAGGTTTTTTTTGATATCTCACCTTTTTTTCAGAGTCTATTCTAAAATGTGCTGCAAATGATCCAAGGTGCAAGTTACCATTCAAAGTTTCAGGGCCAAGTGTCTCTAATGTATGAGGATCCAGACAGTAAGGAAGACCAGTTTCATAACATGTCAGTACCTAAGGGATGGATTGTGAGTAGATCAGTGGTGAGAGCATATTTTTGTGTGGGCAGTACAGACAACCTGTTTCATAACAAGTTAATAGCTAAAGGGAAGACTATAACATTCAGTTTGCACTGAGGAATCCAACCTCCATGAGCAATACAATTAAAACTCACAGTTTTTGGCAGAGCTCAACTTTGAATTCCTTACAATGGACATATATGCTCTACATGAGAGTCTTACTCTCTCTCAAGCTGCACTATGGACTATGACCACAGATTTAAATTGACAAATTAGAATATGCATACCAAATGGAAGTTAAAAATATTAAAACATATGTTTACCGACTGGATAATTCTCAAAGACACCATTACTAATGGATATTTTAATACAGGAGGATAATTATGTTGGCGTGCAAACTTTAGTTAAAATATTTAGTAAATATTGACATTTGTTTTAGTTACCTACTTTCAAATGTAATCGTACTTACTGTTTGTTTTTAAATTCAATATGCCGATGTTCGTGTATCAGCTTTCCTTATTGTTATGTTTCAAAGCTGTTGTTGTTATAATTGTCGTTATCTTTTTTACTTTTCCTTCCCACCCCGATTAGCTAGGCTATTTTGCAGGTAAGGATTGATGTAAAATGTAAATTAAGAGTGTTTTATAAAGTTGAAGTTGAAGTTGATTACCTTTCCACCCCAGTAAAACGAGTTAGTATTGGATGGATTCCGAAAACGAAGTTTCCTAAGCCTCCCAGTTAGAAAAGACCCAAGAAATTTGGTAGCTGATGTTGGAGGCACTGTCCCCATTTGGCCTTGGTACAGCAGCTTCCTGTGTTCAGTTTCTTCTTGCCTATGCTTAGTTCTCACAAACTTGGACCGAAAATGAACTTGTCCATCTCGAAAAGTGACAGCACAAACCATACCATCACCATCTATTGCTATTAGGATAAAAAGAAGCAATTTCAAAACGCAGTGAACATCATTTTCATATTACTGGATTGCAAAATCTGTAAAGAACTCAGATTTGCTCTTAGTTTGTAAAGAATGGTTACTTAGTCTGTAATCACTTGGCAGAAAGATAGACAACCATGTATTAGAATTGCCCGGTGGATTTTGCTAGGTTATGTTAAAATAATATCAATTTACAAATTAGAAATGAAGACAAAGTTTGTATCTTTGGACATTAATATATAACACAACAGCATGCATGCATACAGTAACTAAATAATTATGAAGTAGTACAGGGTAATACCGAAATTTAACCAAAATTCCCCATCTGAGATACACTTATATTCAATCTATCTATATGGCTTCAATTTTTGGATATGAAGAAATTAACTGACCAACCAATAATTAATCAGGCTTTCTGAAGGAAAAGTCTGAGTCAAAAAACCGCCTTTTTTCTGTGTTCCCTCAAATCGCAGTTACATGTAGGTCCTTAACACTCATGTGCAATGACTGATGTCATTCCCATGCATGCCTGCAAGAAATGCAAAGACCACATGGCATGGTGTAATGGCAAATTAAGGGAAGTTACTATGGTCAAAAGTAAGCAAAGATACTATGTGTAATATGCTCAAACCACATTCAAAACATACACACTCCACTCGCAGTATATATATATAATTCACACTAAATATGTTAAGCATTTTCCAAACAGGTCAGCCCATGAACTTTACGAGAGACCAACTTATGAGCAAATATTTATGAAAGAACTTATCGACAATCACACTATACCAAAGCTACCTATTTCATATTGACCTAAGCAAGCAGCTATATGCAATGAATTATGCCTCATTCTTCAAACACCTCTTGCTGACACATGTAAATGAAGTGGCTGGGTAATCTGTAGTCACTCCTAACTCACAAACAAAAACTTATGCTGATTAAATACCAGTAATAAATCAATTTACCAATCCATCCGTAAAAACGTTTCTGTACTCTCAAAAGAGTTGCAAAGAAAGACCTTTGACATGGCCAAATAACTGCCCTACGATGACAAAGATGAAACAGAAGATTTATCGACTTCAGCGTGGATTTTCCAAGGCTGACAAGCTGTAGTTTTGCACAAAAAACTCCACGATTTGCAACTCTACTAGAGTCAGATTTGTGAAAGACTATGTTTGGAACACTGACACTCTAAAAGGACAAATTAAAGCAACCAACTGATCTTTTTTAAGAATTTATATTAAAGGTATCGAGGAGTAATTCAATAGTAGCAGTGAAAATATTTTGGCAATAAAATATTACAGCAATGTGCAGTTGGAAAGCCAGTGACAAAAATGCAACCGTTTCCATAAACAAGTGACTAAAAACAACAACGCTGAACAACAACACATTGAGTTGAAACAAAATAAGAGCTTTCATTAGGTGCCCAGTTGGAACTCTGAAAAGGTGGGAGCTGTCAGCTTGGAAATTGTGCAAATGGTTAAAAATTAATTTGCCATGCATGAATTCTAGATACCTTGGTGGTGCAGTGGTATCACACTTGCCTTTCAATCTGATGTTTTGCTGGGGCTCAAGCTCAAACTTTGAAACATATCTTATTCTCTTGCTGTAAATACATGAACATATCTTGCACAATGTGAGAAACTTTGAAAAAACGTGCCAATTTGTGACTACAATGAAAAAAAAAGGAACTCTCCTGAAACCTCGAAGCACTGACACCTTCAGCATCCAATGTAAAAACGCGCAAACACTGAAATCTTCACCTGGGCTGAATAAACGTTTAATTTTTCTCTGTAGCAATACAATGAAAACCTTTCATAGTTCACGCTTAAGATATAACAGAAACTCTCAGTTAAAAAACCTAACCGGTTTTGTTCTGGTTGCATGTATTACAGTAGCAGGCTTTTCAAAAAACATGAAGACATAAGTAATTTGGCATAGCAACAAAATTCAAACAAGTTCAACAACTTGTAACTATGAATATGGTATTTTTTATTTACCCTTCAAACACTTTTAGAGGTTATGTCTATTGGTCAGTAGGATTTAGAATTTTTATTGTAAATAAGAGAACTGTTTTTACTCGGGCTACTACCACGTACAGGTAGCCCGAGTCTAGGTTCACCTTTTCGGTCTATCAGTCTATCGACAACGTCGCAAATCAGACTACCCGCAGAGGCCCTTGGGTATTGCTATTGTGAAAACGAGGCTTCAAGTTATTGCACCATCGATGTTGGATGCGAAAGATGTGTACTCTGAACTATCTCTGAAAGCCAATGTTATGCACATGAATACTTCTAACTCTTGTATTGTCAGCTACTGTTGTCATTGGGATCCAAAAGCTAAAGTTAATACACGAATTTTGTACAGCGACAAGACATGCGTCGTTGGATGCCTTGAGTCAACAATTTGTGCAAGACAACACGACGATTTCTGTCCGATGACTTGTAATACACTTTACAATTTACGATAGCTGTCTTTGAAATTGTAATCTTTTAAAGGTTATGATAAAGGATCACATCTCAAATCTCAATTTGATCCCGTATTTCGTTTCACATGTTTTCTTTTCTTTGCCTATTCCGGTTCTGGTTCCGGTTCCGGTTCCGGTTCCTGTTCTGGTTTTCCTGTTCCCGTTCCTATTCTGAATTCCTTGAGCGCTTACCATTTGAATGGAATATTTTCGATGAATTTTTTGCGACAAATGGTACTGTACTTTTTCTCGTCAAGGAAACCGAACGGATTGATCTGTACCATTTGATCCGAAGTCTCGGATGCCAGTAAGCTGGGACCAGGAGCCCTGCTGGGACCTAATATCAATGTTTTCCTGCACTGTTTAACTCAAAAGCACGAACCGTTAGAACAAAAGAAAAACATAACAGTATCAACAACGAAAACTAAGAGCTTTCACACCTGGGGTGCGATAGGTGTGTTGGAGGAACTGGAAGAGATTTGGCGAGGAGAACAAGCAGTTTTCGCATCGATAAACTTGTAACACTTGATCATGATCATTCGCGATATCCGCCATGCTGTCATCTCGAAAATATTAACGTGACGAACCTGGCACTGGTATTTTCAAATGGTACAGAAATTTCCGGATATTCCGTTACAACCGAGAAAAAGGTAATACCTTGGAAGGTATTACTTTTTTTCCGAAAACATTCCACTGGAATAAACCGTTCCATTTGAACTTTTACCAGAATTTCCGGTTTTTCCGTGCAAATGGTAAGCGCGCCTTGTTTACCAGACGCCCATTCCCTCGGGCCTCTTTTCAAAATCATCTCTGTATCTTTTCTTATTCAAACTCGAGTTTTTTTTTCTACGTGGTCGTGTGGAAAGACATTAGCGGGAACTGGACCAATAAGGCTAAATCGGAAGAAAAGTATATCCGATTGAAGAGTAATATTGTTGTTGTTTTTCCCACATATCGCTTCTTCGCCTTCGATAACTTAGAATCATATGAGTGGCATCAAGTTTCACAACTGTTTTCTACCGTGGGAACCAAAAAAGCTGATTGGTCAACATTAATTCGATTAGTAAACAAATATAATTTTCACTGAAATTTCTGTAAAACCTTATAAAACTTTCTGATAAAATCGCTTCGTCGATATATACAAAACTTAGGCGTAAACTGACATTCACGTTTGTTCGAAGCCGTATTATCAAGTGTAGCCCGAGTGAACGCTCCCGAAAGCGTCTGGTTTTTTCTTGTTTTTGGACTACCACGTCATTGAGTCCAATTTTACAAGTGGTTTATTCAAATTTCGATGAGATATTATTTATCTGTTGATTCCAGATATTTCTTCTTACTTTTGTCAACGAAATGTTGTGACTTTCAATAACGATACTCTATAAGTTTCGCTTCGTGCTTACTATAACCCCTCTTACGCCTTGCCTTTTTTCGTGCTTAGCAACCTCGCAAGTGCGTGAAAGAAAACAAAACAAAAGATTTCCAGTCCAGTGAGACAGTTTTCTCTCCAACCCGTGAAATACATGTTTAGAATCGTAGAAGCAAGATTTGAGGAAGTACAAAATACGCTTTAATGCGTTAAGTTGCAAAAATAAATAGGGTTTCAAAGGAGGAAAGCCCGAGTTCATGCAGATATGCGTCTAGTTTGTCAAAATTAAGTAAACATTGTGATTAGGATTATGATTATGACACAGTCGTACGCTGTTTGAACAAGAATTCTAGTCTTCTGACCATCTAACATTTCCAACAATACCCTGCATTAACTAAAGATGCATCTTTCTAACCAAATCTAACTCAAATCACTTACGATGTTTTAATGGAGTCCCATATACTTCGTTTACACCTGGACCATTACGGATCAAAGTTCCTTTAAGATCTTTTGGTATCTCTCCGATAATATCTGCTTTAGGGATCCAGTAACAATACTCTCTTTGAGATTCCCAGCCTTTACTACATTTTTCGGCGGCAAGGGGTCTAAGAACATCATCACACTGAGTATTCATGTCCGCCATCTTGTCTTGACCTCCTGTCGTGCCTTCAACTCTCCTCTTTATACGGAAACGTCCGAGAACATACGAAACTTTTCGGACCAAGCTCGGCAATCACTGTCTCATTTTAAAATTTGTCTCCGTGTCTCATTCAATCCGTGTTATTGGCATTTTGCCGTTCTAAAACAAATCCAAAACGCAAAAAGTTCACCATTTCCTTTTCGAAGCAGAAAACTTAATGGAAAATCGATAAATAAATACATAGAAATAGGTAGCGAAAACGTTTTAAGAGTGTTACCATATATTCGCCATTTTCGAAACGAGCCGGAATTTGGGTTCGACTTTCCACCGGCTTCTGGAATCGTTTGGAAGGACAGTGTGAAGGTGAACAAGTATGGCGCACTCCCGGGGGGGAGGGGGAGGGGGTACTCCCATAAATTTCGGATAGGTGTGTGCCGCGAAGGGTCTTAAACCCTGACCCTATCTAAGGATGAAGCAAACGAAAATTGCCACCCTATTTAAGGCCCAAACCCGAAGATTGACACAAAAACTAAAAATAGCTTGAACGGGTCAACTTTATTTCGTTTCTGTAAGATTACTGGAAGTTAGCATCAAGCATAGTATAGTAGACTGCCTGATACAATTTAGGTATCCTATCTAAGGATCACACCAGGAACACTATGCCAACATGTGCAAAAATGATACCCTATTTAAGGATCGAGAACCTCAAAAACCATATCGTATCCCGCGGCACATACCTATGTAGCCCATATATGGGAGTACCCCCCGCCCCCCGGGGGGCGCACTAGAACTGCTGTGTTCCAGGCTACAATAATAGTTTCAGAAATGCAGCTAACCTCCACTTTTACAGAATTCCTAAAGACCATGATGTAAGGAAGAAGTACGTAGTTCTTATTAGGAACCAAACGCTTAAATCAGGTTCTAACAGCACGTGGATTTTAAGAAGAAAAATGCAGACTGCAGACCTCCGGCTGGTACAAAATGCAGACTGCAGACTTGGTACAAAATGCAGACTGAGTATATTTTTTGTGGTAGGTGTGATTTGCGGGTCCTAAAGACCTGTGCAAACGCACTATACATGTATACTATACATGTATAGTCGACAATGTATGATGTATAACGTTGTATAGTAGCGGTGTGCAAACGTGTTATGCAAGCGCTATACATTCGCTATCCTATGTATGAAAGTCAAAGTAAAATACCCATGATGCCGCGTGTTGTCATAGCAACTTGCCAAGTAAAAACATGGCTGATTTTTCAGCTGAGTTTGCACGTCAAAAAAAGCCTGTCCTGACTTCTTTGACTTTGTTTTGGCAACCTCTCGTCCTAGCTGGGAACGGAGATTCATTATTTTTGTTTTGATATCCGCAAATTCTACGTCGAGTTCATCTCTCATTTCTTCATAGGCACGTCCTCGTAGATTTCGCAGATGATACTCTTTCTTGCTTACGTCCCATAAGCAAGAATGTTTCTCCAATAGATCAATCAGCTTGTCTGTTTCTGAATCTGACCATTTTTTGCCTTATCCCCGACCGTTACCTTGCTTATTTGCTTGAATTTCTTCTATCACGTACTCCACGTGCGACGCTATTTTGATCAGTGTGTAAAATGTTTTGATCTTGTCTCTATGGACACGAAGTACTGCGCATGAGCTAGCTATACAAAAGTCGAGTGTCTTGTCCAAACGCATTCAACTTTGTATAGTATCGCTTCACTGACCGCGAAACAAAGAAAAGATCGAGTGGTTGTATAGTAGAAGTTTGACCAGATTCAAACTTGACTATACAGCATTCGACTTGTCGAGTGGTGTATAGTATACACTATACATGGTGTGCAAACGCACTATACTTCGTAGACTATACAAAGTTTGATGATGTATAGTATACATGTATAGTGCGTTTGCACAGGGCTTAAGACAACCGGAAAAATTGAAATTAAGATCAACTAATATCAATTAAAATCAGTCAAAATCAACCAAAATCAACCAAAATCAGCCAAGTTCAGCGAAAATCAGTCAAAATTAGCTAAAATCACAAAAATCAGACTAAAATCAGAAAGATCAGACCAAAATCAAAATCAGAATCTACTAATCCACAATATAGTAATCCACATACTAAAACAGTGAATAGCGTTGAAGGTGCGCTCTGATTGGCCAGTCAAACTCCGAATATCTTGTGCTATTTACCTAAACAAGCGAGTTTTTCGCTCTGTCGCATGAATTGTTTGCAACTGTAACAAACGAAGAAATCCGCATCCAAATTGACAAAGAAGCAGTCCCTGAAAACACTAAGAAAGCGACTAAATTTGGTTTGGCCGTGTTTTAAGGTAATGGTTCATCTTTTTAACCCGGAGTTTATCGATAAGAACCAACGAGAAAGGTTTTGTTTACAATTGCAAATTAATCTTGCGTAACCAAGTTTGATGTCACTTGTTCACTTGGGAAGCAAAGTTGAATGATATTTTTTACAGAATGGTTTCAAACACAGAGAGAGTTTGCAACTCCATTTGAAGAAATGTCGCCACTAGAACTAAACAAACGTCTTCAGAATTTTTTTCTGTCAGCGAGAAAACGTGACGTACGGCAGTCATACAACAAAAGGGAGCTTAAGCTTTGAGACGCGGACGGCAACCGGAAGTGAGTTGTTTCCCGTTTTATCTTGTCTTCACACAACTACATTTACATTGATTAGTATCTTTTCTCCATTAGAGATGATCACTATAAAAATCTGGGAGACACCACTGTCCTGGCACGCGAAAAGTTCCGGTTGCCGTCCGCATCTCAAAAACGCGCGTGCTTAAGCTCCCTAAAAACTCCCTCTCCACGATCCAAGCCGCGTTGGATTGTAACCTGAGAAGTCCTCCGTTTTCCAAGCCATTTTCTTTTTGTAGTGTTCATTATCTCACTGTTTTAGTATATACTCAGTGTCGGTGGCTAGTGGTGGATATTTACCTCGCCGGTTCGCGGATATCCACCACTAGCCACCTCCACTTCGGTGAATAGTTGTTAAATATACCGTGAATCCACAATATACTTATCCACTAAGTACTAATTAATCCACTATAAACTAATCCACCATATACTAATCCACCATGTACTAATCCACAATATACCAATTCACCATACAGTAATCACCCATGATATCAACGTTCTTATTATCACACACCACTTTTTTTATTGTCCTATCAAGATATGTCAGGAAGTCATCGGGTGAATTATGCTGACGATATATTATTCCACAAACGATATTTTTATGATCAACAAAAGAAATTTCAACCCAAAGGGTTTGGAGTGCGTCATTTGAAGTTTTCTCAAGAACATTGTAATTTAATGATTGATCAACAAAAGGGGGCAATACCTCCAGAGGCCAATAGAGTACTAAAGTGATGACATCACAAAAACTAAATTTCTAAAGTTATGGGATTTATTGAGACATTTCAAAGAAGCATGATGAAAAAAGGCCTACAGGCCAAAAATCAGGCTCTCATTTCAATTTTTGAGTGAGATATTGCAACGTTTACGCTCCAGTGATTCCATACAAATCCTTCTAATTTTGTCTCGGTTCCAAACGTTTAGAACAGAGACAAAATTAGAAGGATTTGTATGGAATCATTGGAGCGTAAAAGTTGCAATATCTCACTCCAAAATTGAAATGAGAGGCTGATTTTTGGCCTGTAGACATTTGTTATCATGCTCTTTGCAAACATCTTAATAAATCCCATAATTTCAAAAATTGAGATATTTGTGACGTCACACTTTAGTACTCTATGGTGTTGGCTTCTGTTCAAAAACATAACCTGAAATGTTCGGATGGGCGTTGCTCTCATTTAAATTTGTAATTTTTGTTTCCGAAATACCAATAAATAATAAAGAATTGCAGCAGCTCGTTCGTTCCAATTAGCGCGGAATACCTAAAGTCTTTAAAACAATAGGTGTTACGAAAAGACTAATTGAAAACATAATATTAATTACAAACAGCAAATGATTGAAATTCAAAATTTAAACATGATCCCAAACCAACTTCACAAGAATTTTGCAAACAATCTCTTAAACACACGTGTTCGTCAGTTCAGCAACTGAAAGCAAGCATATCAAAGAAAGAAAAACAAAGTAACATGCTAATCTCAATAGAACCGACAAAACTTATAGCCGTATCTAAATAATTCAATCGAAATGCACTGAACATATAGGCTCCGATCCGTTCGTTTAATATTCAACTGGGCCGCGGTTCGATTCAGCGATAAGATAAGGATGATTCAGCCGGCGATAATTATATCTGCATTTTATCAGCCACTGGTCTAATCAAAGCTGGATATTAATCTCATGTAGATCGACGTTGGTGGTTCTTGAAGTTGAATATTCGCTTTCGTAAATGTTACTTGAGCGGTTCAGTGCTCTTCTCCTATTTTGAAATGTGGGCAAGATCAACCAAAACAACGTTGGCTTTCCAGCTAGAAGCAGTGCACTTTGTGAAGCCCTTGAAAAATTATTTCTGTTGAGTACTTTCCTTGCGAAAACAGTTTCCTGTGGTAAAGCGTCTTCCATAGAAAGCGCGAAATCCCGCACATCAACATGCAATGAGCGCACTGAAATCCCTGAAATCCCAAGATCAACCAAAACAGCGTTGGCTTTCC
>OX453284.1:4999234-5034234 GCA_949710005.1 Ricordea florida
AGCCTAAAATAAAATAAAATAAAAATAAAAAATCAATTTTATTTTATTCAAGATTTCTGGGGGTATTGCTAAAATAAAATAAAAATAAAAAATCAATTTTATTTTATTCAAGATTTTTGGAAAATAAAAAAAATGTAAAAATAAAAAATCAATTTTATTTTATTCAAGATTTCTGGAAAATAAAATAAAATAAAAATAAAAAATCAATTTTATTTTATTCAAGATTTCTGGGGCCCAACCCAAAAATAAAATAAAATAAAAATAAAAAATCAATTTTATTTTATTCAAGATTTCAGGAAAATAAAAAATTAATTATGGTTTAAAGAGAAAATATAAAATAAAATAAAACAATGAAAAAATTAAATATTAAATATTTAAACAATAAGAAGCTTAATATTTGTGATTTTATAGAAGAAATAAAAGAAAACTTATTAAAAAATTTAAAAAAAAATAGGGAATATATAATTTATTATAATCAAAAAATTACTTTTTATTATCCAATACATTTTGATGTAGTATATTATAATAAAAATTATGTTTTTGAACATTATATTTACTTTGGCGAAGAAACAAATTTTGGAGTTAGTGGTATTAACACTAATAAATTTGCGAAAAAAATTTTAAAAATAGCTAATTATGATTTTATTGAAAATGAATATGAATATGATTTTGATCCACATTATGGTATAATTATTGCAAACGGAATGGAAATTAGTCATTTTTATGAAAATGATGTTTATCTTGCTTATCATGATGATGAATGTAAAATTGATGTATTTGATAAAAATTTTATAATAAAAAAAATACATGTAAGTTTTGATTTAAGTGAATATAAGATTGAGCATAAAGAGTTATTTTACAAACCATTACATGATGAATTAATGACAGTAGCATGGCACCCATCTAGGTATTTAGATTGGTGTATTGATTTTGAAGAGTTAAGAGATTTGAAAGAAAGATGGGGTGAAGAAGATTGATAAAAAATTATGTTGTTATATAACTAAATATAATAGTTACATAACAAAAATTTATTTAAATCTTAAACTAAAAGTTACAGATTCTCCTTTTAGATAAAACCTTTTCCAATCAGAGTCTAAAATTGTTAAATCAAAGTGATTAATCAAGTTATCATATTTTTTAATTGGAATAGATGGATAATCTTTTGATGGGATGTTTGCTAGCAATTGGGATGGTTGTATTTTTACAATTTCATTTTTACCTTTATTCGTGTATGACATTCTATTATCAACTATGCTGCATAAAAGTCTCAAGGGTTCTTTTATAGTTATATCTATTTGATTTATTTTAAATAAAACCTCTGGCACCCCCAAGGAATTTTGCAAACCCTGGCTAAATTTAATGTTAAATTGTTTATTGTTGATTATGTAAGCAAAATTATCTCCGATAATCATTGTTATATTTTTACCCTTTTCGTTGAGCTCAATTAATATTTTTATATCATTTATGGAATATATTCCTGGATTAAATATTACTAAAGGCTTATCTTGTTCATCAGTTATTTTTTCTTGATTCCTTAAAGTTATTAGTCTTTTTTTTGTTTTAATATTACAATCCAGGAGTTGTATCTCTTTAATATTTTTGAGTGGAGGGTCTAAATAAACCCTAGTTTCTGCAGTATACATTGTAATACTAAGCATTTTTCATTTATAGGATATATGTTTAGATTAATTTTTATCGAAATAAAAACCAAGATAATAATCCTCCAGCAAATATTAAAACAATAAGAGTATTTTGATGTTCTATATTACTAACTTCATCTATTTTGTCTGATTCATCGTTATTGTTTAATTTAGGTTTCCTTGGTTGAGGATTGGTATTTAATAAAACTTTTGATGTTCCTAAACTATGAGTTATTCCAACATTTTTTGTTCCAACATTTATTGAATTATTTACCCCAAATTTCATATCTTTTGTTGCTATTTTCAGATTATTATTATATCCAATAACGCTTTCTGTATTTATAATTAAATTGCTTGGCATCAACAAAACATTAGGGGCTATAGCTAAATCAAGCCGTACTTTTGATTCTTGAACTGCCATTTGATATCTTTGATTTGAATTTGTGATATCATTTTCAATCACAGAGCTTTCAAATAAATCTATAAATTCTTGCTGGGTTTCAAATGATCTTCCCCCATTACCAATAATTGAATTCCTAGTATTAACTTGGGCCCCTAAAACACAATAAACAAAAGCTTCAACCGATCTATTTATTCTCCCTAATCCAGCATTTGTTAATCCATATCCAGATTCTGGTATAAACCACGCATATTGAAAATCAACAAAATAATCATTTCGAAGCATAGATATTAAATTACCATCTATTTTTTTACCCCCATCATCGGAAAATCTATTTGCGCTGCTTGGCCATATATTAGCTTCTGTATCATAACCTCTTACAATTCTGACATCTTGATTTCCGCCGCCTATAGCTTGCCCACTAGCGCTTCCAGGAACGCTTCCGGGGGCTACGTATCCTTTTCCATAATCAATAAATACATCTCCAACACCATGATTTGCACCCCCTTTCCATCTAAAATCGGCCAAAGGCTTATTTAATCCTCTATAATCTTGATTATTACTTAACCCAAATTCTGCGCATAAACGATTATAAGCATTTTTGTTGTATGGATTATTTTTTAAAGAAAAAGTTTGTTCACCGGGTAATGGCACAGATAATTCATATAATATTCTTCTTATTGTAAAGTAAATGTGAAATATAAAAAAACTTCTAATAACTTTTGGGTAATTTAAACTATCATTTAAACTTACACCGCATCCAGATGTTGCACACCAAACCGCCATGTTTAATTGCTGAGGCCAGTGATTAATATTTGGTTTATTCAACCAAGCTCTAGCTTCTTTACCGCTAGTAAGTCCTACAGTCTGATTTTTAAATACATTTTTCATAGGGGAAATGAAGCTGTCTTTATCTGAAACATATATATTTAAAATAGTTAACATTTTTGTTACATTTTTTGCAGATTCATCGAATTTAATACCGGGTATTGGATATGAGTTTTTTGTAGATGATAAACTTTCTGGAAACGACCCTAAATCTTTCCATAATAATGTTTTAAAATTAGTGGGAAGATCATCGGTCCATGTTTTTCCAGAAGGATCATCATAAGACATAATTGTTGTACCATTAACTTTCCATTTAATATATCCACCATACGAATCATTCACAAATGTAAATTTATTGAGGTTCGCGTTTGGGTAACGATTTTTGAAATCATCCAATAACATCTTATTCTTTGTGTTTAAAATAAACCGGTCTTTAGATTAAGAATAAGATGTCAATTAACCTCTCTTCTAATACCCGCAAAACAATTACAACCAACATCAGTTCTCTCATATGAAATTTTTAATGACCTCCGGTAAGTTCTTTTAATAGATTTTCGCGAACTTCCCTCCTTATCACAGACATATCCAAGTTTTTTTCTGATTCTTTTCTAAATTTTTGTCTTATTTCTTGTTTTAGTTTTTGAAACTTTTCCAACTCTGCTAAAATTATAGAAAATTCTTGATCGGATATAACATTATCTTTCAAAGCTTTTGAAACTAAATCGTTAATTGTGTTTAATTTTGATTTTGCAATTGCAGCGGTTTGTTCGTGTTTACTAACTTTACCAGAAAGTCTTTTAGAAGCAATACCAAATCCAACCGACAACCCACCAAAAAAACCACCAACAACTCCCAAAGGCACACCAACAATAGCACCAAAACCTGTGAGAGAAGTTCCTAAACCGCTTGCTGATAGGATAACTGAAATCAAACCACCAGAAACACTTATTTTTGTACATATTCCTCTAGCCCTATTATATTTTTTCCTTACTTCTTCATAATGTTTAATTTCTTTCTCAAGATTTTGTAATACTTCGCTTGATTTTTGTAATCTGAAATTAATAGGATCTGGATTATTGGGTAATACAGGGTAAATTCTATTGTATTCATCCATATTGTATTTTACTACTCAACATGATATCTTTAGACCTTCTTTTTTATACTTTCCACAAAATATAAAACAACAGCCATTATTAAAAGCCATGCATTCTTTCCTAAAAAGCTAATAACTTGACCTGCAGTTTTAAATAAAAAGCTAACTATTGAACCAATCATTCCTGGTAATATTTCACCCAGTTTTTTACCTATAGTTTTTAATCCATTTCCCAAACCTTTACCTAATGTTGATAACCCTTTGGAAAGATTAGAAATTATAACCCCAATTACTAAACCAACAGCGCTTAAAACTGCAAATACTGTAAATCCATGTTTTTTGAAGATATCCTTAATTCGTTCTCGTAACGACATTCTTTCCAAGATTTTCTCACTCTCACGCTCTCGTTTGGCAATTTCATCATTACGGTCATCAAATTCTTCATCTAAAGTTTCTATTCTGGCTGTTTCCTCCACCGTTTTCAAGGGCTTTTCCTTAATGAATTTTCTCTCCTCCCTATTTTTGTTTTGTAATTCTTTCATCTTTTTAATTTCGAGATTATTTTTTTCCACAATTTCTTCTGCCCTAGGCCCCAAAGCATTTTTTAATTTCCCATCAGGAAGTTTAGCTCCTGTTTTAAAATTTCTAAATTCTCCATCTCTAAGAACATATTCAGCCGCATTACTTCTACCTGGTAGTTTAATGGTTGGCAATTTTATTCCTTGCCCTATATCTTTGAGATATGTTAAAAATTCTTTAAATTTTGGGTTTGGATTCCACACTTTTATTTCATCTTTTGCTTGTTCTTTTTCTTTCATCTTTTTTAAAAGGGGTTGATTTTCATTAATACCACCAAATGGAGTTTCTTCTTCCTCCTCCCCATAATCATAATCAGGATTTTCATAAGCTGTGGATGTTTTTGTGGGCGTCATATAAAGTGTTTCATCATTATCTCTATTATCATCATCTTTTGTTTCATTTAGTTTAGTTGGATCTAATTTATCTAGTTCAATACCACCTTCTGCCATGATTTTTTTACTAATCAGTAATAAATCTTTAGACCCCCTAGAGTTGAAAAATAAAAGTAAATTTTGATTTAAGTATTTAAAAAAAATATAAAAATAAAATGATGAACGAAACTACACAATTAATAGATGTTAATAGTTATATTCCTAGAGTAAGCATGATTTTTTCTAAACCAATTGTTGGTGAAATTCCTAGAACAAAACCAAAGGTTGAATTCAAAAGAATTAAAATTTTTACAAAAAATGATGATGGAACAGAAGGTGAACTTGTTATTCCAACCGGTAATTTATATTCTTTTGGTGTTTCTACAAACACAAACCAACAAACAGGTGCAATTTCAGGATATGTGTTTCCATTATGTTTATGGAGTGGAAGCAGTCCAACACCCGAAGAAGAAAAATGGATTGATTTATTCAATGATATAGTTGACAATTGCATTGATCATTTGCTTATTAATAGAGAAAAAATTGGTAAATTTGAGTTGGAAAGAAATGAGCTTGAAAAACAAAAAGGAGGTTTAAATCCTCTATATTGGAAGATGGAAAAATCTTCAATGACTAGAGTTCCAGATAGAGGCCCAACTTTATATGCAAAATTAATTTGGGATAAAAAACAAGACCAAATTTTAACCAAGTTTTATAACTATAAAAATGATAAGTTAATTGATCCATTAAAATTATTAAATAAAGGTTGTCGAGTTGAAGAAGGTGTAATAAAAATTGAATCAATATTTATTGGTGGTTCTTGTATTGCACTTCAAGTAAAACTTTATGAAGCAGTTATAGAACCAAACAAAGAAATGAAAAGATTAACCAAATTTAGAAACTTAACTATTTCAGATAGTAAATCTGCTGCTGAAGAAATGGATGAAGATTCTGATGTTGAGAGTCTCATGTAAACCAAAATAAATATACTTATGTTATATAACCAAATTACTGGTTACATAACAAATAATAATTTAAAATATTTTACTGACTGCGTAACCTAAACCTAAAATTCCAGCTCCAACATATACCATTTCTCCTGTTTTTTGTTCATCGCTTGGTTTGTAATAATCAGAGAATTTTGGCTCTTGCATTTGGGCATACAATTCAAAAGCCTGATTTGTAGTCGAAATATTTTTTGATGCTTGATATTTTTCATCTTTTTTCTTCATTTTCCAATCAATCATTTTTTGTCTTTTTTCCTGATATTCTGCGTAATCTTTTTGGTATTTTTCTAATGCTTTATCGTGTCGTATTTTTTCTGCATCCACATTATGTCCCGAAAGACTTTTTGCAAGATAATTTCCGCCAACAAATGCTGTTGCATTCAATATAGCCCCACCAATCATCATCGCTATTGCTGCCATTTTATTTTGGTAAAATCTTTTGATCCTCTAAATAAGTTTTTAGATACATACTTCCGGATAATACAGCCACCCATTTTGCATAATTCGCAATATTTGAGGATGGGTCATTCAAAAATGATTCTTTCATTACCTTTTTGGCCACATATCCAACCCCTGCCCCTAATCCAATAAGTACCGCTGAATCAGTTACAGTTTTCACAAGTTTGTTTTCGCTTGACATTTTTTACTACATCATTAAGAAACTTTTAAATAACTTTATGTAGTAATAATTACATCATTCCAATTTTTGGGCGGTCTGCGGGTTGAGTTTGTGGATTATGAATCTTTGTGGGAACTTGTGATAAATCAGGTATCCTATTAGAATATTCAACCCTAGCTTTTTCCTTATATCTCATAAAAAGATCAAATGCTGTAAAACCTAATCCAACAACAGATAAAACAGTAGTAAAAGATAACTCTGGTAGCCATGATTTCGCTTCACTATATGTATTTTCATTTTGCTCTTCTTCCTGTTTTATTTTTTCTTCGCGTTTCATTTCCCTAGCTAATGCTTCTTTTGCTTTTTTATTATATTCAGCTAATTTTTTACCAGCTGCTACTTTTTTAGGATCTTTCTCCCTCTTTTTAGTATCTTTATTTTCGAGTGTGGGATCTGCTGTAATTTGCTCACCAGATTGTTCAGACATTGTTATTTAGATGCTGTAAATAAGTTTTTAGATCTGTTTAATATACTGTATCAATACCTTCAGTAGATTGCTTAGTTTCCTGATCAGTTGTGTAAGAATTTGCTGGTTCTTCTCTTGAAAATTGTTGATTTTTGTTGAATTTAACGTGCTTAACAACCTGGAATAATCCGCTAGCAAGTGCTACCAATCTTCCACCTTTTAATGCTAATAGTCCAACAATGTTTGTTAGTTCGCGATTAACTAAATCATCATTCTTCAAATCCTTACAAAGAGCATCAATATCATCCAAAGGAATAAATAAAGAAATTATTTTAGAAATTAATTGAAGGGATGAATCCACCGCTCCACCACTAATTTTCTTACCCATTACCGCTTGATAACGATTAAAATATTTTTCTACATCGCGTTCTGATAATTTTTTTACATCACCCAGGCTCATATCAACCCCTAAATATTCCTTTGTTGTCCCAAGCACTGCGAGAATTGCAAGTGATTCTTGTTTTATCTCAAGATCCTCACTTTGATTGGCCGCGGTTTTTTCTTCAATGTAATCTTCAACGTTTGTCATCTTTGTTAAATCACCTCGGGAATCTCTAAATAGCAATTAAATGGGTATCGCAAAGATAAACAAAGTCTAGAATATTTTTCGGTTTTCAGGAGTTGAACAAACTTTTTACCTAATTCATAATCCAAATCACCACCATAATCTTCGAAAAACATTTTCATGCCTTTCTGCGACGGATTATGGAAAGTAACAACGCAAGCCACATTTTCCCGGAATGGTTTTGCTATTGATGTTAATTGTTGAGTTAGAACCCACATTGATAATCCATGATGCCTTCCGGAGAATGCTAAATCTATAAATTTATTCGATCTTTTCTTCAGATCGGAGGATACAGCGCAATCATCTAGAATTATTAATGTATTTGTACCGGAGAATAAAGTTTGGCAATCATTTAACAATTCATTAATCTCATCTACATTACTTGCATCGGGTGATAATACAAAGAATCTCTTATCCCCACTAGCGAAATTATGATATGTTTTATTTTTAGAAAAAGTTGGGCAAATTAAAACAATATATTCAAAAACTTTTCGGAAAGGACCACGTAGCTGTTCAATTAAGTACTTTGTTTTCCCACAATTTGTTGGCCCAGTTATAATACAGTGGAATGGTATTTTATCTCGTAAATCTTCCATATTTTTGTATCATAACATTATGTTTTTAGTACTTAATTGATCTCAAACCTGAATTCATTATTTCCATCATTGCATCGGCTACAACAAACATATGACAAGTTATTACTACTGAGCTTGATGTGCCACTTTTTTTCCTTTTAATTTCTATTTTTACTCCATCATGCGTATTATTTAGAGCTAGTCCGCCGCCATGAATATCATTATCAGGGTGAGTTCTTGTATCAACCCAAAGAGCAAACTTATTTGTATAAAAATCCCCTTCTTTTAAATTATACTCTACTATTTTGGGGAATCGTTTTTTCACAGATTCCCAAAGATCTGATATAATCATACCTTTAGAGTATATTCTATTTGGTACACCATCAACATCAATATTAACAGAAGTTATTCCTGGATAGAAAAAATTTTCAGAATCTCTTGCACCGCCGACGTATGGAGCAATAAACAAAAATAATATTCCACTCATTGATCTTCTAGGTAAATTAACATGTTGATTAATAACTTCATCAGCTCCAGTTAAAAATGTAAAAGTTTTGTGTAAAGTAACATTTTCATAAAAGAATCCTTTACCAATTTGATAAGTTGATTGAGCTTCTCTAGCTAAGTATTCGCTTGAAATTGATGAATATTCTAACTCTAAGTTTTTTATTGAGTATTTTGGTGTTTTAGTTGTATCAGAATAAACAACAATATCATAAACTTGGGCTAATGTAATCTCAAATATTAAATGATTTTCTAATGCTTTTGGATAAAAAACTCCATGATCGTTTAAAATTGGGTGATTTATTGGTATTCTATACTTTGATCCGTGAACATTAGCTAGAGAAACTTCTTTTACTTCTTGTGTTTTTGCATCACCAGATTTTGTTCTAAGTTTTCTAATATTAAGAGAAGAAATACCTTGTTTTAATCTATCTTCTCGATCTTCTTTGGTTAAAAATAAATCACGATATGTTTGAAATAGATCATATCTTTGAGTATCTTGCAGTGTTTCTCCTCCAAAAAGAACTTTTAATCTGGTTACAAGATTAGCCGACAAATTATTAACAACAGTATTATTTGCATGACCCTCGACATCTAAATCAAACAAAAGAGATACACTTCCAGGTACAATCACCAAATTCTCAGAAAGTTTTGGAATATTTATATATAATGTTTCTCCGGGGCTGGCTGATGATGGATTTAGAGTAATTCTATTTAATGTTGATTCTGCTTTCAAACCAAATGGTTCTTTTGGAATTCTGTTTGGATTAATTTTTTCAGACGTCATAATTGATTTATAAGATACTTTGGCTAACCTTTAAACCCCTTTGTCTTTAATTTTTCGATATGTTTTAATAAATCTTCTCTCGCCTCGGGAATTAAAATCATAATATTAAAAATTTTATCGCCATCTTCCATATATATAATTTTTTTTCTAATAATTTTTTTCATAAGATAAATTTGATATTCGCTAAATTTTATTTTTTCTTCCTCCACCATTTTAATTTATAAAATACTTTGTTAATTTTTAAATGATGTCAAAAATATATTATTCGGCTGGGGGGTATTGGAAAGGATATTCTGCAATCCCTAAATTAGCTGAGAAGGCGAAAGTAAGTGAAAATGAGGCAAAACAATGGTTGCAGAAACAGGCAATATGGCAAATCTATCTTCCAGATCCAAAGTATATACCTAGACCACACTGGACGGTGGATAAACCAAATCAGATTCACCAAGCAGATTTATTATTTTTACCGCATGATAGAGTTGGAAGAAAAACATATAAATATGCGTTAGTTGTGGTTGATATCGCCTCGAGATATAAAGATGCTGAGCCATTAACCTCAAAAGAAAGTCGAGAGATATCAGAAGCTTTTAAAAAAATATATTCTAGAAGAATGAAATACCCTAAAACATTAATGGTTGATCCTGGAAAAGAATTTATGGGCGAGGTTAGTAAACTCATGAATTACCATAATGTGGGGATACAAAGAAGTGAAGCTGGTAATCATAGAGCTCAAGCATTTGTGGAAAATGCAAACAGAATATTGGGTGAAAGATTATTTAGCCATCAATATGCGCAGGAAATGATTAATGATGAGCGATCTAGAGTATGGGTGAAAAGATTACCAACTATTCTAAAAACTTTGAATAATACAAAAACAAGAATAACCGGTAAAGAGCCTGATGAGGCTATAAAAATGAAAGAAGTAAATATTGAACCTAAAAATTACCAACGCGAGGTGGGGCTTGATGAGGTTAGATTACCTCCTGGTGTTAAAGTTAGATATTTATTATCCGCAGGCGAACTTGAAGGTGGTGAAAAAAGGCGGGCTACTGATCCTATTTGGAGTATTAAAGTTTATGATATTACACGCAGCGTTGTTTCGCCTAATCAGCCCGTTTTATATTATTTATTGGATGGTCCAAGACGTGGTTTTGTAAGGGAAGAACTTCAAGTTATACCTTATGATACTAAGTTACCGCCAGATTCTGTTTTACAACGATAATGCCCGTGGGCAAAAGTATTTATTCCATCTTCGCAAATTATTCTTTTGTCATCATCGTAAGAAAGTGCAACTTTGTTAACAGTTTCGGTATAAACATCATGCAAACGACTTCTAAATACATTCATCTTTCTCATTTGTGGCTGTTTATTGAATAAGCAATTTTTGTAATCATTAAAGCTTATTGTCTTTTTTACTACTGATGTTTTTACCCCTTTGTCCTTTTTTATCTCTTCACCTCCATCCATCCTATATGAGTAAAGCTTGGCTCTTAGACCAACAAATTCCGATATCGGTTTTCCCCCTGCCTCATCTTTGAACATATTAATAACTTTTTTATTTATACCCGTCTTAATACCTGATTGGTGTTTTTCAGGAAAATTGGAAGTATCAAACCTTTCCACCACATCTGGGGTAATATCCTTGTAAAAATCTTCCGTTTCTATCAAATATGCGAGACTATCAGTATCTGTAAAAAGCAATTTAGCCTTTTCGTTATATTTAGGTTTGATATAATTATAATGAAAGTTATACATTATTGTTTTACTTAAATCTAAAATGGCCATGCCTAAATAAACAGGTTTATTGTACACTAACTTTGTTTTCTTCATGTGGATGGCCACAAGATTTTCACAAAAGATAGTGCGGTGTTTATAGTTGGGTTTTGATATTAATTTTTTTGCATCTTTTTGGTTTGTAACTAATTTAATGTCAACCCTATTTCTAATGTTTTCCATTGTTTTACCAAATACAGAGTTATTCATTAACTTGAAGAAATCTTTTTCAAAATCATTCTTTGCTTTTGATCTTAGATCAGTATTCAGGGCAATATATGGTTTTAACCAAGCCGACTCTTTGAATGTAATACCTCTATGAATTTTTGTTATTTTTAATCCCAAACTTTCATAAAGTTTTAGTGTTTCATGATGAACAACATACTTTACCTTATTGTTCAGGTTTGGGATTAATTTCTCCACCTTATTAACTTCAACCCTCTCTGGGGCTAGAGGATAATCATTATGTAAATCATGCAGGTTGGGGGGATATTCAAAATCAACCTCCAATAAGCAAGGAATATTTTTCCAGTCTCTAAGATCTTTTTTGTTCATCCATTTAAAACCATGAGTAGGTAATGGATTACTCATTCCTCCTCCATATAAATTATTAGCGTCAAGATATTGTATAAACATTTTGGTTAGGTTGGGATCATATTCTTTCATGTATGGGTTGTTTGCTTTACCATATCTAGTAGAAATCATAGAGACTCCGCCCCGAATACCTTTCTCAATCATAAGCAACATGTTGATGTCAGTTAGCAACTCCAAATTAACTTTTGTTAACTTTAATGCTGCGTCCCAAGCTAGCCCGGGTGCTGTATAATAGTGTGCAGGATCTAATCCATAGTTTTTAATACAAACATCTCTAAAATTCTCGAATACATCAGCTAAAAGTAATACATCTGAATTAAGATAAAGATCATGATAATCCCTCATAGTTTCCATATTGAAAGTTTCCCAAACATTTTGTGCATGTTTATAATCATTATCTGATATATTTTCATCGTTTAGTATTGAATAGAATGCATCCTTTGGTGGAAGTTGGGTTGCGTCGAGTTTATCTAAACCATCAAACCAATCATAAGGGAATACGCCCTTTCTCAACAATGCTTTTAATTCTTCATCTTCATAGAAAATATTTAAGTTTTTGAAAGATTCTTTTGGTAGATTATTTACTAATTTTTCTAGACTTGTTTGCATAAATTTAAATGAATCTATGAATCTAATATCCCGCTTCACCTCAACCAGCTTGTCTTCTTTATCTTTAAATGTATCAACCACAATCTGTTTTGTGAAAGAAATATACTTTTCCTCATTATTAGGTATACAATTTATTTTACCTTTTGTCTTACCAAGATTCTTGATAAAAAGATGGGCATCATATCCAGATAGGTTGTGAAATATTACTGGAAAGAACTTTGGAATCTTGTAATTTAAGTTGCATTCGTTATGAGCCGCTCCTCTATACTTTCCTGTAAGATGGCAGTGATCCAAAACCTTATCTTCTCCTAATTTTTCTTCGCATATATGACAGTGAGTAGCATTTTCATATTCTTTTTTATCTATTTCTGACATATTCTCCACTTTTTTGTGGTATTTTGTATTTTTGTAAATTTTCTTAATATCCTGCTCTAAATTATCCACAAATATCTGTGGAATATCATCATCAGCGGATTCAGCTGTATATTGAACAAGCTCGGGTGGAAATAGTTCATCATCAAAAGACTTTATGAGATAGCTAAATCCTGATGGTTTATGTTTCTGGTATTGATTAGTAAAACTCTCACTTTCATTTGGTGAGCAGGTATGTATTTTCTCTGGAAAACTCTCAAAGTCTGCATATACAACAAATGGTACCCGCATTTTTCGATTATAATTATTAAAATTAATATACATTGGATTGCCATCTTCATCTTTTGGCATATTAATCTTAACTTCTTCATTTTTAGCGCAATATTCAAGATGTTTTTCCAATGATTTTTCTGTTGGAAATGAATTGTAGCATCTACGGCAAAATTCGCGTTTGTGTTGATTATTATTTATTTGCGATGAAGCAAGTCTGCTAAAATTTTTTATCCAACAGTAGTGATTATTTCCTTCTTCATTCGTTATTAGAAGTAATTCAATCAAATAACCACTTTGTTTCTTGCTTATTCTTAGAGGATATACTTCTTGGTTATCTTTATTAAATCCATGTACATTAATTGTATAATAGGGATTTTGTTTTTCAAACTTACCAATATCATTCAATTTAACGGGGAACTCTATTCCTTTGAAGTTAAAATTCTTAGAATTCTCTCTCATTTGTTTATCTAGTCTTTGTGGATTTTTCTGTTTTGGAAACGCAGCAGAAGTTATTGCCCACTTGAAACATTCATGATCATTCAGATTTTTAACGTTTATAATTGCTTTCTTTAATTCCAATATTAATGGTAGCGAAATATAGGAACTGCCAGAAATAGGTTCATAAGGATCTATATTGATATCAAAGTATTCCACTTGATCAAATTGCCATCCAGAACCTCGATTTTGAAACTCTTCAATCAATTCAAGTAAGTAATTTACCATTGTATCGTATAGTTCAGAAAAATCAGTTGCTTCTGTTATTATTTCCACATTTTTTGAATGAAAGTACCCCAAACATTCATCAATAAGATCATTATCAGGATTCTTTTTTATGAATTTACAGGTAAAGATGAACTTTATTTTGATAGGCTTATTTTGCTTATTAATAAGATCTAAAACTTTTGGTTTTATTTTATTAATAAATGTCTTTGGACCAAACCCTTTTTGTCCATCTATACGATGTGTTTTCAGATACCCCCTCAATGCTGTTTGATTTTGTTTTGGGGTTAATCTGTTGCTCCTTTCATTCAATTCATCTCTCACACTCTCAGACATATTTACCTCTATTTCAGGTTTTGTTGGTTTGTTATTAGTAATTTCGGTGATGTTTTTATTGATTAGATTTGAAAGTGGTTCCTCATTCTTTATCTTGAATGCTTGGTTAACCTTTTTCTTCAAACCATCTAATCTTTTATTTACAGTCTTTTTGGTAGGCTCTGGGATATAAGATAGTAACCAATCTTCTAACTTGTTAATCTCTTTATTTATCTGTTTGTAATCTTTTCTTTCTGGTCGGGAAATAGGTTTAGAAGGTTTTAGAATGGGAATATTAATTTCAGGTATTGGCCCATCCATAATTAATCTTTGCGGTTTGTTTGTGATATTATCAAGAGCCTCAGCAATTTCAGGAATTTTACGTAAATTTTTAATTAATTACTTTTTTAGGTAATTTTTTACCTTTTTCTTTAATAATTTTTTTTAGTTGTTTCACTATTAATCTTTCTAAATTTTTACCATTTTCGTTTATGGCCTTTTTTAGAAGTTCTAAAAGATTTTTACTCTTTAATTGGTGTTCCATATTAACTATTAATTCTGGCACAATTCTTTAAACCACAATTAAATTTTTATTTTTTATTTTTTTACATTCCTTACAAGAATATTTTTGTTTACCATGTTCACATATTTGCGAACCACCGCATTCTTTGCATTGTTGTTTTTGTTTACCGTGTTCGCATATTCGCGACCCGCCGCATTCTTTACACTGATATTTATATTTATCATGTCCGCATATTTGCGACCCGCCGCATTCTTTACACTGATGCTTATTTTTATTGTGTATGCATATTTGCGACCCGCCGCATTCTTTACAAAAATATCTACAAATTCCATGAATACAAACATAATTATAATTAATGTTAACTTTTTGTTTTATCTCATCATCCGCAAATTTTCCTATCTCTTCAATCAATTCTGCTTTATTCATTCCATATAATCTTTTAATTTTAAACTCTGCAGCAATTTTTTTCAATTGCGGTAAATATAATTTTTGCAATTTTTGTTCCATAATTAATTTAATGGAGCAACACCATTTCTTTAAATCATAATTTAATTTTTTTTATTTTCCTGAAATCTTGAATAAAATAAAATTGATTTTTTATTTTTATTTTATTTTTGGGTTGGGCCCCAGAAATCTTGAATAAAATAAAATTGATTTTTTATTTTTATTTTATTTTATTTTCCAGAAATCTTGAATAAAATAAAATTGATTTTTTATTTTTACATTTTTTTTATTTTCCAAAAATCTTGAATAAAATAAAATTGATTTTTTATTTTTATTTTATTTTAGCAATACCCCCAGAAATCTTGAATAAAATAAAATTGATTTTTTATTTTTATTTTATTTTATTTTAGGCTGGGCCCCCAGAAATCTTGAATAAAATAAAATTGATTTTTTATTTTTATTTTATTTTATTTTTAACAAGACCCCCTGAAATCTTGAATAAAATAAAATTGATTTTTTATTTTTATTTTATTTTTGGGTTAGGCCCTAGAAATCTTGAATAAAATAAAATTGATTTTTTATTTTAACATTTTTTTATTTTGCTGAAATCTTGAATAAAATAAAATTGATTTTTTATTTTATTTTTTTTTTATTTTGCTGAAATCTTGAATAAAATAAAAAATAAAATAAAATTGATTTTTTATTTTATTTTTTTTATTTTTGGGCCAGTACCGGTAAATTATCCCTACTCGTATAGAATTCTACAAATCAGCTTTATGGAAGTAAATCCATAAATCCATATGATCAACAAAAGAAATTTCAACCCAAAGGGTTTGGAGTGCGTCATTTGAAGTTTTCTTAAGAACATTGTAATTTAATGATTGATCAACAAAGGGGGCAGTACCTCCAGACGCCAATGGTGTTGGCGCATGTTAAAAAAACATCACTTGAAACTCTAGGATGGGCGTTACTCTCATTAAAATTTGTAATTTTTGTTTCCGAAACCAATAACATCAAAGTGAACAATCGACTTCATCTAATAACAATTCTACATTTTCTAAATTACGATTGACGCTCACAATATTATTATGAAAAATGAAAAAAACTAGACTTAACTGTGTTTTCAGGGACGGTTTTCCTTAAACATTTTGAAGCTCTTTGTTGAAAATTATCGGCTTTATATGCGCTGATTGGGAAGATTAAACTCTATTCATGTTGGCATCCAAGTTATGGTTTACGCTAAAATATCTAAATCATATAAACTGTTTAAGTTGTCTAAATTTCGCCTTGAGTTGGGCGATAGTCTCTTTCTGTTGGTGCAACTGAGAACGTGTGGCTGATGTTGGCCTGGCTGGATATTTACAAATGATATTTACGTCCGTAATATAACTACATGAGGCTGCTCAACTTCCGAAAGGGAGTAAAGAACGGACAGAAAATTGCGTTTGGACGATAATCTGATTTCATCTGTTTGTGATTGCTTTCTGAGGTAGGCTTTATCTGTAGGCAATGCAAACGTTTCGGATATAAAATCAGACGATTGTATGAATCATATATTTCAGATGTTTGTATGTTTTCGTCTCAAGAAAGATCAGGGGGCCTGGTGGTCTGAGAGTTGGGGCTCAAGGCGGCAAGTGGGCTGCGTCTGGGGGTCTGTTTACTAGGATCGATCTTGACATATTTGATGGGCCGGCATGAAGGTACTTTTAATAGTTCGAAATAGTTCCAATGGCAATAAGAACGCTGGCCCTAAGGAATTCCAGAGGTTTTGCTTTGAAGAAACCTAGAAAGAAATTTACTCACAAAGGCTTCCAGGCCCAAAATAACAAAATTATTGACCTCTCTGTGACGAAAAGGTTTTATGTGTACGTTCTTTCGTTTTCTTGTTTGTCTCCTAACTACGAAAAGAACTGCAGCTGCTGGTTCGTTCCAATTAGCGCGGAATACCTAAAGTCTTTAAAACAATAGGTGTTACGAAAAGACTAATTGAAAACATAATATTAATTACAAACAGCAATTGATTGAAATTCAAAATTTAAACATGATCCCAAACCAACTTCACAAGAATTTTCCAAACAATCTCTTTAACAAACGTTTACGTCAGTTCAGCAACTGAAAGTAAGCATATCAAAGAAAGAAAAACAAAGTAACATGCTAATCTCAATAGAACCGACAGAACTTAGAGCCGTATCTAAACAATGCAATCGAAATGCACTGAACATGTAGGCCCCGTTCGTGTAATATTCAACTGGGCCGCGGTTCGATTCAACGATAAGATAAGGATGTTTCATCCGGCGATAATTATATCTGCAGTTTAATAGCCACTGGTCTGATCAAAGCTTGATCTGATTAATCTCATGTAGATCGACGTTGGTGGTTCTTGAAGTTGAATATTCGCTTTCGTAAATGTTACTTGAGCGGTTCAGTGCTCTTCTCCTATTTTGAAATGTGGGCAAGATCAACCAAAACAGCGTTGGCTTTCTAGCAAGAAGCAGTGCACTTTGTGAAGCCCTTGAAAAATTATTTCTGTTGAGTATTTTCCTTGCGAAAATAGTTTCCTGTGGTAAAGCGTCTTCCATGGAAAGCGCGAAATCCCGCACATCAACATGCACTGAGCGCACTGAAATCCCTTGTGGCATAGTTGGTGCAGCTGGGTATGACGTCATAAGGAGCGCATGCTCAGTTTGAAATCAAACTTAGAACAATAGACTACCCTAATTTTTCCATATGCTATGACGTGCAGCCGGCGTGGTCTAGTGGATACATCAGTCGACTAGGATGCGATAGGTACCGGGTTCGAAGCGCGGGATGGCTCTCGATCTGGCTTGGGGGCCGGGCCATCCCACCCCTTGGCGTTTCTACGAAGGTGTCTAGGAATTACTCTCCATCTGGCTTGGGGGCTGGGTAATTTCACCCCTCCATCCGCACGATTTTTATTCTTAATTTTTTTTTTTTAATATTCAAAGTCCAAAACTGCGGGCAAAGAAATCAATATACACTGTCATTGCCTTCCTTTTTACCTTTTTTTCTTTCCTTTTCCCTTTTTTTTCTTCTTTTTTTTCTTTTAGGGGTGGCGAATGGTCCTTCAAAAATTCTGGGTCTTAGAAAATTTTAGTCAAATTTCACGGGTCCTGCAGTCTCGTTTTTTTTGCAGTTATGCGCATCTCGCAGTCTCGATTTTTATACGAAAGAGTCTCGCACTCTAAACACTTTGAAGTCTCGGTCTTGCAATCTAAAAAGTCAAAATGTCTTGGGCTCCCAAAAAAAAATGCTAGTCTCGCCGTCTTCCAAATTCTTGCATTTACCATTCGCCACCCGTTCTTTTACACCTGCTTTAATGTCAAAATAGAATTGGACTTTGGCATTTTTCCCTTGCCTACATATTTTTTTTTTCAAAAAAAAAATTACCATTAACAGAAGGTGCACAGGAGCAAGCCGTCATCATATGGGACCTAAAAATAAGAAAAAAGGAAGAAATTATAAAAGTTACAGTGTTTTCTCAATGTGAACGCTTGATTCACACGTTTTGTTTCTCTTTTTTCAGAGACGCCTGATTCCCCTAACCGGAAGTCTAGATTTTTTGTATATATGTTCTTTACAAACGAAGAATCACTATTTGAGGCATTGTTATGTATCCTTATATTAATCTAATAGTTAAGCTTCTTTTGTGATGGTCTAAAGATGACAAAATTGGACTTTTTCGCGTTTATGGTCAGCTTATTAACCAGTCACAGACTTTCTGCAATTCGATGTACTGAATATATTTTCTAATGACTTCAAATCCTTGTCAGCATACAGCAGGCTTGTATCATCAGCAAATAGATAAAAAAAAAGCTTCTCAGAAGAATTATAAATATCATTAATATAAATTAAGAAAAGTAGAGGGCCTAAAACCGAGCCTTGTGGGACTTATTAAAACTGGTCGCCGAGGGGGCAGTGAATAATGAAAGCCTTTACAAAATATCCCGAGATCTCCTCGGGGGGGGGGGGGAGTAATCAAAAGGTCTCAGGATATTTTGTAAAGGCTTACATGATTCACTACCCCTCGGGATATTTTGTAAGGGCTTACATGATTCACTACCAATCGGGATATTTTGTAAAGGCTTACATGATTCACTACCCCTCGGGATATTTTGTAAAGGCTTACATGATTCACTACCCCTCGGGATATTTTGTAAGGGCTTACATGATTCAGTACCCCTGCGCTGGACGGATTCCACCATGTAGATGTCCCTCTTGGTGTGCGGAGACTATGCCACCGACTCGTACTCGAGGATTGGACGAACGAGTGACGTGTAAGATCGTTCCTTGATCGGGGCGGGGCACGATGAGAGGTTCCTCTGTAGAATACCTAGGACTCTACCTGCTTTCTTTTTCACTTCCTCTGCTATCTTGTCCCAACGAAGGCTTGATGTTATATAGACGCCTAGGTATTTCTGAAAGGTGACACTCTCAAGCGTAGAGCCACATAAGGAATACACCCCTAGTGATGGATAACGCTTCATAGTTATAGACATCAGGTAACACTTTTTCGGCGCGAAGGCCATTTGCCATTTCTCGGCCCAATATTCCAGGAGGCGTAGGTCTTCTTGGAGAATAGCGTGGTCATCAGGTGCATTGATCGAGCGGTATAAAACGCTATCGTCAGCAAATACCTTCACGTGCGACTTCAGCCCAGACGGTATGTCGTTGATGAATAAGAGGAATAGGACTGGGCCTAGGACTGTGCCCTGAGGGACGCCAGAAATCACTGGGGACCAGTTCGAGGAAGACCCGTTTACACACAAAAACATGGTAAAAGGGGATCGATTCGCGCGCCGGACAATGTTAAACAATTAACAATGTTAAACTTTTGTTCCGAGTTCCATGCGGTAGGTTGAAAAGGATTCTTTTCCCTACCTCCAAAAACAACCTCGAGTTTTGCTTCTTGGCGTCGAGTCCGAAATCTGAAAAGGTAAGAGTCGGCTTGGAAATCGCGCAAATGGTTAAAAACGTAATTTTCCACGCAGGAATTCTAGATGCCTTGGTGGCGAAGTGGTATCGCACTTGCCCTTCAATCTGATGTTTCGCGAGGGCTCAAGTGCAAACCTCGGAATATGATGTCTTGTCATCCCGTTGTCTTATCAACTACTTTCCTTACACTGAAACAGACAGCGCGATTTTCATGCAACTTTTCCGCAGTAAAATATTTGACTTCCCTCTTCGTCACAATTCCAACATGGATTTCTGCCAAACAATAATATACAGCCAGGCTGAAACTTTCTCAGTTGAGATATATATATGTCATTAGAGGTGCGTTCCTTTGGTATGATCCGGATTTGGATTTGTGATCTGAGATCACGCGGATCATGGCACATCAAAGGAACCGATGAATTCACTCTGGAGAAGGATTCATCGGTCCCTTTGATGCGCTATGATCTGTGCGATCTCGGATCACAACTAAATCCAAATCTGCTGCATAGCCAATCACAACCGAGTTTGAGTAGTTCGCAAGACAATGTGAATGTTTCTGGTCAATAGAAGAGGGATTTGAGTGATTTGTGAAAAGATCCATAAACCATCCAGTCTCACCAACTTCGTTCAAATTTTGTCCGGTCGTGACTACGAATTTTTTCGTTTTGTTCTCGGAAGTGTCGGCAAAGGACGAAAACGCGCGAACGGAGACTCGTCGAATTCGCTCGGTAAGGACTGGGTTTGCTGTGTAATCAACGGTATAACAAAGATTCAACGCTTTTTCCTTTGTTTTATTTCATAATAAACACTACAACAAGAAGGATAGTTGATTTCTTTAGCTACAAGAAAGAACCTGAGAAATAACAAACGCAGGTTCGGAAACATTTGAGTGATTTCTGGAAATCTCTTGAACCACTATGGATCCACCCCTGATCTGGATCATACCAAAGAAACGCACCCTAAAACTTCTCTCCCGTACTGAGAAAGTGTTTCTCGTCTTGCGAGATACGTTATGAACTGCTTTCAAATTTATAATTAGTATTGCTTGACTTGGAACGAAGTCACAGCTTCTAACCTTAAAACTATACTAAAAAAACTCCTTTTTACTATTTACCGAGCGTGAAGCGGCGAAAGCACAAATCCTTGCGCGTGATCTAAAAGAATGGATATTCGAGAACTTCAAGTTAGTAAAGGCAGATAAGAAACTTTTCAAGGTTCGTTCAGTGGATCCCGATTGCCCGAAGAAGAAAGATACTAAGTATCAACTTAGAAACAAAACCGCACATCGCCCGGATATAAAGACTGATAGATTTAAAAATGCTTTTGTAAATAGGCTTATTTTTAGATATAATTTTTAACCTTTCTATCATTTGTATAAATGTAACTTAAGATATGTCTTGTTATCTTAAGAGGAATAAAAATTGTTGTTGTTGTTGGAAGGCACAAGACTCAGACGAGCATATGATGCTCCGCCACACCATCCGCACAAATCCTTGCGCGTGGAAGGCACAAGACTCAGACGAGCATATGACGCCCCGCCACACCATCCACACAAATCCTTGCGCGTGGAAGGCACAAGACTCAGACGAGCATATGATGCTCCGCCACACCATCCGCACAAATCCTTGCGCGTGGAAGGCACAAGACTCAGACGAGCATATGATGCCCCGCCACACCATATCCTTGTTTCTGATTATTAATTGCTTGGTGTAAATATCATGCCTTCATGCAATATTTTTTTATTGCCTCTAGTATGTTTGGAACAATTTTTTTCAACTCACTCAGTCCCTTCGATACTCGACGATTTTTTAACGCCATTTCCAAAATTGCCCTGTGCTTTTGATTTTTCGAATTCTAAGGTAGCACTTGGTATGCGTGGTTTCGCGGTTTTTGCCTTCACTGACCCCTCTCCTCCAAGTGGGGTAATGATGTCCTCGATGGACTTTCTCATTTTCATATCGCTAAGACACGAGTGTGCACGTGACTCTTTATGGAGGTCCAAGTCCACGTGCCGTAGACCTAATCCTTTGCCCTTGTTGTATATTTAACCGTGTTTCCAGACTTCCGACTTTGAACGGTTTATTTCGCAGCAGTTATTCAACTCTTTCTCTTTTAATCCTCTTTGTTATTACAAAGTAACTGGTTAAGACGGACAAGAAGGATATTTGAACCGGCAGAGGAATTACGGAATCACATGCCAGTCATGGCGGTCTTGATCGCTCCTGCTGCAGTTCTTATATGATCTATGTTTACTAAGTCATTGTTTTAGCCGTGTATGTTAACACGCAGTATCAAAATCAACTCGTTGGAATCATATGATTACATGTATGTTTATCAGACATGTAATACTAACACCAGTCGAAACAAAAATGAAATTAGTATCCTAATCGCGTGAAACCATTGAACTATGTACCAGCTATCAGAGTTTACAAAATAAACAAAAGCAATAAAAGGGCAACATTTTAAAGGCAAAAATTTCGTTGCTAAACTGAACATACCGTCAATAGTTATCATGCCTAATGCATTTAGCCTGCGTGTTTCCGGGAGATCGGTATCAATGTGGCCAGAAATGGGACGTGCTATGGCAATCAAAATTGAGCCTTAAAATAAAGATACATAAAAAAAACTTTTTCGCTGTATCACGCTACTTCCTAGTACGTTAGCCATTTTCCCAGGATCCGCGGATAAAAAAAAATTGTTATCAAGCTTTTTAAAACATTTTGAGCATGAAGTTTGCTCGTGAAAGGTGAAAGAATGAAGTCGTAAACGGAAAAAAACTGGAGTGTTGACCGGATCACGACCCCTCCAACGCATGACGTAGGCAAGGCGCGGTTGCTACTCATTCGACGACATTGGAATTTGTAAGATATGAAGCGATGCTTAAAAAGTGTCTTTGTTGTTTCCAGTGTATTCCATTAAGACTTTCCGCATTTAGAATTCTGACCTCACTCAGAAGACTAACTTTTATTTATCAGGTTTAGAAGAGGCCAAGCCTTTTCAGCTGCCAAGTTAGTAACTCGGTAGTCGACAACGAGGAAAAACGAATAACGTGCGTGATACGTAACTTCGTGGTCTCTTTTTGTTTTGTTTCACTTTCAGTGATTTTGTGTTGGAAGAACTCATGGAACAAAGGGAAAGGATAAAGTGTTTCGCTTGTTTAAACTGTTGCTTCAATCTAATTGGATTGCTAACTCTGCTTGTTGCGACGAAACCAACCTATAGCGAAGTTAACACTTGTGGATTTACTACGACTGATGCTTCAAGAGAAATATTAAGTCCTAATTACCCGCAGCAGTACCCTGAGAACGCATTATGTCAGTGGAACATCATTTTGCCGGCATCTGAAACGATAGGTCTCGTTTTTGTCATGTTCGATATCGAACCGTCTCCTACGGGTCGATGTGACAACGACTATGTAAAAATCTATGATGGCTCCAACGTTTTAGGCAAGTTTTGTGCTGCCAATCACCCCCCGAGACAGATCACGTCGAGAACAAACTCGTTACGGATCATTTTTAAATCCGACAATCGAACCTCTTCTGTCTACCCCGGGTTCCTTGCTGCGTATGCTTCTTGTGGTGGTTATTTCACTGAACCAAGAGGTTATCTGGACAGTCCTGGTTATCCAAAACCATTTCGTGATGATATACAGTGTACCTGGCAAATCAGAGTGCCACAGGACTATGTAGTAGAGTTAAAGTTTGATGACTTTTTTATGGATGGAGAATTTCCCTGCAGCTTAGATTATGTAAAGGTTAGGGATGGTTTGAATGTCAGTGCTATCCAAATAGGTCATTATTGTGGAACACGAAGTCCAGGCAACAAACCGATTCGTTCCACTGGTAACACTCTATCGGTGGAGTTCAATTCATTCCAGGAAAGCACCTCACAAGGTTTTAAGGCCCATTATGCACGTGTCCCACACTGTGGCGGGTTCCTGGAAACTAACTATGGACGGTTTTCTTCACCTGGTTATCCTGGCTCTAGGCAAGTAGATAATGAGTGCGAATGGATCATCACTGTTTCCAAGGGCCGGATAGTGTCGCTTGTGTTTGACTCCTTTGAGGTGGATTCTGAGAGTTTTAGTTCACATGATTGTGACAAGGACTACGTTGAAATATATGATGGGACAGATCAAAATGCAGAGCGCATTGGAAAATTTTGTAGGTTTGGTCATAGTCCGCCATCAAAGCTGCGATCCTCTGGGCAGCAGATGATGGTTAGGCTAAAAACCAGTTACTTCAACAAAGGAAATGGTTTCCTAGCCAGTTACTATGGTGTTGAACCTAGCAACTATTTTGTGGGCTGTTCAGAGTTTGCCCACCAATTGCTCTTCACATGCGATAATGGAAGGAAGGTTCATTGTGAGTGGAAATGCGATGGCACTAATGACTGTGGTGATGGATCAGATGAACAACATTGTGTACCCACTACATCCCCTGTTAACAAAAAATCTGATGATGTGCGAAACTATGTCATTATTATTCTTTCAATTACTGGTTCTATTCTTGCCATTGTCTGCATTGGATTCATTGTAGATAGGCTCAGAAGGAAAAGAAGTTCACGATCAAGAAGACGTAGGGGGCAGAGACGTCGTCACCCAAGACTGTCTAACACAGATCAAGCTCCACTGACAGAAGAGCCATCGTCGCCACCACCTCCTTATGAACTTGCCATTAATGAGCATTCGTGTGATTACTTTGGTGTCCCTTGTGCCCATAGCAGACAGGGCAGGGCTGATGCAGGGTCGCTCAGTGCTCAGTCACAAATTCAAGACATGTTGGTCAGTCCTCAGTCAAATAACTTTATATTTGAAAGAACACAAGGAGCCAGTGCTAACAATGAACTAGCCACTGCAAATAACCTGCAGTCAGCATTATTGCAGTCTGAACTCTCTAGTGAATTGCCTCAGAGTGGATTAAGAGAAGGTGAACATAGTGTCCTAGGTGAAACAAATGCTGCCACAGTCTCTCCAGCGGTGTCAGTTGGTTCTCTTACTGACACTGTCCCACTCATTCAAAGGTCTAGTAGCACAGTTGAAATTTAAAGTTATAACTTATTAAGTAAACTGTTAATTTAAGCAATCCTAGTACCACTATGGTAGAAATTGGACTTAGTATTTCTTATTCAATAGCACTTTTTCCCCCCACCCCCACCCCCCTGCATCCCTCCCTGGTCATGGTCACACCCAGTCTACTCACAGGGTTGTCAAAAAGATGCTCCCCAGCAGGAGAATGTAAGAGAGTAGATGGCACGAGGGTTTAGTACTTTGTTTCTTTGATGTGTTATGATTTTTTTTTGGAACCAAGACAAAGCCAAAGAACTGCTGCAGGTGCAAATATTAAAGCAGTGGGAGATAACGCAGGTCACCTGACCTTTTTGACAACCCTGAACTCATGGTACAAATCCTCCAGTTACTGCAGTCAGTCAGCATTCAATTCCACCAATCCTGTGGCCTATATGACATCTCTTTTACAGCTATATCAGTGCATACAGTCACCTTAATCAGAGGGTCTATAATAGACTAAACTAAGTTTTCTGTACATACTGAAATCTGAGAAGTTACATTTGTCCATGAACTATAGAGTGCAGTTGCATGTGTGGTCTGCCAACAGATAAATTGTATATCTTGTGTTTGGAGGTACCAGTATGCAGAAGTTATTCAAGAAAACATTTTTTGTGTACCTGATGCACTCTGTAATTTTATTTTTATCTTATGATATATTGATTGTAACCAACCAAAAACAGATGAAACAAATTTTTAACTGACATCAAGTTCTGGTGATCAGCTTGAGAAAGCTTTGTACAGTGACCATTGTACTGTACACAAGTACCTGTAATCACTGGCCTTTTTTTAAACTAACTACAGCATTGCATGTACTCTATAGTAGCTTGCTGAATAGGGGAATCCTGCCAAGAAATCTGGCAGTTAAGAATAAGATCAGATGGGGGGGTTCACAGATTAATGTCTCTTGATTCTGTGGGTATGCTGTATTTTGCCAAGAGGTGAATGATTGTGAATTAAATATCACAATACTGCATTGTTCTTAAGCCCTAAATTTCAAGGATCTAGTTAGAAATTTTCATTAGCGAGACTCATACATGTTGTTTAATTGAACATTAGGAAGTATGTTGGAAAAACTGAAATTATATGTTGATAGATTGTTTAGTTCTCATTCGTTTGCTTAAAAATACTTTTGCATTTTCTGGAGAATTAACATGCTCATCATTGATGGGAGTGAAAGGGTTAATAATTGTTGCATAACCAATTGTTTATTATAAAGTTGCTTGAGAAATTTGTAACAGTTTTGAAATAATGTACAAATTGAAAGACTTTTCATGTAGGAGATATTTTGTTAAAAAGTGATATATATTGTAGTTATTTAAATCAAACCATATTTAACTCTTTCTATTACACAAGTCAAACTTTGGATCATGGATTGTTGTAATGAAACTTGTTCTACAGAACATGAATTTTTTTCTAGGCAAATTAAATACCTCTTACTAACCGAGGATCCGTAACTTACAGTACGGACTGAGAAAACAAGGTTTGTAGGATATTTATTATATCTCAAAACAAACGTTTGAATTTAGCGGGCCATACAGTAAAGTACGGCCCGCTAAATTGACCAATCACAGCATGCGTACTAACTGAGAGATATAATACTTCTTAACAGCAGCTTCGTCTGTCATTTCAACCTAATTTATTCTCATGTTTTCCGCAAAATAATGCGTTTCTATGAATGGTAATACTGCTCCTTTTGCAGCATGACTTTGGAAAACTCTGCAAAAAATTATGACTGTCATATTGTAATTGTTATTTTCAGCCTAAGTGATTGGGCTGTGTCAAGTATTTGTTCCTTAACACAAATTTTCTTCATAAACTGTATTTACTACCATTACTACATAACCTATTCCTAGTATATTTAAAAGTGTTATGTTCAACATTTGTAACAATACTTTAAGAGTTACTTTTCACCAGTGTTACAGAGGAAGTTGCAAATAAAAAGCACATTTTGTGGAGTATTGTGTCCTGATTGCTCTATCTTTGTTTCCTTGGAAATAATACCACATCCTTTATTCAGGGTAGACCATTATTTTACAAAGTATGGTGCAGTGACCAATTGAAATGGAGTTTTCTATTGAGGATTGCAAAGCTTAAGAAAAGAACGGGTTCCAACATTTCTGATGGCACCTTGGTAGACTATTTGCTGACCACTGAAGCCCCAATAGATCAAAATACAAGTTCTGCTTAGAGGCTCCCAAACATTTCATACTTAACAAGTTGGGAGAATGTCAACACAGATAAATGGCAGTCATGTTATTATACTTTTTATCATCTGTTAACCTTACTATGAATTGTTGTTATTAAACAAAGAAAAATTTAGAGCAGATCACTTTTACCGATCATCTTTATGAAACCAGGGATGAACCTTGAGAAATACACATTGTGACTCTTGCTTTTGAATCTTCTAATGCCAGTAAACTGTGAGAATAACCGGGTGTGGCCACCAAATTATTATTATGTGTGGTTATATTAAATTTAAAACTTTATACTACAAAGCAACAGTCTGAGAAGTAACTGTTAAAAGCAGTTTTATTTGCCACAGCATTATCCCTTACAGAATGGGTTGCTTGCTTTGGGTTTATTTTATTAAAACATTGCGCTGATCCACCATGATAGTATTTACATAAATTAAACAGTTTAATCTTCATAACGTCCAATCAACTCTCAGAGTAACTCTGTTTTGACCCAAACATTTTTCTTTGAGTGGGAACGAACAGTTAATTTTTACCTCCATGAAACATCTAAAAATGAAATGATTTCAGCCTGATGACGGATGTGCAAGATGAAAGCAGAAAGACACAGTAATCGTTATGGTGAGAAAATATTTAAAAGGAGTAAAATGTTAAAATCCCCATTCCCAATCAATCCTTTGTTTTACTTCTGACAAATTATAAGACTGAATAAGATCTCCAACTTGGATGTCTGAGAATTTATCAAATGATAAGCCACATTCTGTCTCTCTCTTTGCTTGAGTGATATCATCCAGCCCTCGCTTCATAGCGGACAACTTTCCTGTTGCCATTAAGAGAAAGACAATAATAATAGATAATTAAAACATCAGAATATATTTAAGGATTGCATAAAGAAATGTCCAGATATGGGGAGGGAAAATGCTTAAATATAAACCCTTGGTAGCCAGAACTATGTTATTTTCATGCTTTGGATATACAATCAAATGATAATGGTTTGGCACTTAATGTGTTTACTTTTCTATTTCTTGTACACTATGCACACGTCAATGCTGTTTCATTATACATGGCAGTGATGAGCCAATTTGGCCAACACGCACATTTTTACATTTCACCATTCCTGCAATTTGCCCTTTCCTTTTTTTCCTGATTCATATAATATATTGTGATATCTTTTATTATTTTTGCACTATCTACAAATATTAAAAAAGTCTGAAATCTGAAGCTGCCATTAGAAATAGAAGATTTGCCCTCATAGTATTAACACAATTTAAGCGATTGTGATTTATCATGATTTTTAAAAATATATCATAATTTATGCTATATCCTATTGAGGGTTGTGAATAGGGGGTACCAATCCCATTTCCCAGCTCATTTTTTTTTTGAAATCCCACTTCCCAGTGCTCAAATCCCATTCCCACTGGCAGAATTTTGAGAGAAATTCCCATTCCTGAGACCAAATCCCAGTCCCAATGACTTCAATAATTCCATTTTCCCAGGACAAAACCTGACCAATCCTAATTCTCACTTTACCCCTTCAGGACCCTCTATCATACTCAACTTGACTATGTTGTGGTTCGATCAGTGTTATCACTGGTTTAAAAATTATTTTCCTTTGTTTCAAACTCATTATCATACATTACCATGGCAAAAAATAAAATAAAATAAAATAAAATTGAAACCAAGGAAAAAATTGAACCACAACAACTATATCACTGCTTACACCAGTATATGTATATGTTGAAGTTCAATTTTTTCCTTGGTTCAAATTTTATTTTCCTTTGTTCTTTGGTATGGTAATGTATGATAATTTGAACCAAGCAAAAAATTGAACTACAACATATATATGAACCAAATATTGACCTTCTTCCAACATGGATGGCTGGTTTACATCTGCTGATTGAGTGTCTCACTAGTAATTAACATTAACAGTTTAACCATTAACATGCAGAATGTAGCAAAATAAATTTTAAACCAGACAACATTTCCCTGTCAACAAAATTGAAGGCTTACCTTCATAAATAATATCACCACATCTTATAACCCTGTACAGACTATTGTGAACAAGATTTCCCTTCTTTACTCTACAGCCACCGACTACAGCCCTTCTTGACCCAGTCAAGGTAAAAATCTGTTGCACAACTGCTTCGCCAATTAAAGTCTCTTCTTCATTTGGAGGAAGCTTGTTTGACAATTCATCCTGCAAGTCAAGTTGAGGTGAAATTATACCTCTTCCACAATTTTAAGAATTACAAGCTTTCAAGAAAGTTTGCAACTTCTGCTTGATCAGGAATAAAGACAAAATACTTGTAATGCTTAAGACAAATGCAAAGCAAAAGACAACGATTATGTACTTCATATTGCTATTTTTCTTAAAACAATTAATATTGCTGTACCTTTAGCTCTGCTAATAGTTTGTAAATGACATTGTGTTGTCTAACATGTACACCAAGTTGACTGGCCAATGACTTCATTTGTTTGGAAATGTTTACATTAAATCCAAACACAATACCTAAACAGGAAAAAAGTTGGACATAACAATGATAGTAATCACTTCAATTATGGTAATAATTTCATTAGGAAACTGGTTTGTTCCAAGTTCGCTGAAAACTAATATTATATAACAGTAACCACAAAACCCACAATTATTGTATAAACACAACAATACAACAAGTGGAGGCACAGTATTTTAGTGGTTAGCATGTCAGACTTCCAAGCAGAAGGTTTGGAATTTGAGCCGTGGTGCTGGCACTGTGTTGTTTCCTTAGACAAGAAACTTTACTCCACACTGTCTCTCTCCACCCAGGTGTATAAATGGGTACCACAGGAACACCACAATCACATGTACAGAAACTTCCACCCTACACTGTACCGCACACACTGTACCGCACACACTGCACCACATACACTGTACCGTATACACTGTAATAATAACCAGATACAAATGCTCAACTTAAATCAGATCATTTATCATATGGCTACAATAGTATGCAAACTCTGATTGGCTGCTAATTCACCCTTAAACACCACATCAAACACAAATCTGTCTTACACTTGACATTACATATACATGTACCCACCAATAAACACCACATCATCAGACACAAATCCCTGTCTTACACTTGACATTACATATACATGTACCCACCATTAAACACCACATCATCAGACACAAATCCCTGTCTTACACTTGACATTACATATACATGTACCCACCATTAAACACCACATCATCAAGCACAAATCCCTGTCTTACACTTGACATTACATATACATGTACTCACCCTTAAACACCACATCATCAGACACAAATGACCCTGTCTTACACTTGACATTACATATACATGTACCCACCATTAAACACCACATCATCACACACAAATCCCTGTCTTACACTTGACATTACATATACATGTACTCACCCTTAAACACCACATCATCAGACACAAATGACCCTGTCTTACACTTGACATTACATATACATGTACCCACCATTAAACACCACATCATCACACACAAATCCCTGTCTTACACTTGACATTACATATACATGTACCCACCATTTAACACCACATCATCAAACACAAATCCCTGTCTTACAATTGACATTACATGTCCATGTACCCACCATTTAACACCACACCATCAAACACAAATCCCTGTCTTACACTTGACATTACATATACATGTACTCACCCTTAAACACCACATCATCAAACAAAAATCCCTGTCTTACACTTGATATTACATATACATGTACTCACCCTTAAACACCACACCAGACACTAATCCCTGTCTTACACTTGACATTACATGTCCATGTACTCAACCTTAATTAAACACCACACTATCAAACACAAATCCCTGTCTTACACTTGACATTACATATACATGTACCCACCCTTAAAAGTCTTGGCAAATCTGAGGTCAGTTTCATTGACAGCTCCTACATCAGCAGTTAAAAGATTCAGCTTGACTTTTCTTGATCTGTATGTTTTGAGTGCATCACATATTGCTTCTACTGAACCATTGACATCACCTGGATGTGGTCAATGATTAAAGAGACACAGATTTAATACGCAACTCCAATAGGCATTTACTTCGAATTATGGGAAAGGGAGAAATTGGGATAGAGAGAAATATACGTATCACTCCATGAGGATAGGTTCCAAAGTATGTTTTGTGAAATAGAATTAGAGAAATAAGCCATATGCGCTTTGCTTCCTTGTTTATACTTGGCTTCCTTTCTACAACCTTCATACTTGGCTTTCTCTATAGTGCCTGTGAACCTTACTTTCAGATGTAAACCACCAACATGGATGTATAACAAGATGTATACATCGTTTTTACTGTAATGCAATAAAAATATAAATCAAAAACTATTCAGAGGATGAAGTCAAGAACTGTGATCTTATATAGGGAATAAATAAAAAAAGACATCTCCAGCTTTTCAATCTGTGTGTTTTCCAAACTGCAGGTATTTCTTGAGATGTTTCGCAGAAACTTACAGAGCCCATATTGGTGCACCCCTGGGTTGCACCAATACGGCGGCCAAAAAATAGTGTAAATAGTGGTAAAAAATAGTGTAATGATAGCTTTGTGTCACACACAGTCATAACTCTGAAAATCAAAATAAGCTGGTTTCCAAATGGAGATTGTAAACAGATATAAATGTACTCCCGCGTATGCCTGATAATGATAAAACTTTGGTGGCTCTTTAGTTTTCAATTTTAGAAAATAACGATGTCACATGAAAGCAATTCATAGGTGGTGTAGTACCGTAAAATTATCTTTGACATGTTTTGTACTCACCTTTTATCACTATATTTAATTTGTTGGCACTTTCATATATTTTGCCGACTTCTCTTTCATTAAAGTATTCGCCTTGTTCCAAAAATTCCTTCTTCTTCCTTTCTTGGTCAATTAATCTTGCTTGTCGCCTTCTCACATACTCATAAGCCTCTTCCTGTAATGTTTGAATAACATTGTGTATGTAGCTTAACTTTTACACTCCGAAAGATGAACAGAGAAAACCTTTCCTCACAATGCTTAGTAAATAAATTGCTAAACATTAATCAAACAAATTCTTAAGTTAATGTATTGTTAGTACCTGGCATTTGACTTCAAAAACTTCATCTCCTGGTAATGGCAGATCTTTCCAACCTGTTACTTCAACAGGGGTTGCAGGTGTGGCTTTGGAAACAGCTTCACCTCTGTCGTTGAACATCATTCGCACCTGAACTCCGCAAAGAAGGAATCATGATAATTAATGTTAACTAAATATTAACATAACAATCATGTAATAAATCAATATCATAATATTATGATTAGTTACCACAGAAACGTTATTGGAACCCTTTGAAGTTAAGACCTTCACTGCTGCATAATGAATTGCAACAAGTTAAAACTGTAATTAAAAGACTTCCTAGTAACTGCTCCTTTAGCCAAATAATTATTATACAGGTAAAAGTATATGTATATGTTGAAGGTTAAAATGAATTTCAGGTCCAAACTAGTTTGATTTGTTTTTTCCTTTGTTTCAGATTTATTTCCATAATCCTGCAGTAATCTGAAATAAAGGAAAAAACAAATCACACTAGTTTGGAACCATTTTGACCTGAAATTCGTTTTAACCTACAACATGTGCATGTTTCTTTACATTACAGTAGCACTAGATTACCTTAAACCCTTTAAGTCCCAGTAGCGACCAGCATACAATTTCCCATTACAATATTCATTGTTCATCAACCATTCAGGTTATGAGAAAAAGGAAATTGATCACCAAAAAAGAGTTGTATTGATATATGACAAACGAGAACCACTACGTGGAACTTACCGAGGCCCAGCGGGACACGGGATTGCATAGATATAGTTAACCGCTTGCACCTCTCACAATGGAAGGTTCACTCAATGTAGATAGCTTTAATAAGTCGCTCCATTCTCGATAAGTTTCACGATGGAAGGTTCACTCTTAAGTGATCGCTCGTAAATTTGTCTCTCCAAATATTCACTCTTAAATTTTCGCTTATAAACTAGTGCATCGTAAAGGTTGGGGAAACAAAAAGCTATAATCTTTCTCTTGATTGTCCTCCATGCCTTGTGCTTTTCAAAATGGCGGATAAGATTTCAATGAGCCAGCGAGCAAAAGTTAAACGAGCCAGTGATATATCATAGGGATATATAGGGATATATCGCTCAGTCAGCGATATATCCCTAACAATGTAACGTTGAAAAAACGACAGAAACCGTCTGTATTTTATGACCGGTGCCAGCCTTTGGCTGGGCCCCGGTAATAATATATGAGAACATTTGAGAGAAAATGAATATTGATATTGGGGCTTAAAGGGTTAAATGGCTCATATATCAACATATCAATCGCTATGGCATTCTTGAATTTACCTTTCCACAGGCCAACTCTGTCTGAATAACACTGCCCTTTTTCAGATGACCTCTTTTCACGAGAATGGTTGCAATTATACTGACAGTAAAAAAAAAAAAAATTCAACATTTAGCATGACAGGGTAGCAGCAGATAGATTATTAAATGAAAAAATTGACACTATGAATATGAAAAAACTTTCCAAAGAATGTTCATTTAAGAAGATTAAACAGTCTTTTGCCCTATCTTGATTTATTTAATAGTCTAGATTTAGATTCGGTTAACAATGTAGAACCTACACACTGATCGTTAATAGTAGGGGACGTAGTTCTCAGTGTTGTGGTCTGGCCTTTGGGTTAGCGCTTCACATAAGGATAACCTCATTGCACCTTTCCCCCTTGGACAGAATTTTCCAAGAAAAATAAGTATGTTCTATGTTAAGATACTAGGCATTATCATCACTGATATGTTAGAGTGGAATAACCACATTACGGAAATAATTAAGAAGGCAAACAAAGGACTATATTTCATCAAATTGCTAAAAAGAGCCGGTGTCCCACAAAAGGACATTCTTAATATCTATTGTACATGCATCAGACCAGTTCTAGAGTATTGCGCACCAGTGTTGCACCATAGTCTACCCGCCTATTTAAGCGATGATATTGAACATGTACAGGAACGCGCCTTATCTATTATAGTTCCATACCAGGATAACTCGTCGTGCGTTAATCTTATTAGCCCTCTGAAAGAAAGGCAATCCAGCTTGTGCAAGAAGCTCTTTAATTCAGTAATGCTAGATATTAGCCATAAGTTATTTCTTTTCTTGCCTAAGGAAAATGTAAGTACAATCTAATAACTACAATGTAAGACGGCAACATCATCTTCAGCCACATAAGGCCCATACCAATTGCTTCAAGAAGAGTTTCTTCCCAGCAATGGCCAATTTTTTCTCAATCTAATATTTAATGTTTGAATTTTTAATTTTTTTAAAGTAATTTTTTACGCAATTCAGTCTGCGACTACTGTATGTAGAAATCTCTAATAAACTATCTATCTCAACATCCATTAAATTATTGTCATCACCTCTCTCTCTCTTTGCGATTTCACATAGTGATAAAACAGAGCCATACTTTATAAAGTCAAGATTGTATTCCAAGGTGCCGAAATCCACACCTAAAACAAAACTTTGGGAAGCCTACAGCTTATAGAATACAGAATTCAGTTTCTTTTCAGTTGAGTAAAACAAAACAAGTTTGCCAAACGCTCCTTCACAATTACCAAAATCTTGTCCAGGA
>OX453284.1:5039234-5079234 GCA_949710005.1 Ricordea florida
ATAATCTAATTGTTTAATAGAAACATGAATTCTAACCAATCAGCGTGCGCATTTTCTTAGGACTGTTTTCTAATTGATTGTATTATGGTGTACATACTATAAACAAGTACTTTAATACAAAATAAAGAAAGACATTAAGCCACAAACTTTGTTGATTGCACTGTTTCCATGGTATCTGGATAAATGGGTTCCATGCTATGTTCCAACAATAACAGCTCAGCCAAATCAGGAGTAACAACTGTACGAAGAAAGAAATACCGGTTATTATTTTCTTCTCAAGCATCTTGAGTGGGCAGGAATCTTAAATCCTCGAATTTGATCGGCTAATCACACACATGTGACCAGTCCAGCTTTTTACAATATGGCCCATGGGCCAGGTTTTTTCTCCGCTGTAGCGATTACAGCTCTCTTTTCCCTTGGGCCATACTCAATGCCTCGGGCACAGTTATTTTCCCATACAGACCTCCCACCCAATAAATAACAATAATGTATTATCAAACTCATCAATAATACAAAAAAGGAAAGATGCAAAAAATCAGGCACCATGACGTGTTTAGATGTCTGATGAAACATGGCTCATTGTTGCAGTGATAATTTCTCCTAAATACTTCGTCTGAGAGGCTATATTGAACACTCGATATACAATGTGTGTTTTGTGTTTGATATGTTACATCAAACACTACCAAATCACAAAATATTAAAAAACATTCTTTTACCTTTGCTAAAAGTTGCTAAATTATTTCACTTTTTTTGTCTGTTCCAAACAAGTTTTTAATCTACTGTATACACCTATGCTTTTTGTAACATCTGTCATACGCATCAATAATGCGTTTTTCACACTGCATGGCCTCTACGATGATCTCTATTTAAAACACAAGTGTTGATTCAACCACACACCTGTACTTAAACCATTCTCAAGTTCTTCTCCAAGGTCAATTACAAAGTCTGCCACAGAAACTAAAATGGAAAACATTTACAGTAAGTTTATTACAAATCATGTATTTGCTCCTTTACGTTTCCTTTCAAAACAAAAATCCCTCAAGAAATGAGCTTCTCATCTAACTAAAATCAGACAGTTTTTGTTATAACATTTAACCTCAACACTTCTAAGATTTTCATGTAAGCACTTCTCTTTAATAAGTTAACATTTATCATATCTCTTAGTTAGTATGCGTGCTGTGATTAGTCAATTTAGCGGGCTGTACTTCACTGTATGGCCTGCTAAATTCAAAGTTTGTTTTGGACAGCAAAATGTCTCCAGAGATAGGATATCTTACAAACCTTGTTTGTTTGGTCCATACTGTAACTTATGGATCCTGGTTTTTCTGCTCAGATTTATGGCCTGTGTGCTTCCTGTTTGGGCCATAAATTCGAGTGGAAAAAACTTGGTCCATAATTTACAGTGACAGACCTCAAACTCGGTTAGTAAGAGAAATTTTCACCAGAAAGTGCTGTACACTTCCTTTTACATAACATGTAGTTTGTATAAACAATAGGCTGTTCAGTTCAATATCCTTGCGCTAACCTATAGGTGTTGATGTTGTCAGGAGTATTGAAAATTTGATTGCAGTGTTTAACCTTTACCAGAAAAACACAATAAATATGTCTGCACATGAAGCAGCAACACAATGCCACTTTTCATGCCAGTTTATAGGAGAATTCCACTGCAGTCCTGCTGGAGGTAGTGCCCTACACCCTGTAACTTGGTAAAGCTAGACCGCAAAAATGCTACAAATGACAAGACAGTCATACATCACCAAGGATGTAGATACATATTTTAACAGGCGGAAATGTTGATATCATAGGCAGGTATGATGAGCCAGTGAGGCTCACTTTATCATGCCTTTGAAATTTGGAAATCTAGACTCTCGGAAACGTGTTTTCCTTCATTTTGGGTGCAAAATTGATCCCCTTTGGAACTTTTCCCAGTGACTTCGCCATTTCACATTCATTAGTTTGTTTACATAAGGTATAAATACCGCTGACACAACGGGTAGAGCCTGCAAATAAAAACTCAATGCGATCGTTGGAACTCAACAAAATGGAGTCTTACCCTCAGTTGAAGTAAAAGAGAAATAAAGGTGCGAGTAAATAAAAAATTGCTGAAATTCCTCTGGAAACATTTAGGAGAGAGAGTAAGTCCTTTTTGAGATGGCTACTCACCTTTACAGCCGGGAAAATCACGCTCACAGCCGGGTAATTTTCCCTGCTCCCGGCTTTTATCTACATCCCTGCATCACACCTTTTTGTACTTGGGATTTGGAATTTCCCACTGAAATTAACATGTCTATATTGTAGATGTCAGGAGGAACTACATGTAGCACTTACTTGGATCGACATCCATCTGCAGTGCAAGCTGTCTGAGTGTCATCCCTGGTCTGACCAAAACAGACTTTTGTTTCTAAAAAAAATAGATTACACTGAGCAAAAAGTCAACAACGATACAAAAATGCCATACACTGCTTCCAAGGTGTTATGCAATAATGATCTGTGCAAATCCAAGTATCAACATTATCAAAAGTGCAAGGTTCACAACACAGTCCTGGAAAACAAATAATGGTAACAAGCAATTACCTGTTGTGGTGGCATTGTATGTTGACATTTTATAGGGTTTGTGGCTCCAGTATACCTAAGAAACTGTTTAAGAATAAAAATAAGATATTTACAAAATTACAATCAAAGCAAACTTTAAGATTTAATGCTGCCAATTGCTATTATGTCAACAAACAAAATGTGATATGGGAGCTCAACCTAACAGAACATTTAAAACATTTGGAAGGTTTGGTTAACAAGACCCCAACTGCAAATGTTGATCTCTGGTTCAGAGATTCAAAACTGTGCAACATCGTAATTAGGGTTTACTTGAGTGCTCACCCACTCACCAATGTGAGTGTCAGAACTGACAGTGCAAGTGGAAATCGTAGGTGACTCTCCTGATTTGGCGAATGGAATTTTCATCTTCAGGAATAAACCAAACATTAAACTGTCATAGATTTATTTTTTTTTTGACAAAATACAATTCAAACTTAACAAATACTGCTACTCTTTCATATTCTGGAGGCCTTGCACATACACAAATTTCCCACATCATTAGCGTATAAAATGGCTTTGCTTTAATTAAATGAGGTATCTACTTAATATAAAGATACTGTTGGTTGTAAACAAACTATGCTACCGAGGGAGTGGTATCTGACTCTGAGTTAGATTCCGAGATGACAGAAGAAATGGTCTTTATAGAAAAACTTGATCAGCTGTAATTAATAAATTACAATACAGCTGCTCTAGTTAAACTACATGTAGATAAACATAAAAACGACAACTGCACAGTTAACTTTGTTTTACTTTGCTTGACCCGAAGAGGAGGGGAATGGGGGGTAATTTGACGAGGGGCAATGTATATGGGCGAGTACAATCTGCATGTCACTCGCCCTGTTGGCGTGTGCATCCAAAGGTTAGTTTCTAGACCTGGTTATGATCACTTGTAAAGCAATTTTGGACATTTATGGTAAAAGCGCTATATAAATGAAATGGTTATTATCATTATCATCATTGTTATTATCATTATTACTATTGTTATTATAATATTCATCGTCATCACTTAATAAAAATGATCTAGTTTGATAAAATTGAAAAAAAATAGCCAGGTTGTTTGACCACACAGACAAATAGATGGTGAAAACCCTCTTTTTCCAGTTTTGCTAGAATACTGTAATGTAAAATGTAAAAAATCTTTTTGAAGCTCAACCTCTCCGGAATATTTATATTGTAAACACAACTGTAAGCATCTGGAAGTGGGATGGTTTTCCTGCCTCAGCCAACAGTACTTTCTATAAAGACAGCCATCCAGGACCTTCAAACCAAGATAAGGTTAAAAAGAATGAACTCAGGAAAGGGCAACATTTCCATATCACTCAAGCTCCATAACGCATGCTGTATCTACAATGTTTTGTTCTTTGAAAACAGGTAATGTTTGCACGTGCTTTACCCTAAACAATTCAACAATAGCATGAATAATGAAATATAGGGTGATACGGAAATCTAGCACAGAAAACTGGTGTCATAACTAAATTTAAGAAATTGGATAAATCAAACGAGTTGATTAAGTAAGTTATACCACCGTAAGGTGAATGGGAGGTGCTGACGTTTCGAGGGACGCAGCACCAGTTTCTTTAGAAACTATCCCCACATAACTAAATTTACGCTATCTACGTATAAAAGAAGATCGGCAGACATGTTATGCAATACGCCGGTCATAACGTATTGCCAAGCTTAAGAAGTCTTACTGTAAACCATAGCTAACAAAGGTCTCTAGAACCGGCACCTGTTCTACTTTATAGCTGTTTCCTAGATTTCGTCTGATGTAGTGAAATAAACCGACCACACAATAATTTATTGGTAAATTTAATTTACATGTATTTCGTTGTCAAGCCGGTTAGCCTGCACTACTTTAGAAACAATCTAAGATATTTAAAAAAACAAATGGCATACAAAAACTCACCTTAGGCCTTGGCCTTAACCTAAATAGTCGATTCATTTCAGCTTTAGCAGGTCTCCAAACATATTGAATAAAGCTTACAACTTTTTATAATGCGCTGTTAATAAAGACACACGTGAAAATCGCCATGTTTTCCGGTTAAGTTCCCGCGATATAAAAATCAGCGGAATTGAAATTCTCTGTAGAGTAAGAGTCGCGATGCGTCCGTCACTGGTTGCTTTCTCTGCCACGTCTTTCAACTGTGTTGGCTTAATACGAACAACTGTTTTTGCGCTGGTAAAATGCCTGGTGGACCAAAAGAACTGATGGAGTACCTTGAAAGCTTAGGAATACTATCACAAACAGTTGAACATCCCGCTGTTTTTACAGTGGAGGCCATGATGCCGTATGTCGGCCATCTCACTGGAGCGCATAGCAAAAATCTGTTCCTCAAAGACAAAAAGAAAAAACGCTTGTGGTTATTGACCGCCTTGGCAACTCGTGAAGTCAACTTAAACGATCTCTCCAAAAAGGTCGGCGCTAGCGGAGGCTTTCGGTTTGCAGATGAAGAAACAATGCTGGAAAAACTGGGAGTTGGACAGGGTTGCGTGACTCCACTGTCACTTTTCAACGACACCAAACAGGAGGTTACGTTTTTGCTAGATGCAAGCTTCGTGGAAGACAACCACGAAAAAGTTCACTTTCATCCGATGACTAACGAGGCCACAATGGCCATGAAACCTGATGACTTCCTTAAATTTATACGAGCCACAGGTCACCAACCAACTTTAGTACACTTTTGATGTAGAAACAGTTTAATGAAGTACTGTAGTTCGGAAGAATTTATATTTTAGAATACCCCGCCACTTCATTTACATGTGTCGGTTTCTTTTGAAGAACAAGGCATATTACAATGGACTCTTTTGTTACTCTAAGTCTTGGCTAGATTCCCAGATCACCCCGTATTTCATTGTGCGTGCTGTAGCTGTAGCTGTCCAGGGTGGTGCACGTGCAATAATTTCTTTTATTATATCTCTCAGTTAGTACGCGCGCTGTGATTGGTCAATTTAGCGGGCCGTACTTCACTGTACGGCCCGCTAAAGTTTGTTTTGGTCGCCAAAATGACTCCAGAGATATAATAAATATCTTATTAACCTCGTTTTCTCGGTCCGTACTGTAAAATACGGATCCTCATTTTTTCCCGTCGATTTATGGCCGAAGCGCGCGGGCCATAAATCGACGGGAAAAAACTCGGTCCGTATTTTACAGTACGGAGCTCGAACTCGATTAATAAGAGGTATGTATTCGAAGAACAAAACAGTATACCTTCAGTATTTATAATGAGATGATCTAGAAATGTAGCCTGCATGCTTTAGCTCTACTGTTTTGCACAAACATTGGTTGGCAAACCTCAAACTGCAATCACATGATTATACCTTTATGTCATTTCTACCCAATTCTCAGCGCGAACCAAACTGCATAACACAATAAAACTACAGCTGAGCAAATATACTACTCACGTCCATCTGACAATAGTTCAAGTTTTTATTTTGAAAACCTCTACTCATTTCACACTGACAGCTGTTTGCCCTATTTTGCTGTGTTTCTTTTTCTGCTAATGCATCAGATCCACTCACTGAAAGCTTCTCTAACCAAACAAATAGACTATACAATATAGGTAGAGTCAATGAAACTAGTGCATATTGGAATAGAACCTTAATGTGCATTGGTCTTTAATTTTCCTGTGACATTGGGTGTACCAGCCAATGGAAGGGTTGAATTTCATAATCAATGCTATTGCTATTGCATGTCGATTTCAAACAAGGTAATTTACACACTTTACATTCTTTTCACTGGTATGCAATTAAGTACCCTTTACAACTGTGTGCAAGAAGCCAATTATCGAGTAACAATTCTCCCAGTAAGTTTTGGACCTTCCAAAACATTTAACCTTAAAACATTACAAGGAGTTTTCAATCATACTTCTATGGTTAACTTTCTCGAGTGTCACTCCAACTTCCTGTTGTATCAAGCCAATGCATGATCTTGAAAGAAAAAGCAAAATCGCAGAGAAGACTATTTGACAGTCAGTAAGACAACATTCAATAATTTTAAAAAAAGACACTTGCTTACCTATGCAAATAAGCATATAATTGGTACGAATGTTGCAGTTCAACAGAAGATTTCATAAATCAAGTTTAACAAAAGCAAATTGTGTGCTTTTTGTCTCAAACTTACTATTACTTTTCGTACAAACCATTTATACTATCATTATTACAAATTAGGATAAACGTAATTGCACTATGTACTTACAAAACTGATTCCAATCTCATTAATAATAAATTAACATACAATATTACTGCTATTACATTGTTGATAACCCATTGGAAGTGAATATTAAAATAACTAAATAAATGATCAAAACTATAAAAAAATTGTTCTCTGAGAATAACTTGAGATCAGTAATAACAATAAACTAAGGAGCCACTTATGGTGTTTGTAGTGATGTGACAGTGAAAGAACTGGCAGGAATACATTAATTAACTATGGACAAAATATAATTTGTCATGATGTGAAATTGCAGTTGCATTCTGTTTTTTTTTTTATCATGGTAAACCAATTTCTTTTTCAGCAATAATAATATCATTGTTATCTAACTTTACTCACACCACTTTCTAAAACAAATGAAAATTGTTACAGGCCATCATATGGAACAGATACAAAGTAAAATAATATGCTTCACTTGCAGTGTATCACACAATATTTACAAAATTATTATTCAACCAAATGATACGAATAATTAAAAAATTCCACCACCAAACATTGTCTGTATTATCTGTGGGTTAACAAGGGTGAAGTTCCGCCACTGTTACTATGGTCACTGCTAGTGGTAGACCTGCTATCTGTTGACGTTGTCTTTTTCATTTTTCGTCGTTTAGCAAGTGGTGCTTGTTCAACAGCCATGAGTGTAAAGCCTTCTCTTTGTGCTATGTTGAATGCGTCATATGTGACACGGAGAGCAGACTCTACGTATGTCCTTTTGTTTCCTTTACCCAAAATACCAGGGGTCATTAGAGGTGTGTGTGGGAGGGCTGCACTTCCTCTTAACCACACATGATTGGCTACTTCTCTAATTTTTAACCTTTGGCTGGGATCAACTGTCAAAAGTCCTGCAAAAAAGGGCACATTATTTTCTTTATTACATCCATTTTGAAATCACAGGTGATCACTGCAATTTGATTGGTCCATACCAGTGTGATTTATTCACAAATTGCACCATTTTTTGCTCTAAATCGCATCATTTTTAAAAAGTCACTCTTTTTCAAAACCGGGCTTCCTGAAGTGGATAATATTAATAACTGGTATTGACAAAAAACCATGCTTTCAAAATGAGTGTAATAAAGTGGTAATTGAACTTCGTGTCATGCAATTTTGGTCTGAAATCATACTTGTGATTACAAATCGAACTCGCTCTATGCGCTCGTTCAATATTTGAAAGCACGCATATGATTTCTGACCAAATTGCACTCCACTCAGTTCAATTACCATTATCAATCAGTCTGTTGTTGTGGTATGCACTTGTCTCTGAGTAAACTGCTAACCATATTCCACTGCAAATAATGTTTGAGTCAGGATTTGAAAGGGGGCTGTATACAAGCATGCAAAAGTCCAGCATTACCATTAGGGGACTCTTAATCATTTCTTATACACAAGTTATACATAATTTATGTGCCACTATATGGTCTTACAGCTACTGGTATTATTATTGTTATTATTATTATTATTATTATTATTATTATTATTATCATCATCATAAAATTACCTTTGATGAGGTCTTTTGCAGCAGGGGAGATAGACTCCCACTGTGCTCCTTGGAATCGTACATCCCCTTGTGTGATTCTCTGCATAATAAAGTTTGATGAACGATACCAACTGCCACTGCTTTGGAAAGGAACCTGACCAGATAGCATGGTATACTGCCAGAAGCAAGGTTATAAGAAAAAATTAGAATGCTTGTATCTTGTTTAACCCACTTTGTTTGCAGAGTTAAAAATGTACTGAGTAAATTGTTCTTAAGGCAATTTTACACTTTTACTGGATTTTAAATTGCCCGTTTCTAATAATATTCATACTTCAATAAGCCCACTGTATTCTTCCTTTAGATAAAATTATTCTATTCTGGCCCATTTGTAAAAAAGAACTAAAGCTATTCAGTTTAATTTCAACTTTTTCACTGCAGTAAGATTGAAATGATACATTATATCTCCTTTAAATGTGTCTAACTATAGATGTTAGCTTGGAGAATTTGGTGTTTGATCATTCCAAAATTTGTTGAATGATTTAACAATTATTATTAATCAACTGAATAATTTTTCATAAATATTACAAACTCTCAAATATTTAAGATGGAAAATATAAAAAGCACAAGTTAGTTTTCTTTATTCCATCTGAACTAGCATTACAAAAAAAGCAAAACAAACTCACTCATAACTTACCAAAATAACTCCAAGACTCCACAGGTCACATGACTCGTCATAGCCACTTTGGTTAATTGTCTGACTAATGACTTCGGGAGCAGCATAAGCTACTGTAAAACACGGTGTCTGTAGTGGCTGATTTTCAGGCTTGAGACGAGCAAACCCAAAATCTACTATTTTCAATTCTGCATTATCTGAATTATCTACAAATAAGAGGTTCTGAAACAGAAAGGAGTTCTTTGTAAGTAAACATTTTACTGACTGATACTATGCTTACATCTAAAATTACAGTGCAGTAAGTTTACCTTACTGTTAGAAGCTTAATAAATTAAGCAATAATTATAAACCACAGTTTCTGTGGTTTTATAAAATAACTTTAAATAACTACAGATAATGTTTTTCTTTTCCGTGGGTTTACTGTAACCCATAGGTTTTAAACCAATCAGTGTGTGCGTACTATCTGAGTGGGCAACCACGAAACAGGCTTGTAGGGATAAACATGTAGTTTGTTTGTGTGTTTTTTTCTCCCACAACTATATATATATGTATTACTCTAACCAACTTCCCCGTAAATGAACTTCTTGTTTTAAATTAAAAGTAATTACATCAACTAGATTTCTGAAGTCACTTATGAATTCTTAAGGCTTAAAAGGGTTTTGGTGGAACAAAACTAATAATATTAATAACAACCATCTTATCAATATTACCATCACTTTTTCTAAAAATATAATTTATTTATTGCATAAAGTAACACTGCTAACATACAATTTGGTACGTTAAATAACTATATTAGCTAATAATGATAATAATAATATTGTCCTGGGAAACAAGAAGTTTGAATCAAGTCTACTCTTTCACCATACACACCTCGGGTTTCAAATCACGGTGTACAACTCCTCGATTGTGCATGAATTCTACAGCAGACACTAGCCTTCTCATGATGTTGCTTGCTTCTACTTCACTAAAATTCTTCTTTTTTCTTATTCTTTCTAGGAGTTCTCCTCCACTTAATAATTCCAAAACTACATACGTATGAAACTAAAAAAAAAGAGCAATGCATATAATTTTATTATTAAGTGAACAAAAGGGGAGATGACTCAGTACCCATTTGATGAATCCAAAATGAACTTAATATGTATTTGAAACATGTTGCTATGACATATCAAATTAATGAATATTTTCAGCAAGTGTTGTGTGTTTTATTTTGCAACAAAACAATAAATGGTAAAAACAAAACGTGAAGATGCAACAAAATAAGGTTTCTGAAAAATACTCTGTCTTTAATTTGGGGAAGTCTCTTATTACCACTTATTGAATAAATGAATTCTCTGGTTCTGCCTTGTGCATTTCGTTTTTTTTCTTTTTTTTGGAGGGGGGGGGGTAGGAGGGAAAGGGGCCTGGGGTGGGGGCAGGCGCTTATTCGTGGCTGGGTGCTTATTAACTTTTTCTGTCTTTAGGGCAGGCACTTATTCGAGGTGGGTGCTAATTCAAGGTTGGGCGCTTAATGAATAAATAGTAATACCATAACAGTAAACAACTTCCAGGAATATATCACACTTGAATCCACAAACCAATTAGTAAAAGAAATCAAAACAATGTGTTTTAAATACATGAAGGCTTTAAATGCAAAACATATGTAAGCCTAAAACTGACTTCACATCTGATTCCATATTCTATAACTTTGGTCAGTTTTTTTCTGTGCCAAACAATTCTTCACTGCAGCTGAAAGAATATAAAATTATTATATATTAAATATAATAATAAATATACTGAGTTACTACAGACACTTACATCATCTTGAAACACTTCTTCTATTTTAACAATGTTAGGATGACCTTGACATATTCTTAGAGACTGTTCTTCTCTTATATGGTCACGTCTGGCAGGGTTAAAAAGAGAGGTTTAAAACTATTAATATTCAAATATTAAATTAATTAGTAGGACTGCTAATGATATCTGTCTGAAATAACAGTTAATTAATTTATAAACTACTGGCAGTTATAGCAAAAATTATTGGGAATCACTCACCTTCTACTTATGACTTTTACAGCAAAAGCTTGTCCTGTCTGTATTTGCAAACATTTCCTTGAGGGAAAGGTAACACTAAATTTCATTTGTGCATTTGAATACTAGCAGTATCAACTGTTATTGGGTGGTAGAAAATTGGTTTTGGCCATTTTTCATGAGTGTCATAATTTAGAAAAAGATCTCAAAACTACACTACTGGTAAGTTAGCAGGAATAAGTGCTAAGAGAATGGAGAAACCAAGACCAAGGCAAAAAACAAACATATAAATAACAGAGACTAAGAATTAAGGCATTGATGAAAAAAAAATAACAGGTAACAGCCAGAAACAAACCATAAAGCTACTGTTTACCAGGAGACAGTCGAAAAGGTATGCATGACCAAAACTTATAAAGAATAACTATTATTGAAAACCAGAGTATTACATTACCTACAAGTTGAAAAACTCCCATCACCAAGAACTTCATCAGTTATCATGTAATTTTGAAAAAATGGAGAATCCTGGAAATAAATGAAATCAAAAGCCTGGTGTAAACTTGTCTATAGCTGTACAAGCAAAATGTCACACTTGGACAATAATTGATTGAATCTGTATACACAGTCCTGCAATGATCTATCTATAGCACATAACAATTTATTATTTTGGAGTGGTTCTTTTACCTCAAAGAGAGCAGCATAATCCACTGCACCAGGGGCTGGTTTTTGCTCTGATGGTTTGCCAGGATCTACCATCAACTGCTTGGTAAATTCATTTTCTCCAAATATTATTGACGGGGATACAAATGAATAGCCCTAGAAATAAGATATTAGTAAAATTGATTATGGTTTGTTGTAGGTTTAAATGAATTTCAGGTCAAAATGGTTCCAAACCAGTTTGATTTGTTTTTTCCTTTGTTTCAGATTATTGGAGGATTATAGAAATTAATATGAAACAAAGGAAAAAAACAAATCTAACTAGTTTGGAACCATTTTGACCTGAAATTCATTTTAACTAACAACAATTAGGTGTATTAGTATCTTAAACCCTTTCACTCCCAAGGGGTCTCCATTTGACGAGTAAAATCTTCTGGCTTTAGACAGAGTAAAATCTATAAAGTCACTTTTGGGAGTGAAAGGGTTCAGGGAGATAGTTTTAACATGCCTGTTTTGGTAACAATCATGATCTCTAGTCTGTACATTCCATAATCAGTAAAGCACTGAGCTGCACTATAGAAAGGCATCTCTAGATCAATACCAATACACTAGGGGAACAAGGCACATCACATAAGTGGTCTAGCTAATACTGCACAGTTCATATAAATAGAATGTAACTAAATGCTATTTATTCCACAAACTATGCACCAAATAAAAAGTAAAAAGTAAAGCTCCCAAGTCCTCATAATTATATTTTTCTTAGCAAATCTTACTTTGAATATCCTGTCTGCCGTCTTGGGCACAGCTGCTGGGGAGTATGTTGGCGCCATATCTGTGAATTCCTCTGCAAAGTTACTAACATCCAATTCACCCCGGATACAAGGTTTGTATGGAGCTGGGATCTTCTTTTGGGAAAGATGATCCCAGTTGAGCATCTGAAAACATAATCCATTCAAATTAAAAATTTGTAAACAGTCTCAGTACTAGACCAACTAATGCAACTACTATTTGCTACCATACCTTAAAAAAGGGATGTGCTTTAATCTCATAGGCACCCCTGGCTCCAAGCCGAACCTTTGGATCTTTTTGCAACAGCTTGAGGAGCAGATCAAATGCATTAGATGAGATGTCAGGAGGCATAGGTGGGCTGTTATACAAGATTCGCCTGTTGTAGAAATCAACATCCTTGATCAAATTTTTTATCATACAGTAAATCATGAACTTTCTTAAGTCAAAGAAAATTTATTACACTGTCATAAATAATGATAATTATTACAAATTAATTATATTATGTTAATCATTACTAATAAAATCAATTTGTTTATATGTTAATTTTAAGATAATCAAAATCTGACAGCAAATTATTAATTCTCTATAGTCATTTACAATAATCTATCATAATTATTTCATGTGAAATAATTGATGATAATTTATTACATCATCATAATTAATGTTATTCATTACATGTTAAGTAAATTCTTTTGTAATATTAAAATCAACTTGGTTATTTTTTCTTTACATGACAATCTACTCAAAATGTAAGGACATTTTTAACACTGCTTACTTGGATATTTCTGATTGGCTGTTTTTCTCTCCATCAACAGTAAAAGGTGAGGCTCCAGTGAGAAGTTCATACATGAGAACTCCCAGACTCCACCAATCAACTGCCTGTATGGTGTTATCAAACAGAGAATTACACCCTGCTGTTCACCCATTAAGCACCCATTATGCTTAAGAATAGCTAGCTAATATCAAATTCATAAATATTATGACACAAAATTTCAATAATTCATCCAACATTACAGAGTATTTTGCACTTCAAAGCTTGTTTTATGTTTTACAATAACATTTTCTACTTGCTATTTTGGCAACACTTCAAATATAGCAAAAATATCATTTCACAGAAAGCAGAAATGCCATGCGTTCTAAGGTTCAAAAAAGGAAGTTCAGCAAATTCATAAATAACTTGTCACTGATAAATATCCTTATTCAAAAGTTGTCATGCCAAATGTTTACCTTACTACAAAGACTGGCAAAATAAAAACAATCAGAGATTACTGAAATTTGCTAAAGAAAGTGACTCTTTTTTTCTGAGAAAGCTGATGAGAAAGACAAAATTCCATGGAAAGGCACTTTAACCTTCTTTACAGAAACAAGGGTTTTATAAAACTATTATTACAGTAACAGGAGAGACTTATAAGGGCATCTTATGGTGTAACGCGGGAAAGATTTCCGCACAGGTCCCTTCTCATTATGCATGCCGAAGCTGTCTTGTCTAGTGATGCACGTGCAAATATTTCTTGTGTTCGAAGAACGAAATAGTATAGTTACAGAATACATAATGAAGTAGGGACCTGTGCGGAAATCTTACCGTAACGCGTTCTGCGTTTACCTTATCATGCCCCTTGCTGCCTCCCTTGACGACTTCCGGTGCCATGTACTCAATTGTTCCACAAAATGAGTAGGCCCTCTCCCCCTGGGGATGATAAATTATCGGCGATGAATTTGTCTCTGTCAGACGGATCAGCCATAATACAAACAGAATACAGTTAATACAAAAAAGATCATCAAATCTTACCGAGTTTGGCGCAGAAAATTCTTTACTAAGGCCAAAGTCTGTCAAAACGACATGGCCTTCCGAGTCCAGTAGGATGTTCTCTAATTTGATGTCACGGTAGATAATTCCAAGCTGAAAGAAGATATCCATATTATGATATTGATCAATTCTTTTTACTACGATGCAAGCGAATCTCATTACATACAACTTCTAAGACTAAAAGCTTTTCATAAGGGATTCTACACGGTGGTTGACGCATGATTTCATTTTTAATTTATCACGACCACGGAAATACAAGAAAAACAAACGTTCGTCATAATCCGGATATGGCAATGAAAATTTTGAAATTTGCACGAAATCAACAAGCAAGTTCGATTTCATGAAAAAAGGCAAAGGATCACCAAAACCCTTTAATAAAAAGCCTAACAATGACAGGAAGAGTAAGTAAACAATAGTGCACTACTTACTCTATGAAGATGTTCGATAGCAATTATTATCTCTCCAATGTAAATTCTCACTTCGTCTTCCGTGAACTTTTCTCGTTGGTACAAATGGGTGAAGAGTTCACCGCCATTCACGTAATCTAAAAAGTCAACGGAAAAGAAATAATATGAGGAGATTGAAAATACGGCTAGTTAGAAATTTCAAATTATGATGGCGTAAATGCATGCATGATTTCAAAATGAAAACGACTTAGCCACCATCTAACAGAGATCTGCGTGAACGTGACAAGTAAGTAATTTTATTTCAACGGGAGTACGTAAGGGCAAGTTTTATATAACTGATCTTAACAAACTACGTGTGTACCAAAAAGCATTGCAAAAATCATTTAAAAACGAACCCATTATCAAGTGAAGTTTCGATTCTGTTTGGAAGGCCCAGTGCAGTGTCACCAAGAACGGGCACCTTCTCACAGCCTCCAAAACTTGGCGCTCTGTACGAGTGTGTTCAGCTGTCTTCGCTTTCTGGACGATAGTGGCTTTCTTTAGAACTTTCATGGCGTACAAATTGCCCGTGAAATGTCCTCCTCGTTTGCGAACAAGGAACACCTTTCCATAAGCTGTCAAGTGCGTTAAAAAAAAAACAAAGTCAACGCGCGCAGACGATTCAATTCTAGAAATGTACATACAAATTTTACACGAAAATTTCAGTATTATACTATGCACGGGTGATATGTGAATGTAATGATAAATACAGCGTACCTCCAGTTCCCAAGACTTTAAGAAGTTCAAAATTCTCAAGTCCAACTTTTTCATCTTCCCCTGTCAAGTTAGCTGTAGAAATATAACAACAGTAATGTAGTATTACCCTCTGCACTTATTGTTTATGTGCACGATTCCAAAATGTCGGCATTTCTACAATCACAACACAAATCGAAAACGCTGAATACCATTTTTGAGCTCGTGATGAATTAGCGTTGAATCTTCATAGCCGTTCTGACTCATCTTCGACCTTTTTCATGGGAAAGAAGGCTGTCAAAGCCTTGAACGTAGAAGTACACAAAACTCGCTAGACATTGAAGGTTTCGTAAGCACAATCCCTGAATTTAATTTCCGATCCTCTGATTGGTTTACATCAAGTAATTTATTTTCCCCACGTGACAAAAATAATTTTTCCCCTGTTTTGTAAATACTACTTCCGGAAACAGAGTTAGTGTTGGATTATATATAGATTTCTTCAGTCTTGCAAGGACTCTCCTCCCTTAAAACGTGGAGAAGGTAGAACGTTAAGAAAAAAAGCTAAGATTACCACTTTCCTTCTCTATTCTTCAAAGAAAGTTGTGAAAGAGCATCGATTTTTTCTGCGAAAACTCAGTTCCGGTTCCGATTTACTAAAATAGGAAGTCCAACAAATCTGTCTTCCGTTTCAATACGTCATGCATTCCCCTTTTTTAGATGATACTGCTACATTAATAACTAACTTTTATGGAATTACATCGATTTGTGCTAGCAAAGACTCCAATAACTCTCTTCACATATATGTCGAGGGGGTTTAGTTAAAAATCATTAAAAATATAATGTCAAGATCAATCTGGATTTATTCATCTATCTGTTGTGGTTTTAAAAATATCTTGTCGATAAGTAAGTTATAGATGTCGATGCCAAGATTAAAACAAAACAGCCTCAAGGAGAAAATAATTCTGAACTATGAAACTCGGAAAACGTTATTTTTTAATTTTTTTTAAAGATAGTTTATTCCCAAATTTGCATCGCAGCCCGTAGGCTGAATTAAGCAATTTTTACAAAGAATAAATAGTCATGTGAAAACTGCTTACAATTGTACAATTATGAAATATATAATAAACTATATCCTTTATAAACTTTAAAAATCTAATATGTAAAAACATTGATGGCTTGATTTTTAACAGGGTAACTGTAGAATTTTAAGAAATTCATAAACTATGCATACTATCTTACCGTCAGATTGTTTAGGGCGTCGCCGATCAGTTGCAAAAAAGCCACATGACTCATTCATTTTCCTGTGACCCTGTAAGGCAATAAGCTCTTAGATTGGAATTGTGTTCCTTCCTTCCTCCTTGTGACCAGGAGTTTGTATTTTCAAACTGTTTTGAGCTTCTTCTAAATTGCAGATAACCAAATTCATAGTTTTTGCACCACAGGAAGCTAGACAAACCGGAAGCGTAATCCGGTCAATGCCCGTGTGGGGACAGAAGAAGCGGGGCAACAACAGAGTCACGTGCCCTACGGGAGGGGGGAACAACATGGCGGGTTTCGTCCTTGCTCGCAAAGCGATTTTCCCTTGGCGAATTTCACTTGCTAATTGTTGCAGGGTTTCATCTTTCTTCGTCGATGAATATACTCCGCCACAGATTGATCATGTCACTCGAGACTGGGATAAACTCTATCGACAGAGTATCCAAGATCCAGAGACTTTCTGGGGACAACTGGGTGCGACGCGCTTAAATTGGATGAAACCTTTTGATTCGGTTATGGACATAGATATGAACATTGGACAGCACAGATGGTTTTTAGGTGGCAAGCTTAATGTGTCAGGTAGGTCTCTTAATCCTCATTCGATTGCTAATGGGATTTCCCCATAGTATAGGAAGTTAAAGGTGTTAATTGAGTGTCAAATAAAACCCTCTTTTTGTGATTATATATCCTGTGTAAATTTTAGTTTCCAAAAAGTGAAATTTTGGAATGATTTCCGCACAGGTCCCTACTTCATTTATCCATGTTGTAGCCCTACCGTTTCATTTTGCAATAACAAGAAATGTTTACATGTGCATCACCCTAAACAATTCATCTGCTGCATGCATAATGAAGGGGGGACCTGTGCGGAAATCTTGCCGCAATTTTTTGTGTAAAATACAACCAACGAACTTAAGGCATCTGAAAGCTGAATATTTCGGAGGCCTTCTGAGGATGAGAGACGATTAAAGCTACATGTACCACCATGCCGGAAGGCTGGAGTTGCGATTTAGGGTGCATAGACTTTGGTATGATCCGGATTTGGATTTGTGATCCGAGATCACACGTATCATGGCACATCAAAGGAACCGATGAATCCACTCTGGAGAAGGATTCATCGGTCCCTTTGATGCACTATCATCTAGGATCATACCAAAGGAAGGCACCCTTAGTAATTAACAGTAATTAAATTATTATTGAGTGTGAATAATGATCTCGTTATAGTAATCTCCTAAAAGTTTGATCTATTACCATTACCATTACCATTATTTGCATGATATTCTAAACAAAAGACCTTAAGATTTTGATCACTTATTAATTTCATTGGTGAAACACTTCTGTGTAGAGCAAGAAACATTACCACATTTCCAGAACACTTATCTGGAAGGGTCACTTTATTTCTTATTTCTTAACCAGAAAACTGTGTTGATAGACACATGAAGGCAGACCCAAATCGTTGTGCATTGATATGGGAAAAAGATGAGCCAGGGGATGTGGAACGTGTTAGCTACCGGTAATTAATTAATTAATTAATTAATTAAGAGATTTCTATAGCACATTTTCCTAACACCCAAGTGCACTTAGCAATGTCAAGTAAATTATAATCTATTTACACTAGGAACTACAAATATAGCAATATAGAAAACCTAAGAATCAAAAAAGTCAAAAGTCTCTAAGTCCTAAAAATTGAAAAAGTGAAAAGTCTAAAAAAAAGGCTCGTTGAAAAAGATATGTCTTAAGGTTAGCCTTAAAAATAGGGACAGATGTGCTGCTTTTAGTCTCAAATGAAAGGGGATTCCAGAGATAAGGTGCACATACTGAGAAAGCGCTCAAGCCAATCAGTGTGAGTTTATGTGTTGGCTGCCCCTGTAGAAGTTGGTCATCAGACCAAAGAGCTTGCCCAGGAACATAAGGACTGATGAGCTCAATCAGGTACATTGGAGTCACGCCATTGAGTGCCTTAAAGGTGTACAATAAGATCTTAAAAACAATAGTCTGACCACTGGGGAGCCAATGTAGCTGACATGATCAAACATTCCCTTGCAAGTAATAAATTTGGTAGCTGCGTTCATAACAATTACATATTGTAGCCTTTGAATAAGATAATCAGGTAGGCCACAGAGAAGCACATTTAAGTAATCTATGCGAGACAATACTAATGCATGCACTAGTGTTTTGGTAGAGTCAATACTAAGACGTGGGTGTTTGCGACTAATGTACCTGATGCGAAAAAAAAGAGTCTGGCCTAGGTCAATGATGTGTTCCTTGAAACTCATGGTATCATCAAAGACGGCACCAATGTTCCGTGCGCTAGATGTGGGCTCCACAGTAGCATTGCCCACAGTAACTGAATCTATTGGTGGCTTAGGGCGATATTTGGCATGCAGAACCAGGAGCTCAGTGTTACTGTTTAACCAGAGATTGTTCATGAGTATCCATTTGTTCAGCTCTCGCAAACAAACTTCAACCCTAGTGTGTGCAGACATAGCTTCCTCCATTTTAGTGGTCTTCATGCTAATTATGTTCTATTATCGTAATATGTCCTATTATTTTGTTTCTCAAGCGCCTGAGTGGGCCGGACTCTTAAATTCTCAAATTTGATTGGCCAATCACGCGCATGTAATATGGCTCACTGGCCGTATTTTTTCCCTACCTTACCAATTTCCTATCTCTTTTCTTACTTTAATAATTTACCCCCTGAGACTGACTTTACAGATTTTACTCTGGCTAACACCAGATGATTTTACTCATCACAGGGAGACCCCTTAGGTCTTAAAGGATTAAAAAATGACTGTAAAGACCCGCAGATAAGCTGTGCCTTTTTTCCAAAAATCGTCACTTAAAATCAGGGGTGTGGCTTATCAGCGGAAACATTTGGAAAAGGTGCCGTAAATCCCCGTGAATTGACACTTTATGGATAAGTATGTCAATAAACGTTACATAAAACTACAAGGGAGTACTTGTCATTGCTTTTGCAAGTTTGGTGGCTCCTAAAAGAGCCGTTGTTGATGTACGTGTAATTTTATTGTAGAGCTTACATTTGTTGTGGCTTAAAGCGTTCTTCTTTGTTTGGAGATCCTTTAAGCGGTTAATGGCCGCTTTTCTTGAACAGGAAAACATCATTTCCATTCCCCCGCAAAGCTGTTTGCTGTGTCAACAATGGCCAGTAACTTTAACAGATATCAATCCTCCACCAGCGAGAAAATACCCGCTATTCTCGAGTATTCGCTAGGTAGATGGCCCCTGTTTCCTCCCCCCCACTGTTTCCTTTCCTTCATCCCTTAACCCTTTACCCCCTATTAAAGAGTGACTTTATATATTTTACTCGGGCTAAGGCCAGACGATTTTACTTGTCACAGGGAGGCTCCTTAGGGCTTAAAGGATTAAAAAGAAGACATCAAAAAAAAAGAAAACAAGTTATTTACCGGGCTAGGTCGGTCTGTATAGGAAAAACCTGTGCCCTTGGTCTTGAGTATGGCCCTCGGCCTTTGGCTGGGGGCTGTACTCAAGACCTAGGGCACAGTTTTTTTCCCATATGGACCTCCCGCCCGGTAAATAACATATATGCATCATACAATTTTATGGATTTTTCAGGTTACAACCACCATATCATCTTGCAAGTGGTCAGATGTCATTAAAAAATTTAACAGTTTTGGTCAAGAGTACTGCACCTTGCTCAATTTAAACATTATTCATCAGAACTATGAGGGGTTAAAGCTCCTAAAATTTAAATTTTCGTACTTCATATTTCTTGGAAACTGATGTAGTGTTCCAGTTTGCTCCTTTCCAGTAACCCACAAAGGAAGTAGTCCCTCTTAAGCTTATATATATGGCTCATCTAAACTGCAGAATGTATCTCACAAACCTTCTCATTCTCTCATAGGGAACTGTATGAGACAGTAAACAGGATTGCCAATGTGCTAAAAAGCCATGGCGTCAAGAAAGGTGATGTGGTGTGTATCTATATGCCTGTTAGCCCTCTAGCAGTTGCAACAATGTTGGCTTGCACAAGGATTGGTGCTCCTCACAGGTTATTATGTGTTATACTTAATAATAATTACAATTATTAGATGATGAAATTATTGATAATAATATAATCATGATATTGTCATATTATTTCAGTGTGGTATTTGCTGGATTTAGCTCAGAGGCACTGGCCAGTAGAATTAATGATGGTAAGTTGTCATCATCCTCATCACTAACACACAGCTTTGGAACAAGGCAAAAAATTAACTTTTTGGACATAAATTTCCTTGAAAAGTGTGAGACAAGAATCACTCAAATTATGATTGTACGAATATTTAACAGCACATGCAGAGACAGTCATCACAGCTGACCAAGTTGTACGTGGTGGGAAAGTTGGTGAGCTGAAGCAGATGGTTGATAAAGCTGTGGCTGCCAGTCCTTGTGTGAAAAGAGTGTTTGTCGTCAGTCGCACAGGAGCAGATGTCCCGATGGGAAAGATGGACATCCCACTGGAAAAAGTAAATTCTTTTGTTTATAGATATTACAGCCACATTTACTGTTTTGTACATTTTCCAAACTTTTAGAAGGGTTTGGTGTTTTCTGTTAGAAATGTCAGTCATTAGCTAAGGGTGGGATCATGGTAATCAAATCATCAGTGTTTTGGGCAAGTTTAATTGTTTTGAGAAACGTCCAGCAAAACTGTAAAGCAGAACAGTTACTGATGTAGCTATGTAGCTCACGATCTAACATCTAGTATACTGTATAAAGAACACTAGGACAGAATACTTAAACCAACATTAAATGCCAATTATTATAGGAAAAATGACATACTTTTTATTATTTAATTAATGTCTGTTTATTTGTTTTCCTATTTGTTTGTTCATTTCCTGTTCTTTCTTTGGCTGCTGTATCAGATTTCCATGTCAGTTGTGATGAATTATGTCTCTGTTACCTGATATCTGATTTTCTGATATTTTGGGAAAAGATAAAGAAAAGCTCAGATTTATTGTTTACAGGAAAATACATTTTATCTCCTGCCTCTTTATGTCTCAAAATGTAGAGTATAAAATTAATATACGGTATTACTGATATAAGTATTTTTTAAATTCTGTCAGGAAATGAGTAAAGAGTCTACAGAATGTGACCCAGAACCTATGGACAGTGAAGATATCCTGTTTTTACTTTACACATCTGGAAGCACAGGACAACCCAAGGGTGTGGTTCACACCCAGGCAGGGTACCTGCTCTATGCTAAACTCACCCACAAGGTTAGCACACCAAGCTGCAGTCCAAGAATATTGCCATACACTACATATATAAAATACTGGTAGTATAAACAAGCTCTGCTCTGCATGCCACTTACTTTCTCTGGAATAGAAACGGTCATGTAGTGCTGATGAAATCATGTAGTGCTGATAAATTTGGCTTTTCAAGCAAAGGTAACTGTGTAGGAAAATATCGGACTGTTTCAGAGTACAGTTTTGTTCAGAAAATGTAATCCCGGGATGGCTGGTAAAAAGTTAGAATTGCCCTCTACAGGAAACCCACAGCACCACAGTTTTCCCGTGAAAGATTGGTACACTGCATGGTTTATCTACAGATGAAAAGGTTAAAACCACACTGTATGCTAAACCAAGCAGCACCACAGGACAGTGCTGTTCAGTAGCTTTCCATAGAATGGTCACACTGCATGGTTTGAACCACAGATAAAAAAAAGTTAGAACCACACTGTATAGTAAAACAAACATTACCACAGGACAGTGCTGTTCAGTAGCTTTCCATAGAATGGTCTCACTGTATTTTTGATACACAGATGAAACGGAAGAACCTCAACCAATAGCAAACCAAACGGCAACGCTTTGGAAAGCACGACCATACTCCAGTGGTTTTATCTGCATCACATTCTCTGCCTTTTTTATTGTATTCTAGTACGTGTTTGACTATAACCCTGGTGATATATTTGGTTGTGTCGCTGATATTGGTTGGATTACTGGTCACACGTACGTTGTTTATGGTCCTTTGTGTAATGGTGCCACTACAGTGTTGTTTGAGAGCACTCCAACGTATCCTGACCCTGGCCGCTACTGGGACATGGTAGAGCGACTGGGGATAAATCAATTTTATGGTGCACCAACTGCCATTAGACTGTTGCTCAAATCTAGTGATTCCTATGTGACGAAATACGACAGGTCATCGCTGAAAGTTCTGGGCACAGGTTTGTATTGATCGTGCTTAGGGACGGACCATTAGAAAAGTGATGGGGGGGGGGGTGGGGTGGGGAAAAAACCCAAAAAAAATTCATGCAAGGGAAAATGCCAAGAAAAAGAATTCATGCAAAGAAGAAGGTAAAAAAAAAATTCATGCAGAAGGAAGGTCCAATTCTGACTTTTTCACACGTAGTAAAAAAAATTCGTGCAGAGAGGTTCACCTGAAAAAAATTCCTGCACAAGCAGTGAGCGAAAAAAAAAATTCGTGCAAGCTGAAAATTCCCCACCCCCCCCCCATCACTTTTCTAATGGTCCGTCCCTTCAATTTATTGATAATGCATAAGAAAAATACAGAGGAAATCACTCACCTTGACGTGTCTGGATATCGGATGAAACACCTTTGAAGCTTTATACATTTTATCACATCTCGAATTCCTGGAAGTTTGACAACAATACTCTGAATTATGTTTTTAACTCTGTTTTATATGTGATGAAACACTGCACCCCGTGTTTGACAGAATAAAGTAAAGTATTCTTCAATAGTTTATCGTAAAAAAATAATTATTATACCACATGGTTGTATTCACGGACAAAAATGTTAGAACCACACTGTTTATTAAAACAAACAACACCACTAAGAAGAAGTACCAAAGAATCGTTTCAATCTGGATTCGATATCGAGAATCCAACGAAGCTTCCCGAAAATGACAATTGTTCGCTCGAGTGATATCAGTGTGAATATTTTTCTTGACGAACAGTTGGAGAACCAATAAATGCGGAGGCCTGGCATTGGTATCATGAAGTAGTGGGAGAAAAAAGATGCGTAATTGTGGATACTTGGTGGCAAACAGGTGAGAAGAAATTTAGCACTATTCTAGTTAAGTGAGTGAATGAAACTTAAAAAGTTACAATACACCGACCCGATATTTCGTTACGATCAGACACAGTTTCATGCTACGCTGGTTAAGCAAATTACGTTCGAGACTCAAGAAGTTGGGATAATCAAACGAATTGATAAAGTAAGTTATACCACCGTAAGGTAAAAGGGAGGTGCTGACGTTTCGAGCGTTAGCCCTTTGTCGGAGCGAATGACGTTCGCTCTCTCGCATTCTTTCGGACGAAGGGCCAGCGCTCGAAACGTCAGCACCTCCCTTTTACCTTACGGTGATATAACTTACTTAATAAACTCGTTTGATTTACCCAATTTCTTGTGTTTCAATTCCCACCGACACAGCACCAGTTTCCTTAGAAACTATCCCCACTATACGTTCGAGACCGTCTAGTATCTCTCTCACGGGTGAAGTGATTTAACTATGTGGCTCTATATTTACAAGGAGTTTAACCTCTCCGTTCTCCCTCTTGTTGCACCCCAACTTAAGAGGTTTCAGAACCAAGTCATTTTACCTTGTCTTACCGTTGAAGTATTTCTCTTGATTTTGATATAGTTAATAATAATAACAATATTAACTATGATTTTGATAGAGACCGGTGGCATCCTGATCAGTCCCAGGCCCAGCCCTGATGACTCGCCGGTCAAACCAGAATATCCCATGAGGCCATTCTTTGGAGTTGAACCTGTACTTCTCGATGAAAAGGTATTGGGTGTGTTTTCTTTCTCTCGAATTCGACGCTAAGACAAAGATGATAAAATAGCTAGAAAGAAACTTTATATGTAGTAACTGTTCTTATAGGGCCGAGAGCTGATCGGAAATGACGTGCAAGGGGCCTTGTGTGTGCGTACATCCATCCCCAGCATGTCCCGTACCATATATGGGCATCACCAACGCTTCCTAGATACTTACTACAATCCATTCAAAGGTGGGTGAATTAACTACTGTTTTACAAGGTTATCAGCCAACACGGGTATGAACACTGTATGCTAGCGGAATGGACAGTTGGAGTCTTTCAAGAGCCAACAGACTGGACCAAACTACACGGGGATAGCGCTAGCCTAGTATTGGTTTCTTGTTCGTATGCCATTACTTGTTTTTCATTTTACTGTCACTAAATAATACTCACTGTATGTCGGCCAAGCATTTGAACATCGGTATATAAATGAATTTAACGCAAAAAATTCGTGGTGTTGAGCAACTTAATGATGGAACGCGCTCTAGATTGTTCTCCAGTATGACTTGCTCAATTTTGAGAGAACAAATAAAGATGGTCGTGGTTACCTCCCCATAATCCACCTTCCATTTTCTCCTATAGATCGTTTTCAAGTGACGTCACACTATTTCCGGTTGCCATATTTGTGTACAGCTTTGAATTGCATAACAAATGCAGATGTGAGTCACCTCTATAATTTTTGCCTTTAGAAATGAATAATTCAGTAGCTGAAGCAAATTTAGGCGGCAATCCCGATGTCAAAAGCCCTCCTCTTTCTGATTATGCCAAGAAGCTTGAACCACGAGTGAAGCAGCGTTATTTAGAAAAAATTTCGGCGATTGGAATCGATCCTGTTCTCATCGAGGGTAAGCGTTTCGAACCGGACTGCTTGCCTCCCGTAGAATCCACAGATCTTCTATTCTATCTGGTGTTAGAGACGAGTTTCTACACACAACAACAGTTTAAAGCTTTTCGGGGTTTATTACTAGCGTGAAAGGCCACATAATCTCAAACAAGTTTGTTGTGTTAGCCAAAGTGAGACATTCACAGAGGATGAATGACTCTTTATTTCTATCTGGATCATCACAGAAAGAGAACGAACAGTCATGTCTGCTCATTGCCTAGGTTGTAAGGCTGGGCTAGCGGAATCTTGCTCACACATCGCAAGCGTTTTGTTTTACTTAGAAGCGTGGACAAGTTTTATGCTCGTGGCTTTGTCCCGCTTACGTAGACCACGTGGAGTACGCGATGGCCCGGGATATAAATTTTACATCGGCTAAAAAAATGAAAGCTGACCTAGATTCGAAAATATCTAATCTTCAACCGAGAGTTCCAAATTCTGATCCTCCTGTCGCTTATTCCACAATCCATGGTAGTACTGCAAAGACAATTCCAGTTCGCACAGAAGAAGAGATGAACGACTTTTACGCGCTCCTCTGATTGTGTGCCGGTGTCAACAACTACTTTTGCGTCAGTTTGTGTTCCTTTCTCTGTGGTTGTCGACGTCGCTAAACTTTCTCCTTCGCTGACCTCGAAGTTCACGTCTAAAATTTGCTGCCCTGGTTCGGTAAGTTTTGACCTCTTCGCTTCCCTCTCAGACTCAAGTTCCTTCTTCCTTTTAGCAAACGCCGGCTTCTTTACAAGTTCGCGTTCCCTCGCCCTCTCGCATCTTTTCGCCGCTTTTTCTCGGTCTTTAAGGCTGGTCTTCTTATTATGCCCTAAATTCAAAGTTTGGACCAAGTCAACGTTGAATTTATCCATGGTTTTGCGGCACTTCCAGAAACAAAGTGCTTCTCACACACCCGATCATTCTCCAAAATGGTATCAGTGAGGTCGTCCCTGCTAATCGCCGAAATCCAGCGCGATCTTCTTTCTTCTGATAATTCTCTGGCTTCTTTCCCTTGATTTCCAATGATGGAAGGTACTTTGGCAAAATGTAATCCTTTATCCCGTCCACTTCTATTCCTACAGCCCACACTAAAACACAAAACCATCTTCGTTTGATGGACGCAGTCGATTTGTTTGCAATGTCTGTACACAAACATGGCGGCATAGCAACAGTTGTCAGGGATTTGGTCACGTGAGTGAAAACGATCTATTCACTCTTTGTTTCCATCTAAGAACATAAAAGAAATGCATTTTCCTTTTGCGCGATCTGCGTCACCATATCCACCAAAGTAAAACCCATCGTCTTTTTTTCATTTAAGGTTTTTATTTTACCGGTGACGGAGCTTTGCGAGACAAGGACGGTGACTATAGGATCACGGGAAGGATGGATGATGTCATCAATGTCAGTGGCAAACGGCTGGGTACTGCAGAGATTGAAGACGCCATGGTAACGTGACTTCATTAGTTTCACTAATGATAATAATGAGAATGAAGTGCCAGTGGCAACGGCAACGATAAGGATAATGATAATTAAAATAAGAAATATTGCTTTTCTTCGTGTACCTTGTATTTCTAGGACAATCACAGTGCTGTTGCAGAAACAGCTGTAGTTGGGTTTCCACATCCAGTGAAGGGAGAAGGTACCATGTCTATGTTTTGTTTCTTCGATTCTTACTTCTTAGAGAACTTTCCGGACATTACTGTAAAAAAAATCGTCTTTAAAAACCTGTCCGAGGATCTTTGTTTCAGTGATTCTCTGGATGTAACCAGTAGTCACAAGGAAGACCATCCACAACAACCCGACAGGGGGTGAGGATAGATTAGGATGAACCCGACCCCTCCCCCCTTGTTCTACCTTTAACGTTTACAAACTTCCCTCGGTATTTGCAAAGTACTGAGTGCATTATTTCTCGTTAAGGTGTGTACGCGTATGCGACATTGAAGGACAACGCTACAATTTCACCTGAACAGTTGAGGACGGACCTCAAAGCTATTGTACGACAAAAAATAGGTTCATTTGCTGTGCCGGAGATCATTCAGGTGAGGATAAAGGCTACATAAACATATCACAACGACGAGCAGGGTGTTCTCACTGCGGTCTGATCCAAAGATTTCAGATCCGTACTGTATAGTAAACGCGTAGTACCGCAGTACAGTACTGTTCAGTAGCTTTACAAAGAATGGTCACACTGCATGGTTTGATCCACAGATTAAAACGTTAGAACCACACTGTATAGTAAAACAAACAGTACCACAGTACAGTACTGTTCAGTAGCTTTACAAAGAATGGTCACACTGCATGGTTTGATCCACGGATTAAAAAGTTAGAACCACACTGTATAGTAAAACAAACAGTACCACAGTACAGTACTATTCAGTAGCTTTCCGTCATTCTGATCCTTAGGTTGTACCTGGTCTTCCAAAAACCCGTTCTGGGAAAATAATGCGCCGTATTCTACGGAAAGTCGCCCAGGATAAACCTGGCGAGCTTGGTGACGTATCCACTCTGGCCGAGCCGTCTGTTGTAGAGGAAATCGTCCGACAGCATCATGAACTCATCCGAGAACTCAGAGCTAAGCACGAGTGAAAATTGCGACCCATGTAACGCCAACTGTGCTTAATGTCGTGCAAACCTTTTCAAGGGTTGAAGTGACAGGTGCAATGGGTAGTTTTGAATGCGAACTACCCTGCCTTTAAAAAAGTAATATATGAATATGTATATCATAGTGTTTGGCTATAGTCTAAGACACCTTCTAAATTTTTTTTTCTGGATATTTTTGAGACGGTCCTCGCTTCAAGTTGCAGCTCTTAGAAGCTCTGAATTCGATTTGGGGTCCTGTGCTTAGCGCATACAATATTCTCAGTGGTAATGGGTTTGTTTCTATCTGCATCAGTGTTGAATAGGAATAGCAAAAAGTGGGCTCCTCCTCTTGTATTTTGTTAAGTAACCTACCAATGGAAGGGTATTAAGGACAGCTGCCAGTCTGTTTTCTAGGCGGTTTCGGACAGTGGAAAAAGAGAGACCACGTAGGGACTGGGTGGGGAGATGCTACTGATTGGCCAGGGAATAATGCGTCATCTTCACTACTAACAATCTCGTTCCCAGGGTCTCGCTTCTTCCCGCCACTCTCTCTCGCTCAGGAGCGGGAAGAAGAAAGACCCTAGGAACGAAGTTGCACTGCTAATCGGAGTAAAATAAAAACCAGCCGTGATTACCGCGCTTGCGTTTTGCGCACTTGGAGCTGATGACGTGTCTGAGATTTGAGTTCTGATTGGTTCATCGGAATGTAGCATTTGTTGTGATTGACCAAATTATTTACTTTGGGTTTGGTTTTGATTTTACGACAGTCATTTGAAAAGCGTACCTTAAAAAGTGATGCAACGTTTAGAACAGTTGTAATTCTCTTTGCCCTCTTCAGTTTAAAATTTTACGGCGCGTCGTAACCACAACAGGTGTAGCCTTCGTGTAGCCTCACCCTTCCCCGTTTTTTTCCTTCGGGGGGAGGGTGCGGCTACAAGTAGGCTACAACAGGTGACGGGAAGTCACTGATCACAAGGTCACGTAATTTAAGCATAAGGCGAGGGGCGAACTTGTACCATCCCCGTCACAAAGGAGAGGGGGGAGGGGGTTCTCTTTAAGTGCAGTTAATTAGAAATTCACGTTGTCTAAAAACATAGTTTTTCTATGCTGATATATCCAAGATACATCATGTTCCAAACCAGATAGTGACTATAATCGATTAATTTTTTTTAGTGTACATAGGGCAGATTTATTGTGTTGTATTAGATATCTTGATATTTCTTCTTGTATGTATTAAGGTAGAAAACAAATATATTTTCCTAGTTCTAGGTTTATTCAGTAGTCTCCGTTACCGTACGTTAACGTTGTGGCAAGACGGTGGATATGTTTTCTGGTACAAAATTTTTATCTTTGATTAACGACTGCATCAATGCCCGTTCCCATCGCTTCCAAATTCTTCTTCGTTTAAGAAATCGGTGCTGAAAATAAAAGCCAAAAGCAACTTTATCGCGAACAGATTAAATTTATTTCCTTCCGCGCGCGGCGCATACGTTTAACAACACCATCTTGCTGTTGAACGCTCTCCATAAAGTTCACTTAATTAACAATTATTCGCCGAAGGCGAAGTGATTATCGGTGAATATTCACCGAGACGAAGTCGAGGTGAATATTCATCGCTAATCACTGAGCCTGAGGCGAATAATTGTTTTAGTATAAATACATAGGTGATTATTTCAAAAAAAGAAAAAAAACATTTTACAACACGAAAAAATTCTATTTCATCAAAAGCGCGCGAACGACTGGCAGCCATTTTGTTCGTCGAGGTGATTATCGGCTGATAATCCGAGATAGCGAACCAATCAGAGCGCGCGGTTTTGTATAATCACCTGAGTATTTATACTAATGGTCATTAATCCTGAGGTCCCAAACCTGAAGCAGACCTTGGAACGCCAAGGTGACAGAAAAAGGTAGGTAGAGTTTGGAGTATCAGAGAAGAGTAATAAGTCTGTTGGCTTAAGTCTCGCATTCACCAGTAGCGGGAAAACCATGCGAAAAGGCGACATTCTAAGAGTCATTTACGGATAAAAATTTGAAAAAGGACCTGTAAAATGAAACCGTTATCATTTCTTCCATGGCCACAAAGCGGCAACTGAAGCTGCCGCTGAGCTCACTAAACTGGCGGCAGTCGCGGGCTCATTAGCTTGTTGGTTTTGCTCTGATGTTTGTGACAGATTGCGCTGATCAGATGGAATTTCCGGTATATCAAGCAAATTTGTGGGTAGATTCTCCCATTCCGTGTCTGATTCACTGCTTCCTGAATCAGAACCAGTAGCCACGTCAGTATCACTACCAGCATCAGCTTCATTGCTCTCGTCACTGGTAGTTAACAGCGTGGGATAACATTCAAATGAGCCACCCCTACAATGCAACAAGACAATCAATTAAACAACCCTTAGATTTAACTTATCTATTACTTCAATGAAAGATTGAGGGTTGGTTGGTGGCTAACCATCGATTGATTGAGAGTTGGTTATTTGAGGGAAGACCAGCTAAGACCTAGAGAAGATCAACTGAGGAGGAGTTAAAGAAAGCTGATATCAGCTGGAATGCAGCAGAGAAGGCGGCAGCAAATAGAGTTTGGTGGCGAAGCATTGTTGATGCCCTTTGCTCCACAAGGAGCCTAAAGAAATAAGCTAGGCTACGCTATTTGAGGGTTGGTTGATTGATTAAATGATAATGAATGGATTAGCCCTTTTGTAACCAAATTTCTGGGGAGATTTTTTTTCCGCCAGAGTCTAGCACATGTATTGCGATATATCTCCTTAGGTTTTAAGGTTTTAATGGATCCAATTATTGGGGGTTGGTTTGCTAATGATGGATTGATTGATTGACTGACTGATTGAGAGTTGATTAATTGAGGGTTGGTAAATTGATGGTTGATTAATAGTTGGTTGATTGATAGTTAATGATTAATTAACCGATTGATTGGGTCATGTTTGATTGAGTACATGACTGACTGTCTAAGTGGTTGAGTGACCAATCAATAGATTAAGGTTATTGTAGCTATTAAAACATCAGAATTTTGCGCAAGTCCAGCAAGTGACCAAACAACACATGACATACCGGCCGAGATGAAGAGAGTTTACACACGTGTACAGGTTGTGTAATGTTCTCTTAGAGTAGAGGAGGGATGGCTCAACATGCTGTGGAAGACAAATTATTCACAATTGAGGAAAGTGTGAAAATGGAACATCTATCATAACAGTATAAGAGAAGACAATGTGCATAATATCCTGAATCCTGCAACACAACTGGCCAAAATCCTTACTATCTATTCTGTGATAGACAGTGAGAACAGAAAACACCTGAACTTGAACCAATACAACATTATGATAATACACTTCATCAGACTTACGGTACATCACAAAACAGTGATATCAATTCGAAGCTAGTATGCTACACAACTCATTCTGATTGTAAAACAATACCGAGGGATTTTTGACCACAAATGAATTTTACCTGAGATAAGATTCCAACTTACCTGCGTAAAACACAAGTGAAGTATGTTTGTATTCAATCGATCCACTGCACTTTGAAATTCTTTTTTGCTTAGTTCATAATGACAAAATTCACTGCAACAAAAATAACACTTTCAATAAAAGGAATGATGATACTTTTTACGTCTTGTGCTTATAATTATAGGAGCAAGTAATCAGTATGGTATTGACTATCCCTAGATGAAAATTAAGCACCTACTATTTTTTATTCAAGGTTAAGGTAGCATATGCACAACATAAAACTGGAAAAATGTGCAGGTTGACAAAATTCACTATGTGCTTTGCCTTATAATGTTTGACAAGGACAAAAATTGGTGCTGATCACTATTGGGACTCGCAAGGTTAAGCATAGCTAGTCTACTATTATCATTCCTGAATTTTCTTACAGTTCTACACGTTATATATAAGATTAGAGACAAACAGTTCTTTACCTGTAGCTTATTTTCTTTGGTAAATTTACATCCAGGAAGAATGTAATAAGTTCAACCATTTGACATGCATGTGTAAGGGCTGCGGTGATCATGTAAGCAGGGTTCCTAGCGGGAATGTCATCATCTGAGGCTAATAAAAAATAACACCAAGTCTTACATAACATGGGTAGATAGACAGAAACTTTTGCTGGTTGACAGAACTCATTCCTGTACTTGCTTGATACATGATGTATACCAGAAGTAGCACCATTCCTTTATAAAAAACACACAGGGTACTAACTAAAAAAAAGTTACAGCACATCCAGAACCCCACTGTGCGTCTCATCTCTCTTTCAAGAAAACACGAGCACATCACGCCTATTCTGTTAAATCTTCACTGGCTTCCGATACATTATCGCATTGTGTTTAAAATTCTGCTTATCACGTACAAAGCTGTTAACAATCTTGCACCATCATACATTTGTGATCTACTCACACCTTACGTTTCATCTTGTCAACTACGTTCATCATCTAAAAATCTTCTTGTGATTCCTCATTTTAATTTGAAGTCATACAGTGCAAGATCTTTTTCCGTAGCAGCCCCCACACTCTGGAACACTTTGCCGTCCGACATTATGAACAGCTCCTCAGATACTAGCGCTTTATAAATATTTTATTATTATTTATTATTATTAACTTAAGACTCCAAATTAAAATTACTAAAAATTTTCTCCATGATTGAATTGGATATTTCGATTTTAGAGGGACAAAAAAAAGCTTTTATCCCAAGACCTTAAGACAAAGCTAAAACATACATACTTGTACCAGGTCCTCTCGTACCATTCTTGTGAGACTTGACTGAAGATAGAGAGAAAGGAATAAAACATACATGCATTATTGACCAGGCATGGGGTCAAGATGGCTGTATATTGGCCATTCGTATTGACCTCTGGACACTTCATGTATGTTTTGGCCAATGAAATTGCAAACATGGGCTCATCTTGCCTGCTCAGATAGCCAATCAGAATTCACTCCACCTTGCTCACTTGCACGGAACCAGCTATATGATAAGGTAAACTATTTTACATCAGATTTAAAATTCTATTATCAAAATGAGCTCCATACTGTAAAGCTACATTGGACAATGACATCATTTGACATGTAGTAGTTCTGTTTTGCCTTTTTTGTATTGAAGATTATTAAAATGTTTACATCTTAATAGCAAACCCCAGTCATTGTATGCAGAGTAGTTTCCATTGGCTGGTAAGTAAGCATCATTCACACTGTATTCCACCCTCATTTCTTCCTCCTCAGACACCCAGCGCCCCTCTATGTATGATGTCCGTGTGGCTTCTGCCAGCTCAGATTCACAACTTTCATCATCATTATCGTGTTCACTTTCAACATCACAATCAATATCTGTCAAAGACAAGCACACTACAGTTATAACTATCAGGTATTATAGTTCACCTTCAAATTTTCTCAGATTCTTATTGGTTTAAATCAATCATGTGATGCAATAGTGTAGACACACTATCAGCTCATAGTGCCCTTCCGAGGAAAATACCCAGATGGATGGTATTCATCTGTGAAAATGTTAATAGGTATGACTACTTGCTTTGCTGAGGTTAACAAAGAAGATGTATCTATCCTTGTCAGTGAGGTTGCACCCCCAAAAAAACAAGGTACTCATAAATATTTGATTTGACAGCATTTAATGGGTTTTGACCGTTTTTCAACAGGTGCATTAAACAAAATTGGATGTACAATGGAGAACAATAAAGACAATAGAGTGCTTATGTCTCTGAACTATCAGTCTGATAGTTGCCCTGCAGAAATTTGACATTCTTAAGGTTACACAATACCTTCGCGGGTGTCCTTCGGAAAAAATTAATCGGGTATGTAGAATGGACGGATAATTATGAAATTTGGCCAGAACATTCATTAAGCATCGAGGAACAAAAGGGTGTCGGGGATTAGCTTTAATTTAGATATTTCTCATTTTACGGCCGCGAACACAACAGGGTCGGCAAATTATTCGCTACTACAACTTTACGGGTCTATAAAAAGATAACCAATAAGAATTACGAAAAAGCCTGACACCCTTTTAGAGATTGGTGCTTGCTGATTTACATTGTGCAGTTCTTTTGCAGTAGTGGCTGCGTTTGATCCGATTAATTCGGCGGAATGACACTCGGTCGTTTTCGGTTTATTGGCTTCTTTCTTCTCAATAATGGCTCTGCCAAACAACGGATATTTTTTTTCGAATTCTACAGTTCTTTACCTTTCTATTGATATATAGTTTGTGGTAGTTTACTTTAAAACAACGCGCGTACGAGTTTTTTTCTGAAGGACACCCGTGAAGGTATTGTGTAACCTTAAAACTAGCATATTTGTTTTAAGAACATGAAATTTCTGCAGGGCAACTATCAGCCACTAGTTCCTTGACAGAAACACTCTAAAAGTCACAAATTTCTAGCAGATCATTTCAAATGATCATTTCAAATGTAAGAACAATTCATAAGTTGAAGATTTGGGTAAACATGGATTAAGTCTTAAAAAAATCCGATCTTTCCACCTTTTTTTCTAAGAAATTCAATTTCTGGTACCTTTTGGAATGATCATTTCAAATGTAAGAACAATTCATAAGTTGAAGATTTAGGTAAACATGGATTAAGTCTTAAAAAAATCCAATCTTTCCACATTTTTTTCTAAGAAATTCAATTTCTGGTACCTTTTTGAATATCAATACCATCCTGAGAGGGTGGAGTTCCTAACACTTGACAGACAGGGTGAACTTGAATTGGAAACAGATATCTCTGTATTCTTGTGATGCTTTTTCTCCTGACCTCACAAAGATCACCAGCCACATGAGCAAGTTCTTTTTTGCTCTTCATGATGTTTGCCTGTCAAGGATATATGTTGTGATTCAATTTCATCCTTGGTTTAAATTTTCTTTCCCTTGTTTCAAACTCATTATCATACATTACCATACCCAAAAAACAAAGGAAAATAAAATTTAAACCAAGGAAAAAATCGAACCACAACATATACACACAAATACAACAAGGAATATTCCTAGCATGATTATATGCTGAGAATTATCTTGCTTACATTTATGTCACATCATGCTAAACTCATATTGAATAGTAACCTGACACTGGTGATTTTGCTTCAGTTTGTCTTGTGCTGCATTTGCGTATCCATCCAGCCTTGACTCGACCTTGCTGTTGGATTTCTCAATTGCATTAACCACTTGGAGATCTAAATCAAACAGGAACGCTCAATGTTTTAACTTTTTAATACTTCTTAAATCAATATTTTCTATAGACAGACAGGAAAGTACATGATATTACACTAATAATTATTACAAATGTTCATTACGGCTTGCTATTGTTTTAAGAACACTTATTTTTCAAAATCAGCTTCAATCAGCTGTCAGTTACCATTGATAATAATTATCGTAACCACCAGCTTAATTTCAAAAGGCAAATTCCGTTTGAATGAATTTTGCTTAGAAAGCATTCATAAAATTCTTATGCTTCTACATTATCCTTCACCTGCGTGAAGACCTGCTGATGCTTCATCTACCACAATTCTCAAAAGGGAAACTTTTTGTCTACCAAGTGTAACATCACAGTTCTGAAAAATCAAACCAAAAGTATAGAGATTAGTAAGCCACCTTGAAACTTGCACTTATTCACTGCAGCCACCTATAGCAGAAAAAAAAACAAATACACAGAGCCAACCTACTCAAAAAAATGTCACTGGCAAAGAAGTATCTGTTCCTTCTGTGTGTCAAAATATATAAAGAGTATGTTCCTTTGGTGTGATCTGGATCTGGAATTGTGATTTGAAATCCCACAGATCATGGCACAACATGGCCAACCAGTTAGCTCTGTTGATAGAGCACTGGACTACTGTGCGGGAGGTCGCGGGTTCAAAACCCAGGCTGGACCAACAATCATGGTATTAAAATAATTGAGTTGAAAGTGCTGCCTTTGTAATGACATCTGCAAATGGTTAGACTTTCTAGTCTTCCCGGATAAGGACGATAAACCGTAGACCCCGTCTCACAACTCTATCAGTAATTTGGGACGTAAAAGAACCCATGGCACTGTTCGAAAAGAGTAGGGCATGTTCCCTGTGTCATGGTCTATTGGTCTGATCAGGGCTAAGAATTAACTCCAGTGCTTGGTGGCCAGTTGGGCCAGTTTCCTTGAATTCTTAGTGGTCCATCCCTAAATGAAGTAGCCCTCAATTTCTTTTTTCAGAGTCACGTGGCAATCACAAAATCAAAATAGCATCTATATGTTGTGAATGTGGATCGCTTGTGACATCACGGTTAAAATGGCTCGGAATTTTCACTTCAGAACTAAAAATTCACTAAAATGGATGATCTTTTATTCCAGGCAAAGAAATGAAGCGAAAATTAGTCCAATTAAACTACACATTGAGTTTTATTTTTAACTTTGTACTTCGCATAATTTACATTGCAACTTTTCGAAATTCTCTAGCATAGTCGCACATCGGGCGTTTAAACCTTAACTTTTGGTAGCCCAAGTCAGTTTTAACTCGCCACTGGCGACCGTGCGACTGCCAATTGTTAGCCCTGGGTCTGATTGTAATGCGCATATGATTATTCATATAGAATATGTGCAATAAAAATGGAGTATATTATTATCATTATTATAACAAGGAAATAGATGAATCCATCCTAGATTCAAGGATTCATCATTTCCTTTGATGTACAATAATCTGGGTGATCTCAAATTAAAAATCAAGATCTGGATCATACCAAAGGAATGCACTCCTGAAAGTTAACTCTACCTCAGCAGCATGACAAATTAAAGGTAGAAACCTTATGCTATCTGTGTGTTAAATATTGATGAGAAAGAATTTTTTATACTTCTAGTACTCCTTTGGGAGGGATGTAGACAAACATGACTGTCCATTTATGGATTAAGGACTCCATTTTCTTCCGTAAACAGATGATGTTCTCTGCCAGATCTCATAGTACTAATAAACTTGGGAAAAACGCTGTTCCTGAAGTTCAATAAGTAATATACAGAGGAAGAATCCGTATGCTCTGAGATCCACACGATACTAAAGTTTTTGTCAATCTTAGACAAATACTAACCAATCGTTCTGTTCTTTCTTTTCTTCTAATCACATCTTGGACTCTTAAAGTAAAAAGGAAAGGAAATATTAACCAGAACGATAACACACACTGTAAGTTTTGACTAAGTTAAGGATATTTTTCATAAATAAGAAACTAAAGTTGTACATGTGTATATGTATTGCAACATTACATTTCTTATAAGGTACATGGAATTCCTACCTTAGTTGAAGTTCTATCTTCATTTGCTTTAAAATCTGTAACTTATTGAGCTTTTCTGCATATCTAGGTAGTAGAAAGAGGAGCAACGCTTATTGAGTGAGGTACGTAACGATGGCGAAGGTAAAGTCGGAAATGCAATTATGTACATGTAAACCATTTACCGTTCGCTGTATTTTCCTTTAGAATGACTGAAGTCTCCATTTCTAACGCACGAATCACAAGAGAAAATGCGCCTCTTAATCAAACATAAAGGACAGGAGAGAAAGTGGGGACTGTCTGTGGGTTTAAGATCATTTTCTTCTTGGAAAAACTCCGCCATCCGTATTGTCAAGTTTTGTCGCTGAGTTTACCGATTTGTTTTGAACAATGAAACCGCTGTTCAATTCACCTTCTGAGCGTCAGCTTTCACGTGTAGTGTCACGTGACTTTCGATGTAAACAAACCGCCAAAGTTCGGACATTGGTTTCACCCACGTGTACGAACTTCGAGTCGCTATTTCAAGTTTCCGTTTATATAGCCGGTTTTTTCCATGACCTAGAGTCTTTAAAATTCGAATATCGAATAGAACATCCGTTCTTACCCACGTACTGTACGTGGTCGGACCACAAGTAGCTATTAAAGTCTTTAAAAATTGAACAGAACATCCGTTTTTATTCACCCTCGAATACTGTGCGAAGTAAGAGTTCCCGCTCAGCTAAATATTTTCTACGCTGTAATTCCCCGAAACTAGAATATCATCAGAGTCAAAATGTCAATGCAGAAGAACAGCAGCAACTTCAAGGCCATGAATGTGGCAGAACTTAAAAAATATTTACAGGATCGCGGCGTTTCGGTGAGCGGACATTTAAAACCTTCGCTGGTGGAAATCGCTTCTGCAGTCGAAAGAATGGTTTTACCCGTTGACCCAAACTTTGAAAAAGATCAAACAAATGATGCGGATACATTAATCATTCATGATATGGTAATTCCTGATCCATTTTCCCTGAAGACCGTGAACAACTTCAACTCTTCGCCGCCATTCGGGTTGTTCGATATTTTTAACCATTTAATCTACCACTCCACCGATTACGATAAACAGGGGCTCGCTGCTTATAAATCACTTGATGACTATAGATTATTCAACGACGGTTACGTGGAATCCTTGCTTACTATTCAGTTAAAACAAGAGGGAGTCCATGTTTACGTTGCCAAAGTGAAGCCTTTCATGAAGTTAAAGACGGACGAAGGAAAGGAGTATTACGATCTCTGGTTTATTCTCGAGGGCAGAGGGGCGAACCGCGGCAGTGTACTCCAAGCACGATGTAAGTGTAAAGGCGGTCGAGATGGGGGATGTAAGCATATTGCAGCTGCCATGTACGCTCTGGAGGATTTGTCAAATACCCGTGGTGAAGATAGTGTAACGAGTGGCCCATGTGTTTGGGTCAAGAGGCCAAGAGCGAATACACAAGCGTGTGAAATAAAAGACCTTGTAATTGAGAAAGGCAAAAAACCTTCCCACAAAAAGAGAAAACGCAAGCAAGTTTACTCACAAAACATCGAAACAGATGTCCGTGCCCCTGAAGACACAAATCCAAAAGATGAAGAGTATCTAAGAAAGTTTACCAAACGAATGTGCCACTTAAAACATTCACCTGTCATTTTGCCCCTGTTTAAAAAACTTTATGGCACTCCAGAAAAAGACACAATCACTGGAGAACTTGGTCAATCTAGCCATAATCTGCCAAAAATCGGTATAATGAGGGCTAAGCTCCTGGAGATTTTAACTAATGATCCCAAAACCTCAACGGAAGAAATTGTCAAGGTATTGTCTTTCAGTGATTCTGAACGAAAGCAGGTTGAGAGAACCACCACCAAGCAATGGCAATGTGAAGAGTGGTACCTTTATAAGACAGGGTTTATCACAGCCTCAAAGTGCAAAAGAATTTTTACCCGCCAGGAAACGCTCGAGAAAAACCCAGCTGAAAATGCCAAAAAGTTGATAGAAGAAATTGGTCTTGTGAAGTCACGTCTACCTCCCATCCAGGAGGAAAGAGAACCACAAAATGCCAGGGAGTGGGGGTTGTTACATGAAGAGAGTGCTCGCAAGGCATATCAACGTGTTGCAAGCCACACTCATCACAAGCTAAAGCTCATCCCAAAAGGCTTTTTAATCTCCCCGTCCAAGCCTTTCCTTGGTGCTAGTGTGGACAATATTCAGAAATGCCAGTGCTCTGATGGTTGCCCAGTAAAAGTGGTTGAATACAAATGCCCCTGGAAACACAGGGATCTGCACCCAAAACAAGCCTTCTTAACCCCAGAAATTGGTGGTATTCAAAATGGAAATAAGTTTGCACTAAAATCTAATTCAAATTATTACTTTCAAGTACAGCTTCAAATGTTTGTAAGTGGCCTCACCTTGTGCATCTTTGTTGTGTGGACCAACAAGGGAATCTTCACTGTTGAGGTACCCTATGATCCCAGCTTCATGTCTGCTGTCTGTGCAAAGCTGGAGAAGTTCTGGACAAGTCAGGTACTCCCTTTCCTAATAACTGAAGTTTCCACGACATCCTTGCCAGGTAAGTATTTATTATAAAGATTTAAGCCCTAACTTATTACATCTAACTTTAGTAATTACTCCAGTCATTTGGGAGTTTTCTTCTAATTTACACTTCATGCCTGACCCCATGCTCAGAATGTTCTTTTTTTTGTTGTTTTATTGGGGGTCTACCTAAGCAGATTCATCACAAGCAGCATTTTGCTCTTCCCAAGATTCCAGCATTTCAGAGCAATATATTAGCAGCTCTGCGCAGCAGCCCTGTAGCCACTCAGAAGCAGATGTCATGATCAGTTCACAAGATAAAAGCCCTGCTGCAGCTACTATTGGCACCTCACTAAGTCCCTTATATATAGATTTGTCCCAGTGCAGT
>OX453284.1:5084234-5421734 GCA_949710005.1 Ricordea florida
TAAGTCATAAGTGCTCTTACGACACTGACTGTGACTCTGACTCCAACTCTATCTCCAGTGAAAACCAGCAGTACAGTTACAATAGAGTTACAGCGTGCAATGTTAAATATGGGGTTAGGGGGAAATCTGTACCTCCTTTGAATAGTAGTGGAGAATACTTTCATCCCCCCTCCCCTGAGTAAAATATGGTTTTTTAGGTGTGGGGGAGGGGGCAGTGAAAGACTGTGGTTTACATCTGGATTGATGCCTCATATCTTGATTGTGTGTTGTTTGTCTGCCTGAATGACAAGGACTGTCCAGTTATGAACAGGTTGGGGACGAGCTTTGTGGGTGTATAGATAACTGGTCAGACCAAACTATGACCCAGAAGGTTTTCTGGCATTATATGTAGCAGATATTGTGGCTGCAGTTAAGAATTTGCAAGCCGTGTTTCCCTGGCATACCTGTGCTGCTCTACTCTGGATCTTCTGTTTGTATGACTGGTATGCCTACATATTATAAAGTTGTGTATTATATTACAACTGTTCAATGATTATTAGGAACTTCATAAATTGTGGGTTGTAAATAGATGCTTTAGTCTATTGTGCTTCATGTTCCTTAACTGATTTGATAGATACGACCCTGGTAGCAGTCTTAGGGATGTCTATATACACTACTTATGCATATTTGCCAGCTTATGTTCATAACGTCCTGGAATACTTTGGATTTGTCAAAAGCTAGCTGCCCAGTGACATCTTATTCTTGAATCAGCACAGATTTAAAAAATTTGGTCATCCCTTCCAATTGCAGATAAGCTAAGATACTTAAATTGATGCTTGGCAAGCAAGTTTGTTTTGCTAAAAATCAGTGTTGTGAGAAGTGCAAGGCAGACAGTTGAGGAGGTGGTATATAGTTCTTCCTTCCAGCATATATGCATTTCATATTTTGGTACTGTGGAGCCACATGGTATCGTGGGGACATGACTTTATCAACAATGGGTTTGATCTTATTGGTGAGGTGATCGATTGCCATTTTCTTGACATTTTGAGGAGAATGTAAAAGTTGCATTAATTCATTGTATCTTTGCCACTGCTTAAGTTGCACACAGCTGCAATAATCTATCACTTATTAAAGCATTGTAATCTGTAATTGCTGCATGGTAACTGCAAATTAAGTTATATGTTGTTAATGAAATCTTTTGTACTTACATATTATTACTTGTTAGTAATATCTGTTATCTTATTGGAAGCTGAGAAGCTAGTCTACAAAAGACCTTTGTACAAATACTTCTGATAACCCAATCTTTGGATAGACATGAAAAGTTCTGTCAAGACAGCCTGGCAGATCATTCTGTATTCATAAAACATCATTAGGCTGCAAGGATATTAACATTGAATAAGACAAGTGGAAAGGCTTGTGAAACCCAGCAAAATAATGGTTAAAAATGTGAAAATGGCAGCAGATATTGTACCTGTCCATATACTGACCACCCGGCAAGCAGCACATCCTTAGCAGAACAATGCGGTTTGAGTTCATGTAATAATTACATGTAATAATTACATGAACTCACATGTTGTACAGAGATGTACAGATAAATTATTTCTTGTACTTCTCTCATATTTGCAAAAACAATTCGGTGTACACTGGTCCCATTGTCTGTGGAGACACGGTAGTGTAGTAGTTAGAGTGCCGGACTTCCGAGCAGGAGGTCCAAAGTTCGAGCCTTGGTGGAGTCACTGTGTTGTTTCCTTTGACAAGAAACTTAACTCCACGCTGTCTCTCTTCACCCAGTTGTATAAATGGGGGTGTAATAATACTCCCAGGTGCTTGATGCTACAGAAACCAGGATAAGCTCTGGCCGTAGGGACCGTAAGGCTCGTGTGCGCCTTTTTTTTACCCATTGTCAGCAAAATGCGGAATCCTAAGAAAAGCAAATTGTATCTGCTGTGTTATAAAATGCTTTTATTATTTGCTTTGGTTTTTAATGTTCTCCGCTAAAAATAAACCTACAGAAAAGCATGTTAGTTTTAAGCAAATTACTTGTAAAATTAATAAAGCGTACACCATTTTCATAGTTTTGTTACTATTCATTAAACTATGCAAGATATATTTACTTTAATAGACCTTTGCTTTGCTCATCAAGCAGATCCATACACTTGACCCTCAGTCTCAAGTATGCATGGTCTGCTCTTGAATTCTCTCAAATGCACCTTGGTTTGTATAAGCCGGTGCAAACGCAGTTAATGAGTTTTATTTCTTAAACACAATACACTTTGAGGATCAATGTAAGTATCTGGGCAACTGTGCACCTACCCCTCCCCTAACCCAACAAGTTATAATAAGTTAAAAAGTTATTGTTCATGTTGGGTTAGGGGAGGGGTAGGTGTACAGTTGCCCAGGTACTTACATTGATCCCACTTTGCATAGTATGAGAAGGATTCAACACGTGGGGATTCCTACCTACTAGCTCAAGCTGTTCTATTGCAAAAACTTAGGTTTTTTTTTTCAGTATTTCACTGAGCTTTTATTTCTTTATCTAGTGAGGATTTGTATTGCTCTCCTGTTGCTACATGCTTAGGACGGTTGACTAGAGATTCGCTTACCAGTCGTTTCGTACCCACGACCAGTTCGTACTCAGACGATTCGTAACCAACAAATTAAGACGTTTCTGAGTACGAACTGGTCGTGGGTACGAAACGACTGGATACCGGAGATTCTAACTCCCTTAGAAACGAAACACGACGTACGAACGCTTTAACTTTTTATCAGAACACTGAATGTTTCCTTTTGATATCTTTAAAGCTTTAGCAATAAAACAGTTAATCACGAATACCAAAATGTATCCGTACACAAGAAGCTATACTATTTACAGCTAAGCATAAGTGCAAAATTGAAATCATAATGTAAGATGAAACCAAGGGATAAAGGAAGCGAAAATCATAACTAAGCTTCATTTTGGGATTCTAAAAAAATGAATTCAGCCTTTTGCTGGAGAAAAAAGTTTCCAACCAGGTACAACTTTCCATGGCTTCATGAACTGAAAACTACTTTAAACAACTCAAGAGTTTTCTAGAGAGATTTTCAACTATCTGATGAATAACAGTTATTAGTAAAAATCTACTAGTATTCTAATGCAAATGCCACAATCTGATTGGTCACGCTACTAGTAATAGTCCTCGAGTAGCGAAATTCGTGACCCTTTCTTTCGTTTTATTCCCAAATAAATATTTCTTCAACTGGCATTTGCTAACTTTACTATTGCCTTTTCTTTCCAACTAGTTGGGTGATACTAAAACAATGAGACCCTTCGCCCTCAGGGCCACGGGTCTAATTGTTAACTAAACTACAGCACTTGACTGAAGATCGTTTTCAAAATGGCGACGTCTTTGCGCTTTGGCGAGGTCTCGCAGGAAGATTTAGTATCTTGGTATTTTTTCACCCACACATGATTCGTTTATTATTATTTTTAATAAAACAATTGGATTATCCGCTCTCGATTTCTACGAGGTGATAGTTTATTCGGCCTTCGGCCTTCGGCCTCATCAACTACCACTCCATTGAAATCTGGACTTCATATTAATCTAATTGTTAAATATAGTATTGTGGGGATAGTTTATAAAGAAACTGGTGCTGCGTCGGTGGGGAATTGAAACACAAGAAATTGGGATAATCAAACGAATTGATAAAGTAAATTATACCACCGTAAGGCAAAAGGGAGCACCTTTCATTTACCTCCCTTTTACCTTACGGTGGTATAACTTACTTTATCAATTCGTTTAATTTACCCAATTTCTTGTGTTAACTATAGTAACTACGTTGGCCAGTCACGACAAAGGCACACTAAAGGAGAACCAATAAGAACTCAGGAAAATATACATCTTGTCAGCTCAAAGCCGTGAGAGTTACAGTATCCTACGCATCTTCGGGGAAAGGATTCGTGATGAAGCTCAAAGAACGCCTGCGTGGGAGGCTATGAGCGCTTGTAACTTCAGTTTTTTGATTGGTTTATACTGGCGCGAGATACTTTCATAAACCAATCGCGTTTCGTCACTCTGCAAAACCACAGCAAGAACTACATTAGTTTTGACAGTGCAGCTGCGATGTTTAGTAGGCTTTGGCCATGAAGTATTCTATGTAGACAGGTGCTTGGGTGAACTGTTCAGTTCGTTCTTTCTGGTGCACTTTCCTGCCAGCAGGAGTTCTTAATCCACAGCCGTTTGTTTTCGTTGAGGTTCTCGTACTCATGGCTCTACTTTTCCTATTTCTCTGCCAACTGTTGACGTTGAGTCCAGCTCTTTTTTTCTGGTATATTTTCTTCGCTATTTGTTGACAACCTGTACTGCCATTAGGATTTCATAATTCATAGCCATTTGTTTCTCTCGAGGTTCTCGTACTCATGGTACTGCTTTTCCTATCTCTCTGTCTTTTCTTCGTCCTACACGTGACCATTCCACTTAGCACCCCCACCACGCCCTTTCTAAACTCCACACTGACGGCGCTGTACAATATCGGGTTTATACAGCTGTTAGCAGTGGCAAGAAGCCGGGTGAACTCATGCATTTCAATCATACGAGGAAGGGAGGTAGCTGATGGCTCGAACACCAGTAACAGGATAAGTATGTAATGAGGAAGGATGCATAATGTAAAGGCCACAACAAGACAAGTTAGTAGCTTGATAGTCTTGAAGTTTTGTTTACTGCGCAGTGAAGCAACTTGTACTTGCAGCATGCCCGCCCTTATCTGGTCTTTATGTTCTTTTCTGAGATGTCTGCCTATGAGGATGTAAGAAACTGTGATAAAACAGAACGGCAGCACATAACCAGGAACGAATCCTGCCAACATGAAAGTTAGCTTAAGCGTGAAGTTATTCGGCCACCAGTCGAAATCATTGACACATATCTCGTTGGGGTAAACTTTCATAGATTGTGCAAAGGGAAGTAGCGTCAAGCTAGCGTAGATCCAGATTAACAAGATAATAATCACGACCGTTTTAGTTGTGAATGATTTTCTGAGAGGATGGACTATCGCTCGGTACCGATCGCAGCTGACGGCGGCTAAAGTCGTTCCTGACACTATAATCGACATGTAAGTCAAAGTGCTCACAAACTTGCACATGAGCTGTCCAAATGTCCAGCGCAATCGATTTTCCAAGTAGACCAAGTCGAATGGGATGAACATTACAAGAACCAGAAGGTCGGAGAGGGCCAGGTTGACGATGAAATATCGCGACGATGGTCTGCGAGAGTTTTTTTTACCGCACAAGATCTGAAGGCAAACGAGAGTGTTGCCCACAAAGCCCAAAACAATTATCAATGGATAGAGAACAAGACGCATGACTCGTAGCGTGAAGTCTACCGAGTTCAAACTCACGGATGTGCTTGTTGAATTCATCTTGAGTTTCAGGCTGCTCAGTTGTCTTCTTTGTTTTCTTTGCGCTTCTTGAAACTGAATAGCCTTGAGCGATGTAAGAGAAAATTCTCACCCCGTATCTATGGGTAAGGTCTGTTTACAATGGATTCAAAGTAGGAGTTTTTGTGCTACCCCAAAAGCACCTAAAAATGTTCGTTACATGACACGCAGCGAGAGAAGTCGACAGGCTGTGGTAAAACTGGACGAAGGGGAAGAGGAAGTCTCAAACGATTAGTGACGAAACCAGCCCAGCCTTTGGTATTCCACCTTTTTTGCAGTTCTAGAGACGTTCAAATCCTCAACAAACAGAGACGGTTACCAGTTACTTCTATTGTTTCGCTGTCTTAAAGTGAACGTCGTTTGAATGTAATACCCGCTCTTCTAACAACACATCATCCGTGCAGCTTCTCTTATAAGTACTTTGTGTTTACTTTAGCGCGATATATTTCTTAATTACGACATGTCCGTTTTCCGCTATGTGTTACAACCTCAAAACAAGCCGAAACGCATATAATGAAAACGTTTAAGATTGATAGATGAACGGAGAACATTAAGTCGATATGACGAGCGCAGATCCTCCGGACTGAAATTGCCGGCTTTCTAGTCCAATAAGAGACGCAATAACATGACTATGTGATTGCCCTCTGGATGCAATCTCTTCAGCGACTGACGATTCTTCAATTTACGTGCTCTCTTAAAACGCAAATTGAAAACAACAACAAACAAAAAGAAAACTGCGAGGGTACAATTAGCTAAAGGGCGCTTCCTTTTGGTAAGATGAAAAGGAAAGACCCAGGAAGATTGTGATGTACTCTTTGGAAACGTTTCCTTTAAAATCACCAGGGTTCTTCACGGGTTTGCCGTACTCTTTGATCACATCCGCAAACACGCGTCAAACTTGAATGGCATGTTTTGCGTGAACAATCACAGAACTAGCAATAAACATACTAAAAATAAGTGCGACTGAATATTTTACAACTACAACTGACTGGGTGCAAACCATTCGCACTTGATTTTTCATTTTCGACCTATGTAAGATGATTTTTCTGTTTATATTGGAATTTTTACATTTATTACTCTCACTGAACTGCTAAATTGGGAAGAGGGACGCTTGACACGAAATCTAGTGTTTTTTTTTCCCCAGCGTTCTGTAGAAGGTTTTAACCTTTTTGGATGAGTGACATGTGCAGAATTAAGCCGGCAAACCACTCTGCTTGTCAGTGACATTGCAAACTTTCCAGAATTCCAATATCTGAAAACCACTTTCAGTTCGCCTTTTTGCCGCCTCCTTTCGATCAAATCGTTAGTTTAAAATGATAGTTTTCTGCCGTGAGCAATCTATGTACGCCACAGGTAGCACAACTTGAGCTCAAAGTGTACGTCGGCTGGAAATTGTTATGTAACCTTCCGAATTTTAGGATTTCTATTGCGTAAAAATTGTCTTTAAACCTAAAAATCTTCACTTCTGTGTTTTTTTTTTTTTGCTTGTTGTGCAGTTTCTGAGTAGATTTATGGCCATTTTATTCGCTCACTCATGTTATTTCGCCGCAAATTGATTCTTCGACATCTGCTTTATCGTCGCCACGATACAAATTCTGTTTTTTGTCTGCTCGCATCTGCATTTATGGCCATTTAGCGGTTTTGAGTTAAACCCGTTTGCCCTTCATTGAACTGAAATCAAAGTCATGCTGTTTTCTTAACATCCTCTTCTATGAAATGTCAAAACAAAAGGTTATGGCGGAAAAATCCCACGATTTCAATTTGGCTTTGTTCTATGCATCCTACCTTCCCCGTATACAGAGCAAAACAGCTGCATTCAACCAAGGTAACTATAAAGGTCATTCGTTTCTGAAGAAATTGGTGCTGGCAACTTGCATTCATGATAAACAATAAACTCGTTCTGATAAACCATTTTTGTAAGGTAACTGAAGCCTGGCGTTTTCCGTAAATTTTTATTACTTCATATTTTTAGAGAAGAAAGACCGTCATAAAAAATACTTTTTTCGAAAGACTTGCGAACAGTATCAACGTTCATAAATCAAACTGTACTTACACAATTTTTCCTCGGAGCATTGATTTATTCAAATCTTGTTTAGCAACTGACATATATTCTTTCATGGTAATATTGTCTCCTGTCATGTAACGATAAAACAAGTGATAGAATTATTGGAGGAAAGAGTTGGATGTCGCGTCAGCCATTCTCTTTTAATTTTTACGATTTCAGTCTCCAGTAACTGGTGTACTTACGTCTTTAAAAGATCTGACAACGACAAATTTTTTACCGCTGGAAGTTTTATGCCGGAATGTTGCTTTTTCAACATCTAAGCGGAAAGGAATGATTCTTTTGCAAGGAAACTTCCAGTTGAAGATTTATCACTGACCGTTAAATTTGAAATATTCAAAAACTAGCTCAAGGTTACATCCTCCAGTCAGAGAAAGAAAATCTAAAGATCGTTGGGCAACGAGTTTTCATCAAATGTAAGCTCTATGACGGAAAAACACTCCATTACCCTTAAACGAAAAGGATTATTGTAATTTTAGAGAAAATTTTAAAGGCACCATGGTGGGCGATTTGTCAATATATCAAGAGCTTATATCTGATTTAAAATTTGCATGCAAAGCAACAGGAACCAAAAATTTCCTTTCATTATCGCTCACGTGCCGATGTTTAGGAAGCGCGGCAAAATGTACCGGGATGTACATTTTCACTTTCGAAAGGAACGTTCTGAAACTGTAGCCGAATATTTAGCTAGCTATGTCCGCTGATTCCCAAAGATAAAAAACCTCGCGCTCCAAAATCGATAATCAATTAGTTTTATTCAGAATCAAGCTATGATTCGCGCCAGTGTGGTAGTGTGGGCTTATATATATGTTGTAGTTCAATTTTTTCCTTGGTTTAAATTTTATTTTCCTTTGTTTTTAGGTATGGTAATGTATGATAATGAGTTTGAAACAAAGGAAAATAAAATTTAAACCAAGGAAAAAATTGAACTACAACATATACACCGTTTAGCACTAAATATATACAGGTTTAATTGAACTGTGCTACGTTTCCGGGCCTTTGAAACTCGAAATGACACGAATACGGAAAGGGCGATCATGCTTCTTAAATTTCGCTTTCGATCGGGTGTCCTATATTATTTCCTTCGTTGTGTAATAATCTCACTGTGTGGCGACAAGTTTCTTGTGATTACGGTATCGCAAATGTAATTTTTGTCCGTCGCTCACTGGGGTTTTTTTTCCTGTTCATGTGCGGCTCACATGCCTAACTAATTTTCACTGGGGGAATTTAATTTGGCGGAAATTTAGTTTCAGTTTCCGCCAAAAAATTTTTAGGTGAGTTTACTCCAGGACCATTCGGGAAGAGAAATACGGAAATATTACCACATTCTTGTGCAAGTCAGGATCATTAACCAAAAGAAAAAGATGTATTTATACCCCTTAACACTGTAGTCAAATTGTCCGTGTATCCAAGGGTCAGAGAACAGGAATAGGGTCTGGTCGGGGTACGGGATTTTTTGGCTTACGATTAATTGCCATGCGGGTAGGGGTTCTTTCCTGATATGAATATTTTAAAAGTGTTTTTCAAGAATTCAGGGTTTATAAGAGTAATGCAGTTTGTCTCTCCTAATGGTATTTTTTCACACTTGTGCCAATTGAATAAACCGAAACTGAAACAGAAAAGTTTTGGGCTCAATTTATCTTATGATCAAATCCCCTTTTTCACTTTTGAAGGTTGTTGCTTGTATTTAGGTCCGTTGTATTGTTTCTAGTCATTCGGGTTTCTGTTACTGAGTACGGCGCTACAGAGAAGGGAAACCTGCAACTTTCAAATGGCGAAAAGGAGTACGGCAATTCTCCTTCTCTTAACTATGTTGAACATGGCAGCAGGTAAATTCGATTAACTTATGTTTTGTACCTAAATGACAAAGTGCTGTAATGACAAGAAAGCGATGGAGTCAAATTTCACTGACACTGCAAATTTAAGAAAGTGTTTTGAATGATGGGAAACTAACTCAATCTTCGACATGTTTCGACCTTTCAACGTGAAAACCTCAAAGAAAAAAGGGAGGAAGGATTTAACTAAAAGTTTGTGAGATTCGTCGGCAATTTTGTCTTATGGAAATACATTCTACCAGGAGACATGAAACTTAAACTGACGAAATTGAAAATCCATTGGATTAGTTAGAATGTGCCAGTCATCCTCTGTTGTTTTGGGGATACAATGTGCTTCATGACAGAGCATTTTTTTTAGATACAGTTATCTTGCATGCGTCACATCTGAGTTAACCCGATTCTACATTAACACTCTAATTTGGATCGGCTTTGCCGCGGACATTTCGCTCTTTTTCAGCTGGATTTGTTTGCAATTTGTGCTCTCTTGAAATTTCACTGGAGTACTTGCCCCTGCTTCTGTGGCTATATACTCTTAAAGGATCTGAATGACCTTCGTCACCTGAAACACTCAAATCAGTGGGTTATGAATCTTCGTCCGCCATTTTGTATTTTCTTTAAATAACTGCTGACCTAGCAGCCCAGCTGCCTGCATCTTTTGCACATTATTATGTTATTTGCATATTATAGGGCCTTTTCACTGGAAATTCACACATTGTATACTGAAACATAGTGAAATATGGAAGCGAGCACCAAAAGCTGCCCCAATATCTCAGAATTTGAAGAAAACAAGAAATTACCTCGGAATGCAAAAAGTTACTCGAAAAACGAAAAGTTGCCAAAAAGTTGCCGAGCAATTTGAGGAAAGCCCTAGCCGTCACCGTCTACGGCAAATTTTTGGTATGACGTCGCAGCTTTCAACTGCCCTGTTATTTTAGTCCACGAAATCTTAAAATTATGTTCGACTTTTTTAGATTTCTACTCGTAATTTTCAGGCACTGAAGACAGTGAACACAAAATTATTTACGTGTCGCTGCTTGGGCAAGATTCCAAAGACTGTGGATCCGATATCAAACCATGCCGTAGTATTGCACAGGCAGTTCAACGAGTGGACTGGGGCGGACACATTTTTCTCGACGGGAATGGAACCGAGCGTCATCCCTTCGACTGTGAGGTGCGTGATCAACTTCGGGGAATTTATATCGACAAGAGTGTGACTGTGGAAGGTTTTCGTGACACGCCTTTCGTGAGCTGTCCTGGTGGGCTTCATTTTCTGAAGTCTGTCAAGCGACATTCATGGCGACCAAAAATTATATTGTCAGGTATTGCATTCAGACAAACACCGCTGACCTTTGAGGACTGCAGTAATGTGGAGATCACTAACTGCTCCCATCAACACACCATAACATCAATAAGTGTTCTGATGAAAAGCAGTTCAAGCTTACATTTTAATATACAAGGGCCTTCTTTGTTTCAAAATAACTCTCACTGCGTTCAAGCTGTGTTGTTTGAAAAAACAGTCAGTTATTCCCTGACAATGAATCTCAAGGACGTCGATTTCCATGACAACGGAATATTCAGAGGGACATCCCTTTTAAGAAGTCTAATCACCATAGCAACACATGTGCGCAAGCCGTCCAAGCACTCAGTTATACATACGTCATTCTACAACGTCACTTGCTCGAGGAACCACGCTGCTTTCTTAAATATTGATGTACCATTATCTACGACGAAGGAAAGTTATAATTATATCAAACTGGTCAATAACAATTTGAGGCAACAGACATCACATATCTGGGAGAGAAATCGTTTGCTTGACAGTATGTTCACCTCCGTTGCAAGAAAAACGCAGATATCATTCAGCGACTTACAATGCGTACACAATACCAACAACCAGTTCCTCAGATGTATTAAGGTTCTGGCAGTTGTTGCTGAAGTGACGATTGAAAATTCACTGTTTGTTGGTCAAGTCATCCTTAAAGACGGCGGAGCAGCCATGTTTCTTGAGACCCTTAGTCGAGCTTCTTTAGAGGTGTTAAACACTGCATTTCAGCGCAACGCGGCAAACAGTGGTGGAGCAATCTTTGCGAACAGTAGAAGTGGAACGCTTACGCTTAATCTCACTGACGTTAACTTTACAGAGTGCCGATCAGTGAATGGAGGATGTGCTGTCTTGGTCGGAAGACCTCCGAAGCATAGGACCAAGTCAGTAGCGTACCGTTTGTATGCGTACATTACTAACGTTCAAGTCACGCATTGTAAGAGTACGCGAAATGCCACAACAAGACAAAAGATGTGTGGTTCTATGTGCATCAGGTTGAGGAGCGGTATTGTGAAAGTAACGAGGTCATTATGGTCCAAGAACATACAACCCAGAGATGGTGCTTTGTTCATCGAAAGCACGGGAGGTAAAGTCGCTGTTGACATTTCCGAGTCTGTTTTTATTGAAAACCGTATCAACAACGGTGCCATTGTCAGAATAACAGCAATACTGAGTAGACACAGTGGAAGATTGTCGATCGCCAACACTTCAATGGAACGTAATGAAGACAGTGCTTTGGAAATAAGTTCTAAATACAGCATCAGACTGATAAACGTGACCATCGCTTCGTGCAAAAGTGGATTACAGGTGTTCGGAAGACGGGAAAGACAGCATTATTTCCCCGCTAACATCCTAATCGATGGTTCTCTGTTCAAAGGAAACATATACGATGCGCTATTCAATATGCAAGACCCTACATCCGTACAGTTAGCTGTCTCGAACACCGTCTTTACTGCAGATAGTTCGAAAACAACCAAAGGCTCAGCTGTTCGTGTTTTTATCACCGGCAAATCTTCTAGAGCACAAGTTAAGGTGGTCAACGTTTCCTTCAACGCTCGGCCGTCTAGCAGTTTTGTGTTTTACTTCACAGGCAAGAAAACGTTGACCATACAACGATCGATATTTCGCAAATGCATTTCTCACTACCGAGAGCAGTGGAGCTTTGGTAAGAACAAATCGATTTACGAGACAGGTACGGGGGCGGTATCCGTTCTTATGATCCCAGACAAACCCTATCACTTGGGGTGTGTCCAGTCACATGACCATAACGACACCCATCCTTTATGGAGGTACGACAGTCACGTGACATTCGAAGATACATTATTTCAAGAAAATGCAGGTTTGATCGCTGGCGCGGTTTACGTCAGCAACGGAAACACAACTTTTCACAACTGCACCTTTCTTGACAATCTGGGCGCTGCGACCGCAGCCCAGGTTCACTCCGCTTATGGAACTGGCCAAGTAAAATTCAGCAATTGCTCTTTCTTAAGAACGAGGAAGGATGTAGAATACAACGGTTCTTCGTTTCAGACATGCGCGTTTTTCAGCTCCGCAAGTGGAGGACCAATAAAATTCCAAAACACGTCCATGATATCAATGATTGGTCAGAAGCGTTCACCTCCTGTGGTGACAATCTCTAGTGGAGGGTACGTTGACATTGATCAACAGTCTACCATCACGTGTAGCCAAGGAAGTAGACTTGTGTTTGAAAACAACACTCACACCGCGTACACTGAGAAAAGAAAACGCTTCTGTCGGCTCAATGTCACTGCTCTGAAATACACGTGTACGCTGTGTCCTTCCGGTTTTTACAGCCTTCAAACAGGCAAGTCTCGTGGGTTATTTGTGGTTGAAAGATTTGAATGTTTGCCGTGTCCGTTTGGAGCCACCTGTGGCAATCAAAAAAACATTGAAGCTAAAGCAAACTTTTGGGGTTACCTAGACCCCAAGAATCCAACAAAGCTGGCCTTCTTATCATGTCCTGACAACTACTGTCAATCACCTAACGCAGACTCAAAAGATTATAACAGTTGCAGAGGTAACAGACGTGGGGCTCTCTGTGGTCAATGCGCCGTGGGATTTACCGAAACGTTGTTGTCAGCGGACTGCGTAAGAGCCGATGAATGTGATAACTATTGGCTATGGATTGTGATGATCTTATTCACCGCCTCATTGGCTATTTACTTGTTGAAGAAACCACCAATCATGGCTTTTCTTAAAAAACAGATTCTGTGGTTCAAAGGAAGGCAGGAAAGTCCAGAAGAAGGAGAAAGTCCGAGTCGGGAACACGGGCTTCCTGACCTGGGCTACCTTAAGATTGTATTCTATTTTTACCAAGCAGCCGAGTTACTTATCGATACTTCATTAGACAGATTGCTACACGAAGCCCCATTCATTTACATCGCAGTCGCCACATTCAACCTTAAAGTTGGAAGCATCACCAAAGGAATAGGTTCTTTGTGTCCTTTTGCTGGGTTAACAGCAGTCACGAAGGAACTACTCCTCTCCATCGTGGTTTTTGTCGCCATAGGAAACGTTGTGATCATTTATTGCGTGCATTTCGTCATCAACTCATGCAGGAAGAAACAGAAACCCGCCTTAGCTAAATACATGGCAGCTTCTCTGGAAATAATCCTACTTGGTTACATTCGATTGGCAGAAACGTCTCTTAATTTGCTGCGCTGTGTGTCTATTGGTTCTGAGATGCGACTGTTCGTGGATGGGAACATCAAGTGTTGGCTATGGTGGCAGTATATTCTCCTTGCGTACATCGTAGGATTCATAGTGCCCCTCATTGCCGTTCTTTACCTTGGGTCGTATAAGCTACACAAAGCTTCCGTTTCGAACGCTTTTCTCATTGCTTGTGTTTTTCCGTTGCCGTTCTTAATTTACTGGATCTTGAAGGATGCATTTAGGCGGAGGGAGGAAGAATCTACAGTCAGGCACATAGCTAACAAAGCCGTTACAAAAATGCTGCAGGACCCTTTCCGCCCACCTGACGACAAGGATCACGGGACTCTCTACTGGGAGAGCGTTCTGATTGGTCGACGGTTCATTATTCTCATGTTCCACACCTTCATTCCAGATCCAATGTTTCGTTTTGTTTGCCTGGCTGCAGCATGCCAGTTAATGACTATTCACCACGTAATAAAGTGTCCTTACAAAGATACGATAGCTAACAGGCTGGAGGCTTTGTCCCTCGTCACATTGACAATCATAGCAATAATAAACGTGGCAAAGGCGACCCTGGTGTCTTCCGGGATAGAAGCACAAGGACCAAGCAGATATTATCTGGAGGGAATGCAATGGTTTCAAGTTTGCGCTCTGGGACTTGTTCCAACTTTGCTTTGTGTTCTTGTTGTTTTTGCCGTCTTTTCTCAGGTCGTACGGTCGGTAATGCTGGCCTTCAAGTATATCATGATCCACTGCCGCCAGGTTACCACAGTTCACAGACTCCCGGATGAACTTAGAGCGGAACTCACAGCTGATGCCTAAAAAAAAACTTTGGATGTCGGGACGTCCCGCGTAGCGACTGCAACAGCGGTCCTATTTTCGCTATTTATGACAACACGAAAAACATGTCGATCAGATTGAAAGGAATATTCAATAAATGAATCATCCTCGCAGTTATGTCAGCAAAAAAGTCAATTGCAAGGATAAGACCTGAAAAAAATTCAGGCTTGAACGGGATTCGACCTGATGCAACGCTCGTTCGGGCCTGAATTTTTTTTTTTTCACGTCTTATCTTTGCAACTGATTATAGGGCGTTTTCACTCACGTGGCCAGCAGCCATGCAAATTTTTTGGAACAAAAGAAAGTTTTAACATAAGAAAAGAGTTCAACTCCCAGAGGATTAGTTTGGAACACCAACATGGCCGTCGTTTCATTGTTCTGGAACACCAATATGGCTGCTATGACGTCATGTGAAAACGCTCTATAGGTCTTACATAACGGCGAGGATCATTCAATTATTAAATATCTGATCTTTCTACCGCTGTGCACATATGTGAAATTTTCACATATCTACATTCAAATTGAAAGGAATTCTCAAGGATCGAGTACCACTCTAAGATCGGGGAAAATCTTAACTTTCTTCGCAGACATTCTTTGGGCTCCGTCAGCGTAGGGGAAGAACGCGTGACAAATCCCAAAGAACGTTTGGACTTCCTCGGCTCATGAAAACCCATTGACTACAAATTAGGCAGGAACCACACAACAACCACTCGGACAACGGCTGAAACAAAACACGTCAAACATTATTTTTAAACTTTCTTTCATAATTTGTCTAGAGGACACTTTTATGAATTAAGATTTATTTTCGCTTTTCTTTATACACGTTTAATTATGCCCTTAAGTAGCATTTGTACTTTTGCAGTTTGCATCGGTGATACGGGATACTTCTAGCTGTACCTCTAGTGTACTAGGATGCCCACTATTGAAAAACGGACGATTTCGGGACGCCATTATGTCGAGCCTAAGTTTCAATCATCAGCAACTGCTATGATAAAGCTGAGAAAAGCTCGGGCCTCTAATAATTTAGATACTCTACTTGGAAGCTACAAGCGTTTCTAATTGGCTAGCGTCGACCAGCTACAGAGCATTGTATTTGATTTATCACTTTCGATAACGTTATGGCCTGTACACGGATCTGATTGTCAGCTGTTGATTAAGTATTCATCATGGTTCATTTGACTCGTGCCCCGGCCATAAATCTTCTGATTTGTACTGGCCAACTTAAAACGTCTCGAAGAGTGAGAAGCAGCACCGAGAATTAAGTTCACCTCCATCTACGTAGGAGACCAAATAAGGACGTATTCCCAGGAGTTCCAGTGACGTTACTACCAAGTCCCCGTCAAAAGACCCCCACACCACCCCGGAGAAAGCTGTGTTACGATCATAAGTGGACTCGGTCTGAATGTTTGGCTGCGGCCCGCATAATCCACGTGGACTTTAATGAATCTGTAACAACGCAAGAGAAAGAAGCCTTCATGAACAGGGTGTGGCACGATGAACCTTCTCAGTCAAAATAAATCGGAGTGATTTACTGTCTAACAATGAAGAGACTTGGTGTAGTACAATGACTCTCGTCGCACACTAAGATTTTCAAACAACACGTTGCTTGATGAGCCTAGCGCGAATCTTAAAACGTATGGTGAAAGGGCTTTTTTCCGTGGCGGCACCAAGGCTCTGGAATAAACTACCACTCCAGATCAGGCTTTCATCATCAGAGGCAGTTTTTAAGACTTATCTTTTTAAGTGTGCATTTGATTTGTAGTTTTTATTTGTAGGAACCTTATTGTATTATATAGTGCATTTAATTTTTAGGATCTTAATTTTTAGGGTTTTAGAGTATTGTAAAGCGCCATAGACAATTAATGGAGGATGGCGCTATATAAATGTATATTTATTTATTTATTTCACACTATTTACATGGTATCAATTAAGGATTAGCTGTGGTTATATAGCCGGGTGTATATTTACAATAATTGTACAGATGAAGAAAAAAAAAACAGAGTATAAAGAATATGTGTAGAGAGGCCAAAAAAGCAAGAGTTTTCGAGTTGGCCACTGCCATGTTAATGTAGATAGCAGAGTCCAAGATATCTGTAAATATAAAAACTAAATGGGCATGTAAAGAAAGAGAAAAGAGAGAAAACAAATTAAAAAAATCACATAAGAGAAGACACATATCTACAGACATACACTTACTATTTATGAGGTAATACGTATTAGTATTAAAGGTGGTGACGGCAAGAATACATCAACTACACCCGTTTAGTAAAGAATTGTTTTTGAAAGGCAGGATCAATGAGCAGCTTTAGGTTTGAAGGAACACTTTCCAGACTTGTGCTGCCTTACGTCTGAACATAAGTCTACCATAGTCCGTTCGAATGTTTTGTATGAACAAACTGCCATGGATGACATATCTAGTTTTGAGTTTTGAGTTTTGTGAGAGTGTACAAATGCTGCTGGAGCTATGAAGTCAGAAAATATAGCTGGAGTGCTTTTCTTATCATTTAGAATTCTACGGATAAAGATGGATATTTTAAGTTGAAGGATGTTTTCAAGTTTTAGAATTCCTAGTAAATTATATTATCATGATGGGTGTGGCACTTTCTCTGCTGCTGGCAAAAAATATGCTTTGGACACATTTATTTTGCTTTGTATAGAGTTAAATAAATCTAGTCTTATAACTAATCCCCCAGATGAAAATGCCATAATTAAGGTATGGATAAATTAAAGTATAATATAATTGTGTCATCAGTTTAAAATCTAGGTAGAATCTTAGTTTTCTCAACATCCCTCCGTATGTTTTTGGCAACTCTACTGTTAACATGTTGTGTCTGTGTACCCCAGCTTAGATGCTCATCAATAAAAACACCTCGGTACTTGAAATAACTTTCGCGGTCAATATTATTAGCGGAGCTCCACAGCGGCTCGAAGAGCCGCAGAGCGGAGCCCCATAACTACCGTGCGAGGATAGAAATTGAGAAAACCATGCGTTTGATTTTTCATGGTCATCGTGGCTAGCGGCATAGCTCGCGGGCGCGTGCGCCTAGCGACGACGACGACGATGTTGCCCCAACATGGCGGCCATAGTCATCCGGGATATTTAGAAGGTCTTAAACCGAAACGAGGCTTTGTTTTTCGCGCGCTTTTCGCGGCTTGCCGCGGCTACACAACCTACAGCCAGCAGTCTACAGTAGTCTACAATGTTTTGCTGAAGAAACGGATTATTCATAGCGGTTTTGGAGGAAAAATTTTCTTCCTACAAGTTTTCAAGCGTTTTTGGAGGGACATAAGCATAAAGCTGAGATCTTTCTACAAGTTTTCAAGCATTTTTGGAGGGACTGTGTGAGGAGCTCCGCTTTTAGGTTTGCCTAAATCTATTTAATAATATTAACTCACTTTTGTTGGGATGTTATTAGCATATAGTTTGTTTTTTGAAGGTTTAGAGAGAGTTTATTAAGGTTACAGTAAGTTAGTACAGGTTCATAACTGATTATACCTCTCTTATTTATTAGTGATGAGTTCTAATCCCACTTATCAAGGCCACATTAACATAAGAGTGCCAAGACTATAAACAACTCACCCGTCCAGTAATCTTGTCATTTCTTCGTAGAAACTGCCGCTGTTTGGTAAATGCCTCCGACATTTGAACATGCTTCCGAGGTTATTCACCTCAGCGTAGTTTTTATCGGATCTCTCGTATCTGATATTTAACTGAAGTCTGGTATTGAAACGGAATAACTCGACGATATCGTCTTTGGAAGGCAGCTTGTTGCAGTCCCAACGAAACATAAGCATGTCTACAGGACATTCACCGCGGTTCTGTGTTGCACCAGCTGCAAAAAAAAAAAATAGCACGTTCTGTCAAGTCAGTCTGTGTTGACGACGAAAACGCCTCCTTCAAAACTTCTTCATTTACTGATGACATTTAAATTTTAATGTAAAGTTCAACTGGAAAATAGTTCACACTTTTCCTGCAGGATCCTGGTGTACATCGATCAATTTAATCCCAAATTGAGAGAAAATTTGATAAGAGTTTTTAGTCTCCTTCGCTAAATGTTTTTATGTAACAAGGGAAATGAAATGTCCACGTAAATGAACCTTAAATCTTGGGTTTCTCAAATGACTAGTTCCCAAGCTGGTGTACACAACGAATGCCATCTAGTCTTGGTTGATGAGTGACGATTGAGTAATGTGATTTGTAGTCAAGTTCTGCTTCGCCCCGCTGAAACATTCCAGCCACAAGGTGGCAGGCGTGGGTTGGGGGAACCGAGAATACGGTTTTCCACTGATAATAAACTAATTCTTAAGGCATGAGATACTTGTAATTTGTATTCTGGTCTCACGCTTTCAATTTTTTTCTTCATTGTGTACCGCTTGCTTTACAAAATCTGTTGCTTCTTTGAGGGTCCAAGCAAAAATGTGTCCAAACAAATGATTGCCGATTCTTAAAGATCGCCCCTCCCAAAGAGACCGCACTCAACCCTACCCCCAGAGTGAGAATCGTTGCTATTATAACCTACCCCTCCCCCCCACAAAATACAAATTATCTAAAACACATTCAAACATTCGTAGCTTATATCCCCTTAGTGTAGTTTATTTGAACGCCCTAGGTGCTATTCACTTACTGTACTCATACCGCCTGCCGGGGGACCGTGGTCGCGTATTGGCACGGTGCGCGGCTCCTGCGGTCTCTCCTAGTTCGTTCCTAAGGCAACAACACACTTGTCTATCGAACTGATAAAGTGAAATGTTTAACCCATCCCAAAAATAATACAAGATTTATAAATAAGAGGTGTAATTAACCCACCACTGAAAATTAGCAATTCTTTTAGTCAAACGATTGCTTAAGGGAAACTAATTTTTGGGGAAACGCCCACAATGGAAACTTTGCCAACGAGAACTGTCGTATTGTGATAGTGATAGTGATACGTGATTGAATTGCAAAGGATTGCAAGGCGAAAGCAAAAATGAATTGTCTTAATGACCGTTCGTTTGAACTAACTACACATGGAAGATTCAAATTTTGATCTGAAACTGCCGTTCTCACTGCGACCAAGACGTGCCCAACGACATCGAGGCAACCTGGGCACGAGGAAAAGTCATTTCAACGGTGACAGCGTTTCCTCAGTAGGACAAAATCACAGCTAAATTTCACTTTGTCACACGTGTTAAATCTAGCCACTGTAAACTGCTAGATCTTACACTACTAGATGCTAGAATCTAGATCTTTCGATCGAAAGGCAAGCCTGTACTGCGGCCGCATGTGAAGGGAACGGAATAAACTTACTGCTTGAGTTTGGTATCGTTTCAACCTTCTAAGTCACAACTTCTCCTTAGTGATTTCAGCACGTTCTGAACAGTGCAAATATATAGTGACTGTTCGTTCATATTGTCATTGGCATTCATAATTATGTATCGATAGCACGCCGAGAAATTGGAAATTGCTGGGACTCAAAAGGTTAACAAGATGAAAGCCAACCTTGCAAAGAAGTACCTCAACAGAGCTCAATTTTAAATGCGATTGTTATTTTTGTAAAGCGTAGCATCTCGCGCGTAAACGCGTGGACGTGCATTTGAAAACCACCTCTAGTTTCAAGAATGACAGCACAGCTCCACAGTTTGCGCGCTCTGCTTCAGCAGCATGCGAGAAGAAAAAGTACTTCGCCATCTGCATACGCAGAACACGATCGTCAAAAACAGTTGAGGCTTGCTTAGCGTAAGGCTGGCCACTTACAATCACTGAACACACGCGCGCACGTACACACGCAAACGTAAATCAGTTAGACGCGCACTTAAACGTTTTTTCCTTTCATCTACTATCAGAGCGCCAACGTTTTTTGAATTGTCACATTTCATTTTCCATTCGTTGACAGAAACAGTGTAATATCAATTTTGCAATGTAATAATAGTTTATGAGAACCAAGACAAATTCTAAAACTCCTCAGTGGTTCACAAATGAAGACTTTTTTCGTAAAAAAAGCCCAACTAGTAACGAACTTTTGAAGATTTCACTGCGATCGAATCAATGATAAATATATCTTATTGGATGTTTTGGCGCGTGGTATCACTGAGTATTTTTACGAGTTGTGCTGTATTTTGACGAGCCTGCAATACTACGCGCCAAAACATCTAATAAGAGATTTATTATCCAACGTATTCTTCAAATCAAAAATGTTAGTTGTTGCTAGGTATGTGTGGCACTTTTTAGTGACGCGAGATTAAAATTCAAACGTTAAACAAACAAACATCTTGTTAATCAACATCTGCAAACGAACACCATGTCAATCAAGCTGCGTTCTGTGTTCACTCCTCTACTGCAAACGTGGTTTCAAAAACATATACCACGTTTTAAAGAACTGCAAGTAGGAAAATGCTAAGTCTTTAACGAAAAGTTCAAATAATGGGAGCATTTTTAAAGGGGAACTCGAAGCAAAAGGAGGGAAAATAGGCGGACTTGTCTAAACTACACAAACATCCGATGCAGTTGAAGACAGAACGTTTCATAAGTACAAAAATCATGGATTTCTTCAATAAAAACTTACACTTATTGCTCGAAATGAACAAGCCCTGACTGAAACCGAAATATTCCCGAAACAAAACTTCTTGAGGAAATCATATTAAATAGATTTAGGCAAGCCTAAAAGTGGAGCTCCTCACACAGTCCCTCCAAAAATGCTTGAAAACTTGTAGAAAGAACTCAGCTTTATGCTTATGTCCCTCCAAAAACGCTTGAAAACTTGTAGGAAGAAAATTTCTTCAGCAAAACATTGTAGACTGCTGTAGACTGCTGGCTGTAGGTTGTGAAAAGCGCGCGAAAAACAAAGCCTCGTTTCGGTTTAAGACCTTCTAAATAACCCGGATGACTATGGCCGCCATGTTGGGGCAACGTCGTCGTCGTCGTCGGTAGTCGGGGCAACGTCGTCATCGCTAGGCGCACGCGCCCGCGAGCCATGCCGCTAGCCACGATGACCATGAAAACTCAAACGCATGGTTTTCTCAATTTCTATCCTCGCACGGTAGTTATGGGGCTCCGCACTGCGGCTCTTCGGGCCGCTGTGGAGCTCCGCTAACAAACGTCTGCACTGCCGTAAACTAAATCTACACCGGCCACGCTCTATTTTCATCGCCGGATTTTATTACCTGGCAACGACGCTTGGTCATAGGAACTGGTGAGTGTTAACCCACAACAATAGTGGAGTGATTAAAATGTGAATCGGATGGAAAAGTTGATATAACTTGGCTGGTTCTCGCATTTGAAACACAGCTGCTGTGAGGAGCTACCTGATTTCAGGACCTCTCACGGACTCGCGCGCTGGCTAATCATCAAGGACGTCATTTCTCGTTGCTTCTCCGAAACTGCCGAGCTAGTAGCTGTCGATGAATTTCATATTCTTTTCTTCCCAAAACTGGGGAACATCTAGAGTGTTCACTTGTTCTTCAAACGACATTAGTTTTATTACGAAATTATTTTCTTACGACGTTCAGGTCAGGTCGTTATGTTACTGTTTTTGTTTTACTCGATTAATTTGCGTATCTCAGCGTTAAATTGGTTTCTGTTGTAAGTGCCAGAAACACGGCTTCGTCTTTTAATGCAGTATAGTCAGTCAAATTAATTCATTATCGTTGGTGAAATTAATCAAAGTTATGAAATATTTCAAAAATAACGTCCATTTGTAATTTTTCTTCACCAACTAACGTTTCATAGTCATCGAAGCAAACTGGTCAACAGGTTTCCAACTATACAAATAACCAACTGTACAAATATCACGGGACATTTGTACTCGTTTCGTTATTTGTACAGTATTCGATGTAGTTGGATAATAACAAGCCTTGTTATATACCTAGACTTTCACTCAACAAAACGAGCACTGTGATTGGTTGATTCTTGGTCACGTGCCGGGATACAATTGCGCAGTTGTTGCCTGCGCGCCAGTTGTGCCATCTCTGTTTGTTCCTTTTTGCTACATTTTGTTTAAGGGAAATTCTAAGTACATAACAAAGCACTTCACGTATGGTCCCTCGGGAAACTAGTTAGTTTTGTTTTCCCTCGAGTGCTGAAGTTCAGGGCTCTCGGGAAAACAAAACTGTTTCCCTCGGGACCATACATTAAGTGTATATTATTATAAGGCTGGTTACTCCAGCGGGCAAGATGACGCGCATCCTAAATTATAATTGGCTACTCGAGCAGGCACGATGGCCTATCTTGCCCGCTCGGGATTGCCCGCTTTGTTCCGCGAAACAAAACAAAACAAAATGGCCAAATTTGCGTTACTATTGACTAGGATTACCTCTTAGTCAATAAAAACGCAAGAAAGAACTTGGCCAATATGTGGCCATCTTGACTTTACGCTTGGCCAATAACGCATGTTTAATTATCATACAGGGCACTCATATGCAAGCATGACAGATCTCAACAATGACACAAATGAAGTCGTAAACGGCTACTTACTGTAGACAATCTCACGCTCATTGACTTTATCTTGAAGTTTCTGAAGCTGATATAGCGCTTCATACATGGCTTTATGATCATCTATTTGATTACGCACGTCTACCCCCACGGGATGAACAATGCCGGACTTCCAACGCTTAGGAAGCTCTTCGAACAGCTCCCCACCCGGGAGGTCTGGTAACGTACCCCATCCGTACAGCCACGTGCTTCCAAGCTCGTGTAGCATTCCGGTCAGTCTGTCTTCGTCGTCGTTGTCGTCATCGAAATCAAAGCAGGAATTCAAGTAGTTTCGCCAGAAGTAGCTCGTGGATAGTAGTAACTGCGAAGATAAGAACGACTCAGATACGAGAAGTGAAAAATAACGCACGTAGACTCACAAATAAAATGGAGAACTATATGAACAAATCAAGTATCCGTGGCGATTAAATTCTGCTTTTCGTGAATGAATGGCGGAAAACGTCAAAGATTTCCACAACTCATGAAATCAGAAAGATTTATGCCACCAATCGTCTACGACCAGAGCGGGAGACCTTAGTTATTAGAGTATCCGATTTAATAAAACAATGAGAACAAAAGATTTGCTAATAAGAAGACGCCTGAAGGCGTTTACGCGGGATGTGTTGGTTTAAAATTGCTGACGCAGTATGTTTTTTTGCTGATTGTGCGATCATGGATATCCATGGTGCAATCCAACCTGACTTGCACGTGATTCGGAGTTACAGCCAATAAAAATCACACAATTTTTTCGGGACGGGCTCGGGATACGGGAAAGTTACAAAAACAAGGCAATTTTTGACTCCCAAGACGACGAAAGGAATGCGCTACCGAATTTTATACGCTGGCTGACTACGTCATCCCGTGTAAAAAGCCTCCACGGCCTTGTTGGAGTGACCTAATTAAACGTACCTCAGTTATACAGGGAAGTTAGCGGGGGCTGGCTGGAAGTCCCTTTAAATGGGGTTTATTTTATCCAAGAACTCTCACAAACCTTCCATCTCTTGGAAACACACATGCAAACTGCAATGTCCTTTGGTTCAAGAAACAACATCACTTCATAGAACAACTCTGGAGCCATGGTGTCGAAACCGCTGTTCATACCGCGCAGCTGCGCGTACAGCTGTAAGGTCCGGGACGGTATTGGTGTTTTCATTTTCATTAAATGCAAACAACTTCAGAATACAGCAATTTACACGTCTGCAAACAGAACACAAAAACTTACTTTGTTTAGCTTTATACTGCTTGAAAATGTGTGCAAAATAGCAAGGGCAGGAAGATACAAGATATCCCAAAAGCTTTAAAAAATACTTAGACTACATTTGGATTGCAGAACTTGGACGCATGAGAATTGTTTTGTGCGCACTAGGGGAAGGAAGAGATGAATGTGACTGTAGCTCTGTTTAATTTACAGTACTCCAGTTCTCGTACTTCTCTTCATTGGCCGACGAGAAACCGAATGAGAATCGTTGAAAAAATGGTTGCCGCCGCCAGTGTGACAGGGTGCGTTGAGAAAACAGAGCGATCGAACAGCCTTCCAGCGTCTGTTTCGAGGCCGTTTCTCGGGATAATATAAACTTGCGCAGTAGTTTGGGAACAGAGGTGTTTCTGCCCATCAACCTTTACCAGAGGACAAGACTTTCTTCTCTTAAAGACTTCATAATATGATAGGTACAATTGGGTTTTCGACACCGAGAAGTTTTCGGGGCTTTTGAGAAACGCACGCATGAGTAGTTCGTCGCGTAACGCTCCTCCATGATTGCGTGACCAGCCTAAGGGCTGGTTCACACTTTGACATAAGCATAAGCATAAGCATAAACATAAGCATAAGAAATATATGTGTGAACCGGGGTTACATAAGCATAAGCAGAAGCATAAGAAAATGGAAAAAGTTCCATTCCTTGTGCTTCTGCTTATGCTTATGTAACGCCGGTTCACACATATTTTTCTTATGCTTATGTTTATGCTTATGCTTATGTTTATGCTTATGCTTATGCTTATGTCAAAGTGTGAACCAGCCCTAAGCATAAGCATAAACATAAGCATAAGCATAAACATAAGCATAAGAAAAATATGTGTGAACCGGCGTTACATAAGCATAAGCACAAGCATAAGCATAAGCACAAGGAATGGAACTTTTTCCATTTTCTTATGCTTCTGCTTATGCTTATGTAACCCCGGTTCACACATATATTTCTTATGCTTATGTTTATGCTTATGCTTATGCTTATGTCAAAGTGTGAACCAGCCCTAAAAGGCTGTTGGCACTGTTTATCTCGTGTGCATACGTCTCCCGGCAATTCCTTTGCTGCGACAGACGTCTGTAAAACGGCATCACTAATCGTATTTGACCCAAAGAGTGAACCACACCACTACCTGCATACTTTAAACTCTAAATGCTGGTTTTTAAGAGATTTAAGATCGATAGACGACAAGGAAACCGTCAAAACGTACTAAAAGCGCGTCCTTACAAAGAAAACGTTATTGATTCTTAATTTAATAATTTTAGTGATACGGATGCAGACAGTTACAGTGGCAAAATACGTGTGACGGCATCAGCACAGGCATTTGGCATCATTCTTGTGTGAAATGAATTAGTCACCGAGAGTAGGAGCGCGCGACTCACCTTCGCGCTCGCCTCCTTTTCGCCCCTGTTCGCAAAAAATCACGCCTGTTGTGCAGGCTAATGTCGTGTAACGGGAACAGTTTCATTCTTCTTATTTATCCTCCAAAAACGATTAAATTCTACCAGAAACTGAAAATAACGGCTGGAATAACTAGAAATGCGATCGCAGTTTTACGCTCACACAAGACACGCTAGCATCTCGTGGTATGCAGTGAAGGCTGGTTTTCACCAGCGACGGAATCGGAGTCGAAGTCGTAAGCGTAAGAGCGCGAATGACCCAGTGAAACTAAAATTTCCCAGTGTGTACTTCTAGACAATGACGAAGGAGGAAAGACCTTCAAACTACAGGTAACGACCTCAGACCCTGCGCTCCGCCGGAACTTATGCCAGCACGACCTCAGAGTTATGTAGTAACAAAAAAAAAAGAAAAAAAACAACATCAAATAGTAGCCGGGAGCTTACAAAATTTAAAGTCGAATGCTCAAGAAAGATGGAAATTGATTTCCACAACAAAATGCAAAGCGCTTCGTCGGGGAAATATTGTTTCAGATAGTCGACTGTTCACCATACAAATCAAAGAGCAAAGCACACACATTTTGTTTACTTAGGAAAATGAATTCACGCTCCGAAGAGCAGCGAAAAAAGCTATCATTCGCTTTTGGTTTTGTTTTACGTTAGAAACGAAAAAATCTCTCGTATTATTCATCATCACAGAAAAAAAATTGTTAGAACTAACCTGAGATATTTGAGAAGATTTCCCTTTTAAGTGAAACAGAAAACTATTGTTTTAATCAGTAATATTCCAATATAACAGTGTTCAGAAACAGCACGTGAAACAAGTCTGGAATCAATCCAAATATGGCACAATAGCAGAGATTTCAGACAATCAAGCAGGTGTCTCGTACCAGTTTTTCCGCGATATTAAAGAAAAGGGGGTGGCTTGGAAACGAATGACTTTGCAGTTTACTACGCATGCCTGGAGAGAGCCTGTCTGAATTTTGAAAGTTGTGGAGAGAAACTTTTTCTTGAAATAAGCTCCTAAAAGGCATTCAGTTATGAGCTCTATTGGAACTGGGGTAAGCTTAGATAGCAGACTAATTAATTTTCCTGTTTATTGAAGTGATTTGGGGAAAAAATTAATAAGAGCGAACAAGAGAGTAAATCTTTGCACGTGTGTACATTTTGTAATTAGCCCCTGACTTTATTATATATAGCTCAATGCTGTCTAGCTTGCTCACAAAGCACGCTTATAGTGGGTCTTATTTTACTTATTTGCTTCCCGTGCTTTGAGTCTTCTAAGTTTAGTTAAGATTAAACCAACAAAACGACTTCACTCTTAACTCTAAAGCTGTATGCATGATCATAAAGTCTGACTTTTTTGTCTTAAAAGTAAAAAGATAGATTTTCGTACTAATCCATTCTACATGTTGTTGCACTATTTACAGTGCACCCAATTAGCACAGCGGTGTCGAATACATCCACACTTGAACAAATTTATTATTATTATTATTATTATTGTTGTTGTTACTGCTATTGTTATTATTTTAAAATTATTGGATGAGGATAATTATGATATGAAGAATTATGTAGATCGAGGAGGGTGTTGTCCACCTCAGCCCTTGGCTTCAGCAGATAACATTCTATAAGGTCTGCATAATTCTTCATATCATTACAAAAGCCAAATTCAATGATTGTTTTATTTTGCATTCAAAATATTTCTTTGCGTCAAAACTGTCCTTTTCTTGTAGCAACCCACTGACATCGTCCTCATTCAATGTTGAAAACCATTCACCCGCAATAGTCCCTGCTCTCAGATATGTAAGTTCCGTGATGTCAAGTGTCCAAATATCCATCCTATTACACTACAATTGACGTCAATTGACATCAGTTGTACACTGTAGGATAATAGCATGGATTTTTGGGCACTTGACATCATCTTGCTGGATATGATGAATTTGCCAGGGCATTTTGGCCAATCAGAAATGGAGAAATATTTTGAACAAATGATAATATGACTTATATTGTTCAGGAGTCAGTATATGGAAATAAAAAAAAATTTTTCTTGACGAGTGAATTCCATGTTACAAAAATACCCTTGCTTTTTACGTCTCCTCTGAACAAGACACAAGACAGGAAAGTCGAAAATGTTGGGTCGGTGAATTGTAACTTTTCAAGTTACGTTTATTAGTGTCAAACTTCATGTATATCTGAAACCCTTGTTTTGTTAGCTGGTGAGAATGTGAGTTTTCTTTGTTATGTGTTACCTTGTTATTCTATCTTTTTGATCAGTTGCATGATGGCAGATGTATTGGATGTTATTTGCTTAGATGTATTTTCCCTCATGCATCTAAGGGTGTTTGTTTTTTCATACTTGTAGTATGACTTGTCTGCATCTCAGTTCTCCCCTGATGGAAGAGTTTTCCAAGTGGAGTATGCAGTCAAAGCTGTGGAGAACAGTGGGTAGGACTTGTCAAACAATATTATTTGTTTGTTGAGGTTGATTGTCCAGGTGTAGAACTCTTTTTGATGATGTTAACTAACATTTCAACAACTTAGCAGAAGTCATCGTCAGAATCAAGTGATTTACATGTCGTCAGGTGGTTGTGGTATAGACTTGTGGGAGTAAGGCCATTAGTTTGTCAAAATACTTTGCAATATGTCATATTTTCAAACCTCTTCTTGGTGCTTGATGTGAAGCCATACAATCTGTTTGTTTTGATATGTTCCTTTTTAAAGCGTAGTTTGTTTTGCTGTTCCTTGTAGGACAATTGTTGGTGTGAGAGGAAAGGATGGTGTTGTATTTGGTGTGGAAAAGCTTGTTCTTTCAAAATTATACGAATATGGTGCCAATAAGAGAATAATACATATTGACAGTCACATAGGAATGGTAAGGACAAAAAATTTTATGATTATAATTATTTATGTGTGAGATTTTCAATAACAAAACCAGCTGTAGAATCACATAAGGTAAGGAAAACTTTATTCTCAAAATTTTGTTTTGTTGGACCTGAAATATCTGCTGCTGCTTACTTTCCAGGCAGTGGCAGGGCTTATAGCAGATGCTAGACAGGTATAGCAAGTTAATATTTAATCTTCATTCAATGTACTAAATCCATAAGCGTGATTGGCTAAACTCAATCACGTGATTTTGTGATACGTCACGTCATCACCTAGTAACCGTGCACTAATGAGAATACATCATGCCATCACACAACGGCTGGCATCAAAATGGCCGTTTTGTATTTCACTGAACTCAGATTGAATATTAAAAGGGTTAGAGACTTGAAATTTGTGGTTTGTTTACAAATACACGCACTTGCTGGCTGTAAAATGAACTCGAAATTGTCAATACTGCACTCAGGTTTGCTTTGTGCAGTATTGACAATTTCGAGTTCATTTTACAGCCAGTGTGTGCGTGTATTTGTAAACAAATGACCTGAGTGAAGACATCATTTGCTCTCCAATCAGTTTGTATCAATACTCATGGGATATCAGTTCATATGCCTTGTGCACAGAAAGGTCTAGCAAACAGACGGGGACAGACAATAATAATTTGCTGACCTGCTTACCACACAATTTAAAAGTTAGCTGCAAAATTAATTCCTTAAAACAATATTGTGTAACAGCTTTGATAAGCATCCTCCTAGATCATTCAGTGATCTAACAGCACTATTGTTTAATTCTTAGCTTACTGAACTCTTATTAACTATTATTGTATTTTGCAATCACAGATTGTCAGTGTTGCCAGAGATGAAGCTTCTAATTACAGATCAATTTATGGATCTCCCATTCCTTTGAAAGTAAGTGACACCTGTAAGTAGACTTTTTCATCAGTTTGTTGTGGTAATGTAATTATGATAATGAGTTTGAAACAAAGGGAAATAAAATTTACACCAAGGATAAAATTGAACCACAACAACATAGACATACATGTATAAGTGCAGCTCATCCAGAATTGGACTGCTCAGTCATCGGCAAACACATGCATGCCGACTAATTTGATTTTACTTTTTAGTTTAATTTTAATGTCCAAGTAGACATCCTACTCGTTTTGAGGGATTGCTAACAACAGTGCAGCTCTAGGTAATTTTCCAACAAAATCAATATTATTGAATAATAATGGTAATACCAGTTATAATAGTGAGATTAATAATAATAATAATAACAACAATAATAATGATGATGATAAATTATAATTAATTATGATAAATTTGACTTGTTATTACATTTAGTTTATAAAAGTTGTTTTTCGGGATTCTACAGCTTGATTGTTGTCAATGTACAGCTTTATTGATTACAATACCAGTAATGTTAATTTAATTACTGGAATCATAGAGACAGTATTCATTTAATATAATAATAATATTCATTTTTTTCTTCTTTCTACTTTTTAAGAATTCAATTTTAGTTGGTCACTGTCCTCCATCATCAGAGTTTGAAATTTAACAAATTGACGTCAGTTTTTTATGCGTCTGTCCTCTTATTGATGATAAATTGCGTCATAACATTGTCAAAGTGTTGTAGATCCACGAGCCGATAGGCGAGTGGATCTACAACAAACTTTGACAATGTTATGACGCAATTTATCATCAATAAGAGGACAGACGCATAAAAAACTGACGTCAATTTGTTTTTTACAATAACAAAATGCGAAAAAGGTCAAATGAAGACTTAAATGAAAAGAAAACGCAAGTAAACAGCAAGTAAACTCGAAAAATGCTGAATTTTATTTAAATTGACGCAATCAAGGCGCAACTATTCTCAATAACTTTTCTTGCCTTCTCATTGGCTTGTGACAACACGTAATACAATTTGATTGGGTAAAAATCTGACTGTTTGACAGCTCACTTATCACGCGAAATACCTTGCATAAATTAAAATTTTATGTGTCTGTACTCTTATTGATGATAAAAATTAGCCAATCAGCACGCGAGAATTCGCTCAGTTATTGTAAAAAATATTGTTTTATTGCTTCTTTTTACAGTATCTTGTTGATAGAGTATCAGGGTATATACATGCTCATACCCTATACAGTGCAGTGAGGCCATTTGGTTGCAGGTGTGTAAACACAAAATGCATTACACAACGATTTTGATCCTGGTGAAGTTGATGGTTTTGCAGTGATTGTACTGTGTTCAAATTTGATTATATATTGCTTGTTGTAGTGTTCTTTTGAGTTCTACTGGCCCAGATGGACCTGAATTACACATGATTGACCCATCAGGAGTGTCTTGGGTAATGTGCATGCATGACTTTTATAGATTATATATTTAAGTCTTAAAATCAAACTGAACAATTCTTAACTCTTCGACTTTCTGATTACCTCAATAACAATTTCATCATCTTTGACAATTTGATTTTTTTCAGCTCTGATCTCATGTTTACTGTACTTGAATTTATAATAAGTATGAAATATGAATGATTATTGTATGTAGTGTTGTTGCTAAGCCCTGCCTGCCAGCAAAATTTACTGGCTGAGAAATAGGCAATCACCAGCTGAATTGTGGCTTTCATTTGACTTATGGCAGTAACCAAAGTCTGTCTAAAGCTATTGTGAGCTGCCTGAATGGGTACTTCAACGAGCAGCCAATTTTCTTAGCTACAACCCTGTGTATGTGAACTGAGTTATCTGCTAATATTAATCATTGTTAGGATTGAAAGGGTTGATTTCTAGCTAAGTGTCAGAAATGTACACATGACGATGTTGTCATTCACTTTCTCTCAGAGATGTTGCAGTGTGATGGGTTATCGTCTGGGGGGGGGGGGGGGTACTTGGGTTAATGTTTGCTGGGTATGTGCCGCTGGCCTCTCAGAGCCCCCACCCCATTTTAGTCTATTTTTTGGCCAATTATAGACCCCATCTTAGTCACTTTTTGGAAAATGTAATTTTTGCAATCCCAACTTTAATAGTCACTTTCTATTTATGCATCTACCTTGTCAATCCTTTAAAAAGCCGGGTCATCCAAAATTTGCGACCCCATTATAGTAACTCTATTGCAAATGCGAACCCGTTATAGTCACTGCAGTTGTGAAAATGCGACCCCATCCAGCGGCACATCCCCATTAGGCTCCTGTAAGGGAGTACCCCCCCCCCCCTGGGTTATCGTCCAGATCTATTGTGTCATATTTAAGTGTTTTATATGACCACTAAAAGGTATTAAAGGACAGCAACTCTTCTGTTCATAGTTTGTCTACATAAGATCAAAGCTGCCCCTCCTCTTTTCCCCCTACAGCATTCTAATGTGTTAAATGTTTTTTTTTATTAGGGATATCATGGTTGCGCCATAGGAAAAGCTCGACAGGCTGCAAAAACTGAAATAGAAAAGTTGAAGGTACTTGTACACGAAGGAATTAATGTGTATTTACAACATTCCAAGTTGTGACCATCTTGGTCACCTTGCCAACTGGAAGTTTTTCACTAGGGACTGGTCTGCAAACAACAGTCATTGGTGAAAATGCAGTTATCTCTTGACTTTCAAGCTGGTAAATTTGATTACTACATGTGGATTTATTTTGATTGAAGTTCATTGATCAGAATTGTTGGTATTGGTACTAAATGATGAACAGTGAGGTTGAAATGTGTACTCAGTGGTAACCATGATTATCTGTTGTTTTGTTTACTCTTACAGATGAAGGAAATGACTTGCCAAGAACTTGTAAAAGAAGTAGCAAAAATGTAAGTTAACTGATTGAGTTCAAGTGAAACTTGGTTTATTCATTTCCTTGCTTCTTCACAGTCATATTATAATCCAGGGATGTAGATAAAAGCTGGGAGCTGGGAAAATTACCTGGCTGTGAGTGTGATTTTTCCAGCTGTTAAGGCCAGAAGCCACCTCAAAAAGGACTTACTCTCTCTCTCCTAAATGTTTCCAGAGGAATTTCAGCATTTTTAATGTACTTGCACCTTTATTTCTCTTTTACTTCAACTGAACGTAACACTCCATTTTGCTGAGTTCGAACGATTCCATTGAGTTTCTGTTTGCAGGCTCTACCCGTTGTGTCAGCGGTATTTATAGTTTATGTAAAGAAACTAATGAATGCAAAATTGTAAATTCACTGGGAATAATTCCAAAGGGGATCAATTTTGGATCCAAAATGAAGGAAAAGACGTTCCGAGAGTCTAGATTTCCAAATTTCCCCCCCAAGTGTATTGTGCCAAATATATGATAAAATGAGCCTCTGGCTCATCATACCTGCCTATGATATCAACATTTCCACCTGTTAAAATATCTCTCTACATCCCTGTCATCACATCTTTCGGTTGGCTCTCAAGTAAATCCAGGGGGTCTCCTATTGTCTCCTATTGCAAAATAGGCATTTATATAGTTCTCATTGTCTGTGAGACATGACTCATTGGTCATGACATACTTGTGAAGGTTGGTTTTCACTAGTGACAGAGTTAGAGTCGTAGTCAGAAGTGTAGAACAATACAAGCTAGTGAAAATCAAATTGACAGAATCAGAAGAAAAATATTACGACTATGTTGCGTACAATCTAGTGAAAACTAGATTGTCGGCGTTGGAAGCAGAAGCGGAAGAATAAACTAATCACAATGCTAGAATCCAGGCCTTACTATTGGTTTGTCCTTCCGCTTCTGCTTGCGACTCCGACAATCTAGTTTTAACTTGATCAGAAGCATAAGAGTCATAAGCAGAATTGGAAGAAAATGGAACCGTTCTGATTCTCCAGACTCTGTTGAGCTTATGACTCCCCTTACAACTCCATTTTCAATATTCACTGGGTCATAAGCGCTCTTACGACTCCGTCTGACTCCGTCGCTAGTGAAAACCAGCCTTAAGACTGAGTCAGAAGAAGTTATTTCGCATTTACCGTTCTCTTATGTGGAAATATTTTAAAATTTAGGTTTACAGAGTTGTTAGATATAATAATTATTATGGTATTAACTATGTGTATGATCCCTGTAGCCTGTATTTGTGGCAGTACATTTCAATAAATTACTGGTAATGTTTATGCAGAATTTATGTTGTACACGATGAAGTCAAGGACAAAAACTTTGAGCTGGAGTTAAGTTGGATAGGAGAAGGTATGGTATTGCACTTCAAGTTCCTGTTTCCCGTATTGTGTACTGTAATGTGTTTAATAGTGGTTTGTCATACCTGCAGTGAGCATGCTAACAATACCTTAATCAGTAATCACAATTTATTGAAGCATTATTATTAACATATAAATTATCAATTTTAACTGTGTTCAATGGATCTGCACAGTTTCAGACAGTTTTGTCTTGATTTTAGTTACTAATGGTAGACATGAATGGGTACCAAAAGATATAGCAGAGGCTGCAGAGAAATATGCCAAGGTCAGTGCTATTTTCTCTATTGGTCTTACTGTGTAAAATTTTTGTTTGTATTAGGGCAGTTTTCACAGGAATATGATTGCTTTGGTTTTGCATGGCTATTGTGTAAAAATGTTTTGGCTAAAATAATCTTGCACCACTTCCTCAACCAATTAGAAATTGAGTTTCAGAAGTAAAGAGTTCTGATTGGTCTATTAAACGTTACTGTGATAGGTAAATTAAAGTAAAATGCTTTGGTTAAATTGGTCTCATGGCAATCAGTTATGTTCTCTTTGGGGGAAACTGGAGGTGCACCATGTTTTGTTCTTTACAACAACCCATATCAAGTTGACTTTTGGTAGTATTCTGAGCTGAGCTTTGCCCTCGCAAATGTTGAAGCAAACAGGAAAATATACATATATTTTTATAACTATATTTTTATATAAAATACTACATTATGTCACTTACTTCATAGCTTTTTGCAGTCTTCTGACGCAAGCTCTGTCCTCAAAAATCTTAACCTAAGCTTAAATATATGTAGTTTAAAAGAACATTTGTCACAGAGAGTCAACTGTATGTTGCCTTAATTTTTTTGTTTTCAATCAGGAGTCACTTGAAGAAGACTCAAGTTCAGAGGATGAGGATATCTAGAGCTGATGATATTCTTAGAGGAAAACATAACTTAGAAAGCCAAATTTTCTCTGAACTCAAAGATGTTTTTGGCTGTCTCATGTAACTGAGTTTTGTGTTCTGTAGCAGTCTTTTCCTCCTTCCTCCAAATTCTAAATAGCAAATCTTCTTAGCGAGTGCTATACACTGTAGACTTAAGTACTTGGTCAACTCAGTTTTGCCTGTTTTCATCATGTTTGCTTGGACAATGTAGTGTTTATTTAAAGCCCCCATCTCCCATACCTGTGCCTAGTGAAAGATGCACCATGCCTTTAAACCCACTGCCCTCTATGTTCATTTCCTCTCCTTCTACTTAAAATTTTCTGGAGAACCGTGACCAATGATTTGATTGGGTACCTTTTAAGCTGTACAACTATAAGATGATAGGAAAGCTTCTCTTGCACTGGTACAATTTGTTTGATAAACCTATTTTTGATTCAGTTCCTTGCCTATGTAGCATCCAATTTCTTTGAAAATTACCCACTACTGAAAAATGACATCTCAGTTCCAAAGGCTACTCATGCAAATACTAATTAATTATATTATTAAACATGTGTTTTTAAGCCTGTTTTGAGTAAATGTTGTTTCTTTAAACAGGACACCATTAAGTGTAAGTTTACTTTAAGATAAAAACCATAAACAATTATTGCCCATCATCAACATCAAATTCTTATTTATTGTAACTTCTGTTTTTGTGGTAATAATTATGACAAAACTACACCAAGCTATCATACAGTTAAAACATATTAAAAAACATTACATTACAGGTACAGTCTACAAACAACAAAATTGTTCTACTGTAAAAAAAAAAAAACATAACACAAACTGCAATTGAAAAACCATATCATTATTTTGAAGTATTTGCTCCTTCATGATATACATGCAAAAATTTCACTGCACTGATTGGTTAAGAGCACATCAATTAATCCCAAATAGTGTAGAAAGTTGAAATTAAAATTTTGCAAGTATATTATTAACAAGTAAGCTAATGGTTTTGAGTGCAATTTTGCAATCTCAAAGTTTTCAAAGACAACAAATTGCACTCATACCACAGGCTCATAATTTTTTTCAGTGATTGTTCTCATTTATTCCAAATTGCAATTGAAACCATATGTATAGCTATACTAATACTTGAAGATGAAAATTTTCTTTTTCAGTAAGTTTCAAAGTTGTATTCACCTTAACACATTGAAAAGAAATATAAAAAATAGGTCTGTTAGTGCAGACTGGCCAAGCAGCAAACCTGACATGAATATAGGTGACATTGATTACACTGGTTTATACTTTTATTGGTTCACCACCAAAACTACAAGAATTTAGTCCAAAACATTACTATTTATTACATAACATTGTAGCAACAATAAAGTACAAACATGTGAAGACCATAGGTCAAATGTGCCATTTCCATCTAAAATGGACGGTCTGAACATTGAGACCTGATAGCTGACACAATCCTGTGAAAACAGTCAAACAAAATCAGTTAGCCACAAACTGGCATTCTTGAACATATATGTAATGTTAAAATACAAAAAAATTAAAGCCATAAGATGAAACTCATATTAGGGGGGGGGGGGGGGGGTTGGTTATAAATTAGGAATTCGCAAAGTGATAAAAAATAATGTACAAAATAATAATACTGATCAACATAAGCACAAAAAAAGTCAATGGTTGTACGTTAATTTTGAGGCTTGAAAAAAGTTCATTTATTACCTTCCACAAAACCTCAAACTGTGTCATTTTAATAGATACAAGCTGTAAATAATGCTTACTGGTCAGCTGGTATTCCCTCTTCACACAAATTGGACAGCACATACACTTGGCGGAGGGCATGTTCATTCTGTGGATATGAAGGCAATGTTTAACAATAGGATAGGAGATAAATATGATATTATTGCTGAGAGTGGTATCATGGGCATGATATTTCAGAAATTCAGATAGAGGACAAGCTCCAAAGAGCTGTGCTTGGCTTGAGTGCATTTTCCCCCTGTAATGCTGTTGTTTGCAAACTGTCATTTACAAGCAGCAAAAATCCTGTTCAGAATTCTTCTTATTCTCTAAATTTGCCTTTGACAGTACCGAAAAATAAATATTGAACCAATTTTCCAAGGCTCAAAATATACCATGTTCATAATTTTACACCCCTTTCACTTTGACATTCAAATCCTAGCAGTATGAAGGATGTTTGTCCCACAGTTCAATAGCCTTGCTCCCATGGTAGTGCATCTAAATTAGGTAGTAATCAAAAGCTTTTAGGTTCAACTTTTAGGTTCACTTCAGTTTGAGTGTTTTTGAGTTCTCCTGTGACAGTGTCAAAAAATACTTCTTTCACATCTACTTATTTCTTGTAGTTCTGTAATTTAGGTAGACAGCGCTCCAGCAGTGTTTTATTGTTAGGGTACACTGGCAGAAAAAAGTTACTTCAGTGTCTTTATTACCTTGCCCAGATTATAGCAGTACTTTGAAAAGGTCTTCACTGCTTTCTTGTAGCAGTCAAAATCTTGAGGAACAGCACTTTTGGAGAGAACTCTACTCTTTTGCTCCAGAGAGCTGGTACACTGTTCTGCAATCCCTTGAACTCTGTCTCTAATTTCCTGTTTCAACTGTAAGTAAAACATTTTCAATGTCTTGTTTGGGTACAAATTCTTGACACACAGTACTTAGCCAAAAGGGTAGTCATGCTGACAACATGTAAATGTTGGTATTATTTTCAAATGAAAAATCAGAAATTTTAGAGCAAAGTGAAAAAATTCCTGAAACATTTTCTTGGCACACTTTTAAACACACCCTATAAATAAATCAAATAATTAAATAATGATATTCACTTACAGTGAATAACTCTTCTATCTCTTTTATGATCTTTCTCTTCTCCTCAAATGACTGGGCATCACGCAAGCGGTTCTTTAGGATGGATAGATGCACCTCTGGTGCGGGAACGGCATCAGTCTATTCATAAAGACAACGCAAAATGATACAGAATCTTCACAAATTTTAAAACAACACTTTGTAAATCCCATTTAATTACCGTAATTTCATTTCCTCGTTTACAATGTGTGGATTTCAGATAAACTAAGATACAGTAAGTTCAGAGAGTAACAAATTTTGAGTTGTTTACAAGTGGAGTTTGATTGTATGGGTGTATGTTAATGAAAATAACTGTGACAAGGTTACCTGTAACTGACATTTTTTTGACAACCTGAGTGTAAGTCATAAGAGCTGTCAGGTGGTGGTATCTCTGTTTAAGTTGAGCTTTGTGGTTGCTTGTGTAAGCCATGATGTTATGGGCTGTCTGTCAGTAGGGCCATAATATTATTGTCACTGGCTGTAAAGACTCGGTTACTATTAGACAGTTTTTTGTCAGTTTTGATCTGTATGTAAGTCTGCTTTTTGCATGTCAACACAAGTCAATGTTATCTGACAACAACAGTTCCTTTCAGAAGTACTTACAGTCTGTAAACCTAAACTGCGATCAGGCGATTTTTTTTTGGTTTTTGGTTTTTTTGTTTTTTTGGCGCCAAAAAAAACAAAAAAACCAAAAACCAAAAACAAAATCGCCTGATCGCAGGTTACTGTAAACCCAAATGATCAAACTCTACCAAAACCTACTGAGGCTCCTGGGTTTAAAACCATTTACAAAGTAACATTAATTGCAAACAGAGTCAGAACAGCTTACGATAGGTTCAGTCACTGGCTCCTCTAGGGGAACTTCTGCTGTTCCTTTCCTGCCACTTCCTTCACCTTGGTAATCATCCAATTCCTCTTTGTCAAATGACTACCAAAGTCGAGAGTCAAGAAAAAATATGTGTTGTAATGATACAGTGTATAACTCAATACAGTAAGGCTTTATATTAAAAGTGTTTATTATATGACTAGCTCCGTGAGCGGGCAAGATGAATCAAATCTCGCGCTGTGATTGGCTACCCGAGCGGGCAAGATGGAGCTAGGTTGCCCGCTCGGGATAAGGGCTTTGTCCCGCAAAGAAAATTCATCCAATAAATCCTTTATTGACCAAGCGTGAGGTCAAGATGGCTGGATATTGGCTAAGTTCTTTTTTTTTGCGTGTTTATGGACCGAGACGAAGTCGAGGTCCATAAACACGCAAAAAAAGAACTTAGCCAATAACCAGCCATCTTGACCTCACGCTTGGTCAATAACCCATATGTACTGATCAAGCAGTTTTATGCTTGGTGGTCATTCTCTGACACATTACAACTGAAAACAATGAGATAGATCATCTAAAATGTGCAGCAAGAATTTCTGAGCAGTATGTGCATCAGCCCAGATGCATTAACTGGTCTGGCCAGACACATTATATGTGAATTTCCAGACACATATTACATATATTGCATAATTATGTGTTTTGGTTCCCTAAGTTCTGGCCTGTAATGCACTTAAATGATGACACTGAAATACAAAAGGAATAAAAGAAAGTACAAGGAAAGAAAGAAGAACAAGAGTAAAGTTCAGCCATCTTGATCTTGTCCCAACAACCTTTGCCAGTAAGGGATTTACAGTATTTATATAGAGAAAAGATTACACCACTGATTTACATGAAAATAACTTGCTTATTTGTGGGACAGAGTGGGCAATCCTGAGCAGGCATCCTTGCTTGTGTAGCCAATTACAGAACTCAAGATTTACTTCACCTAGCTTGACGCCGTGCACATGTCAGAATACAGCAAGTAAAGAATTTGGTTTAAGTTTTGCTTTAATACTTAGTTAGAAACTGCTTCAAATGAAATATTTTAAAAATGCAAGTTCTATTTACCATGTCTCCATACTTCATCACATGACTGGTGTTTGTTTCTTTCTTTACGATACGGAATTGTTTGATAAGTGACTCAACACTAAGATCAGCCTGAAAGACATTCATATAACATTTATCACAATCAATTCTGTTATCATTGAGAATAGGATACAGTTATGCAATCATTGCCCCCGCAGGGTTTTGGCCCAGACAGCCAAAACCTGAGGAGGCGGTTTATACTTCATGCCAGTATGCCATATAGTCTCAGTCCTGTGCCCATCACATTGGTGTCTTTCCTTTGACATATTAGTTCCTGCATTATTTCATATGCAGTAGCCAAAAAAATGTAGTTCTGTTATTCAACAGCATGAGCCCTTTATGCCCTTTATGTACATGAAGAGTTGTACCACCACAAGACTAAAGAGAAGCTGATGTTTTGAGTGTTAACCCTTTGTCTGAGTGTTTCAATTTCCCACCAATTGAAAACCTTGTCCAGGTTTTCTAAAAGCTAAATCTAAAGCTCTTTTATAGTCACTGTGGTACTCTACCTTGTCAGAATTTTCCATCCAATTCACAGAGTAAACATCTCCAAGGTAGGTCTGTAGCTCCTTGTCATAGTAACAAGCATATGAGGACTCATAAGGGTTAGCAGCTGTTGTGGCAAACACTGAAACAGAGCATCACACAATTAATACAATTTGCAGGATAACAGCTAGATGATGGAAGTCCTGCTTTGCTCATGATCCCCCTTTATGACTGAGGAAAATCAACAGCATCTAATAATAATAATAATAATAATAATAATAATAATAATAATATACTCCATTTATATTGTGCATATTCTATATTAATAATCATATGCGCATTACAATCAGACCAATAGACCATGACACCGGGAACACGCCCTACTCTTTTCGACCAGTGCCATGGATTCTTTTACGTCCCACATTACAGATAGAGTTGTGAGACGGGGCCTATGGTTTATCATCCTTATCCGAGAAGACTAGAAAGTCTAACCATTTGCAGATGCCATTATAAAGGCAGCACTTTCTACTCAATTATTTTAAGACCATGAGTGTTGGTCCGGCCGGGGTTTTGAACCCGCGACCTCCCGCATGGTAGTCCAGTGCTCTACCAACTGAGCTAACTGGTCGGCGGTCACACGTCACCTCTTTCTTAACAACTTTGCCTCACAAGCAATTGAACTAGAACAGTGAAGAGTGATTTATGCTTTGAGGAACTTTTGACTCATTTATGAAGTATTTAGTAGGCTTCTCCCTCCCCCTTTGCTTGCTGCTCATCACTGCTTATCATTGTTGGCTTGCATTTTGTTGTTCTTCATTTCGATTTCAGAACTTGTAATCAAGCAAAGGATAAAGTTAATTCCTCATTTACCATTTTGGCAACGTGTTAACCCGGTTCCCTGGGATCAATGCTACACTGAATGTGTGATGTGTAGGCTCTGCTTATAGTGTAAGTTTTAAATAAACTCACTTTAACTGTGCACAAGATTCACTTTATAGTTCATTGAATTCAGCAAATTTGATTGATTGTAACGTGCACTGGACTTGATTTTGCCACAGATAAGTTAAATATAAAAACAATAGTTTGATTCATGTGCTGGCATAGTGCGGCCTGGCAGCATGTTTCATGTAAGATCACATAATTTTCTCTGTTAGTAAATGTAAATTTGTTATGGTTTGATCTGGAAAGGAAATGCTTGTCAGTAATACAAATCAGAGCTGAGTTTCCATTCCTTCCTCGACTTACCAGATAACTTTGATATCCGAGGACTAGCCGTGCAGTATGTTTTCACTGCCCGTGTTGTTGTTTATTGAATCGACATTCCATTCTTGAACTCCATAACAGTATATTTTGTTTAAAGGTTTAATTTTGATGTGAACAAAAATTAGTCACATTTCCAGTAAAACGGCATCTCTGGATGGCCGGGTTTTCACTAATGTTTCAGGTAGAAGGGCAATGCTTTGTGATTGGGTGGGTATTCTGAAATAGTTAGGGCCGAAGGGCCGACCCACTAGGGGGTCTGGGGCGTGCTCCCCCAGGAAATTTTTAAACCTAATTCTCCCACGAGTGCATTTTCCTGCAATCTGGGAAAGAAATCTTCGTCTTGTTATCGCTTCGTCTTGTTATTTAGTTGAGGTTGATAATTTTTTTCTTGCTGGATTTTTTTTTAAAGTTTCGTACTTTAAGTAGCCTGGTACTTTGTTCGAACTAGACGGGTGCCGGTACCCGGGACCCGGCTTCTAACAAAAACCCTGCTGGATGGTCAGGGGTAACACTTCAACTACAGGACATAGCAAAGATTTTGGATTCATATCACAGGATGTTACAAGGTGGCCAAGTGGTTAGATTATATGTTTCATGAGCGAATGTCTCGGGTTCGAACCTTGGTTGGGCAGTAGTCCTCCTTTCAATGGTTACTTTTATTTCCAGTTTGAGTTGCATAAATAAATGTGCATTTAATGAATATTTAATTTCCATCCACATCAATTAAAATTATACAACAACTTCCACCCACAAAGGCCCCTCTTGCAACAACTCATTCACTATGCACGCACATGAATGAGTTAAAAAAGTGGGTTTAAAGGAAAGAAAGCCTGCGTGGAAGTAAACAAGACAAACTTGTTAGAACTGATACTCTTGGTGTGACATAGTGCTCCCCCCATTAAAAATCCCAGCTACCCACTGATTTGACTTATGGAAGTTGAATGTTGCTTTAAGCAAACATACAGCTGTAACGATGCAACAAAGAGATTTGTAGTCAGTATGTATGGCTATACAACAAAATAATTAATTAAAGAGGAAAGGTTGTAAATGCACCTTATAATGCAGGAGTCATGGATTCAATAATATTAAGCCCCATTGTGACCCCATTTTTTCAAAGATGCAGTAAATTACAATATTGATTAATCAAAACTGATATATTTTTGATAAAAACAATTAAACTTATAACTATTACTATATGTTACACTGTTAGTTTACTGTACCTTGTGTGTTTGTCTTTAACAATCCGTTGTAGAACATTGAGCCAGACTCACATGCCTCAAGGTAAAAGACCAACTGCAGTAAAAGAAAACATAAAATGGGAATTAATGTATATGTTGTAGTTCAATTTTTTCCTTGGTTCAAATTTTATTTACCTTTGTTTTCTGGTATAGTAATTTATGATAATGAGTTTGAAACAAAGGAAAAGAAAATTTAAACCAAGGATAAAATTGAACTACAACATATATGTATGTATATATGTATATGTATATGTATATGTCTATGTGTATGTGTATGTGTATGTGTATGTGTATATGTATATGTATATATGGATATATATATATATAAAAAGTTGAACAAATTGAACTACAACATATATATATATATATGTTGTAGGTTAAAATAAACTTCAGGTCAAAATAGTTCCAAACTACAGTACTTTGATTTGTTTTCTCCTTTGTTTCAGATTATTGGGGGATTATGGAAATTAATCTGAAACAAAGGAAAAAACAAATTGAACTAGTTTGGATCCATTTTGACTTGAAATTCAATTTAACATACAACATACACACTTTCAAATGAGGGACAGTCTCTTTTAGTGTAAACATTGATGGGTGAAAAGGCTTTGGGCACTATAGTAACAAACAACAAGAGCTTTCATGAAATTCTGACAAACAACTAAAGTGCTGAGACTCCTGGGTTCAAACAATTCAAAGTTTTGAATTCAAAAGAATAATAATAATAATAACAACAACAACAACAACAACAGCAGCAACAAAACAAATTAGTTTACCCGGGCATATTTCTTGTTCTCGTACATGTACTCAAGAGCACTTTTCAAATCACTGGCCATCAGCTGAAAAACAGAATCATCAACATGATTATTTTTTTCCAAAACAGATTTTTTTTTGTTTTAATTATATTAACTATTTCAACAAGCAAATAAACTCTTCAAAGAGTATGAAATTTCAAACAAGTGTTTACTAACAAAAGGGGCAAGACTGTCTCTTTCACTCTCAATTGAGTCAGATTTAAATATTAACTGGCAAACACAGTTCTGAATTAATTTTAATACTGGGACAAAGCCTCTGTGTTCTTGTCAAAGTAGCCAGCAACTTTTATTTCACTCAACCCTGACCAGCCATACCTCATCAGAAGGGAATGCAATAAGACCTGGAGCTCCATGGTCAGTGAAGTATACAAATACATGGTCATTTGGACCACTGCAAGAAATAACCGTTGATTAGTAAATAATTAGTCCTGTTAGATTTGTAGAAAAACAGCTACTTTTTTAAACTTCTTTAGCTGCATTTGATTGACCATAGTCATGAAATGCTCTTAATTATATTTTGCAATAGAATTGTTTTATGTACGTGCCTGTCAATCACTTTTCCACTGCCAATCCCAGCCATGGCTTGCTTATCTCCTTTTAAGATATTCAGGAAATTCTGCGGTGTCACATCCTTTTGGGGAAAGGAAAGTTAAAATGAACTTTCAATTCAACACCTTGCTGCAGTAAACAGACACAAACATGTAAATAAATGACTCTTCCAGGAAATGTATAACAGTAATTCAGGGATTTTAACAAGTGAGAGAACATTGCAGTTACGGTATGTACACAACTTCAGCAGTTGCGAAGGTCAGGCTTGAATAGGGATCAAACCTATGACCAACAAAGGTATCACTTATAGCAATGGGAGCTAATCATTCTGTGAGTACTTCAAGGGATACACTTAACACAGTGACAGGAGCAAAGGAAAGGATACCGAGTATTATCATACAGTGTAATTATCATACAGTGTAAGAAAATACAGTCTAGATGCACTGGCCACATGTGGGCCATTTGGGAATGTTGCAAGCATGACTGGAGATACCTCGACAGTACAGCCTGTGGCCTGGTAAGGTACAACTGCTTTCAAATGGGAAAAAAATAGGAAAACAAACAGAAAAAAGGAAGGGAAGAATTGGTTTTGATATGATAAAATGCTTGTTGACTGTGTGGGAGGGCCAGATGGGAAAATGTTTTGCTGGGTTTGGGTCATATGTCATAGCCTTAAGTCAAATATTCCCACCACCAGTACCTCTTTGGTATAATCCTTCAAGACACCATGGTAAACATCTGGACCGTTAGGCTGTAACAAACAGCAAATTCAAATATATTAACTCAGAATTCCTGACACAACATTAACTCAGGAATCATAGTATGTGTATGACATTTTTAGGGCAGAGGAAAGAGAGAGCAATACAGGAAAATACAAGGGATACACAGTACACAGTCGGAGAAAAACATGGAGTCAATTTTTCATGATTTCATGTTTGCGTGTATTGCAAATATCACACCTGTCTAACTACGCTTTGACAGAGCATTGAAACGAAGAATTGGACAAGCATAGGGTTATAGGAGCGGTGGCCATAGATCTAGGCGAGGCTTTCGATTGCTGTCCACATGACCTTATTCTTGAGAAGTTGGAATTTTACAGTTTAGACGAGAAAGGGTTAGCATTGATACATAGTTACTTGTATAAAATACCTTTTCTACATGGATGGGTGTGTCTGCTGGAGTACCTCAAGGCCGTATCCTGGGACCGATGCTTTTTAACATTTTTATGAATGATCTAACATATGCCGTTCAGGAATGCAAACTGGTAAACTACGCTGATGACACAAAGATCTAATTTATCACATTGAGACCCACAGGTTGTGGAGGTCAGAGTGAATAGGGATTTAAATAATACAACAAAATGGTTCCGGGAGAATGGCAATCCCCATGCTTGCAAACCCAGAAAAATACCAAGCACTGCCGCTAGGCAGGACAGATTATGATTTGAATATCGAATGTTGTGAAGACATGATTCCTTAATCTCACAAAATTAAGCTCCTTGGTGTTACTGTTGACAACAAGTTGAAATTTGATGCACATATTGTTTCTGTTTGCCGCAAAGTTGGTGGGCAAGTAAATGCACTAAACAGAATTAAGAACATTTTACCAGTTAACTAAAGAGGCACTGTAACGTGCATGTATATTACTACTGTAGCCAAGTTTGGCATCATTGTGGATCTCACAACACTAAGAAATTAGAGAGGGTGAATGAGTGCGCCTCCAGATATGTTTATAAAGATAATACAAGGAACTATTACAAAGGATTGGTATAGGGAGAACTTAAAAGAGTTGCTGCCGCATTCACAATATGCTTATCACCACTAATTGCTGTTTCCAGGGCAGAGCCCTCTAAGTATAATGAATCTCACTGAGACTAGAAACCATAAGTATAATTTACCCAAGGTCAATAGTACTAAACATGGTCTCAATTCATTATTATTACATTATGGGGGGAAACAATAGAATATGCTCCAAGACAAGATTCATGACAAGGCTGGCACCAAGCAATTTATTAGGCTAGTATGAAATTTTGATTTTTAATCTCTTGTAACTTTAACTGATTTTAATCCTGTAGTATTTTATATATTTCATTGTCAGTAATAGACTCTTGAAAAAAGTTCATTTTTTAGTATTTTTTTAATTTTTTTTTCTGTATCTTGATGTATTTTCATGGAAAACCTGCAAACTAGCTTTTGAGCTAAGTTGTTCTCCATGTAAAATAAAGTCATTCATTCATTCAAGGTATTTCTACTTATCATGATAATATACCTCAATTTTCTTAAACTAAATACTATGTCTGAGCAAATAATGGGTTGGTATAAATAGCAGACCTTGTTGAATATCTTTCCTTGTTTTGGATTCCTAGGATTAGGTAAAGAAAAAAAATAGGGAACTAAATAATATGCATCTTAGTATACAATGTACGTACAGTATAAGGATGACGTGGTACAGTAGTCTGGTGTACTTTCAAAATTACACAACTCCTGCTCAAAATGAACAATAATCTAATCATATGACTGTACAATAGTTCTAAAGTGCACATTGTAGCAAGCACTCCATACTTCTTTAGTCTTATCTGACCAGCAATTTGAATGTTAATACCAAAAGTGCTTTTAATTAATAATTTTATTGTAATCATTGTCATTATTTGAAGTTCTTTACTCTGCAATACATACTGCACTTACTCTGTATTGTAAGCAAGGTCATCATACATCATCACAACTATATTTTCATCTGGAATGTCATTCTTATGAAGGATCTGGTATGCATGGCAGACATCAGCCTTTGGGAAAAAAAACCATTTAAGCTGAAGACAGTATTTTAAGCACATATCACAGGCAACCTAAGAAAAGGAAATGACTTTCTAATTACTAACTACATGTAAGAAGGAAATTTTCATGTTCTACTGCTTATCTATGAGACTCAATGGAGAAAGTTCACAGGATAAACATCCTCCAGTGAATGGGTTGTGAAGTAAAGAAGATGATCGAATGTGGTAAATAGGTGATAAGACATATTTTTTAAAAGGTTGCAAGCCAGGCCAGAAAAGAAAATAAGAGTCAAACCTACAACCTTCCAATTACAATGTAGATACTACTTCAGGAGCTCAATCAATGAGCTAAAGGAGATTTGTGGGAGCAAGGCCACCCTTTCACTCCCAAGGGGTCTCCATTTGACGAGTAAAATTGTCTGGCGTTAGAGTAAAATCTATAAAGTCACTCTTGGGAGTGAAAGGGTTAAGGGAGATAGTTTGTTAACTCTTTCACTCCCAAGGGGTCTCCATTTGACGAGTAAAATTGTCTGGCGTTAGACAGAGTAAAATCTATAAAGTCACTCTTGGGAGTGAAAGGGTTAAGGGAGATAGTTTGTTAACTCTTTCAATCCCAAGGGGTCTCCATTTGACCAGTAAAACTGTCTGGCGTTAGACAGAGTAAAATCTATAAAGTCACTCTTGGGAGTGAAAGGGTTAAGGGAGATAGTTTGTTAACCCTTTCAATCCCAAGGGGTCTCCATTTGACGAGTAAAATTGTCTGGCGTTAGAGTAAAATCTATAAAGTCACTCTTGGGAGTGAAAGGGTTAAGGGAGATAGTTTGTTAACTCTTTCAATCCCAAGGGGTCTCCATTTGACCAGTAAAACTGTCTGGCGTTAGACAGAGTAAAATCTATAAAGTCACTTTTGGGAGTGAAAGGGTTAAACTGGGTTCATGGACAAACATCTTGCACACTGCTATAGTTAGACACTGGTCAGTATTTATTGGGAGGGGGAACTGGTTCAATATAAAATATGCCATGCTTGATTTTTGCTGACCCCCCCCCCCCCCCAATCGCCCCTTGTCCTCCGGCACGCACGAAACATAAAGTATGTATTTGTTAAGTCACCATGTTCAACTGATAGACATTCTATTTAATAGGCTGTATTTGTTGATGGAATCCAGATGCACCTTCTTATATTTTTGCATAAAAAATGGTGGCCCACCCCATATTTTGTAAAAGCGCCCCCCTCCTGATAAATAATGACCAGTGTCAATTCATGTGAGTGCAAATCTACATGTAAAGCGTATGTTACAGTGCTCAAAATTGGCGGTCGTCGGAGACGACCAAAAAGTTTACCGGGCAACCAATTTTTGGTAAGATTAAGAGGCTGGTTGCCCAAGGTGTAAACAACGGACAACCCAGCCCAACAGAGAAAATAAATTAATCAAAAACGGCACGAGACTTACGTTACGGTTTGTATTGTCAATGTCCGATAACGTGAAGTAAATAACAATTAATTTGCCTCAGCTAAGAGCTTTCCTCTGTTTTGGAGAACTGTAAATTTTACGGTACAGGTGCAAAAGGTACCAGGTACGAAAATGAGACAAAACCCAAAGTTTCATGTCTAGTCGCGATCAAGATCAAAGAAGCCATTTTGAATATGCCACAACCTAACCCCAAACGTCCATGAACACCATTGGTGGGCAACCAAGAATTTCTCAGGCACTCGGCTTTTGAAATAGGGACAACATGGACTTTTTTTAACTAGTAATAATCACGGATTAGTAAAGTGCGTTCGATCTCTAGTAAAACAATATGTGCTTATAAAGTACTGATTGCCCAGAAATATTCAGTGAAAAAAAAGTGGGACTTGTGGGGTGCTTTCAGGCAGTGTCATAATCAGTTCCAAAGAACACAACAACAACTTTTAATAGATCATTGGAATGGACTTGATACAACGGCGACGGCCAAAACAAAAATTATAGTAGAAGAGGTCCTACTGTGCACTATGTTTAATAGTAGTTGACCAAGTTTCAATTCAATAAGCAACTTGCACAACTCAACATGTTTTATGTATTTGCGGTCAACATGTAAAAATTACTTAATTTTTACCAAAAGAATAAGTTGTCATGTACGAAAATGTAACCTAGCAAAAGCATCTGATAGGATTGACACACAAGTTAAATAATGCACTGCTTGTGTGACCACCTACTAGATGACCACCTACTAAACTCGTCCTTTTGAACTCCACAGGGTAAGATTTCCTCACAGGTCCCTACTTCATTGTGCATGCTGTAGTTGAATTGTCTTGGGAAGTGCGCGTGCAAACATTTCTTGTTTTCTGAGAACGAAACCGTACGGCTACAGCATGCATAATGAAGTAGGGACCTGTGAGGAAATCTTACCCACGCACGGCATCGTTGCTGGGTGTTTCCTACAAAAAACACCCCTACTTAGCTTTCTGATGTTCTGATAAGCAGCTTCAGTCATATTTGTAAGTGTTACTTCGAATAAATCACCACAACTTCATTTCCCTTCGGGAAAACCGCGAAGAAAACAGCCCAGCAAGGAGGACGCACAACTGCAAATCACGTGGAAGTATGGGGAATTTTTACCGCTTAGATTTGGTCATGCGCGCATGAACCCGATGTCGAGACATGACAGATTGACAATTACATAAGATCCAGGACATGTGTGCGGCAAGTCCAAGATGACGCCCAAACCATAGTCCCCTGAAATCGTATGGCAGCACGATCGATACCCCCGGGACATCTTGGGACTGACCATGTAAAACGACAGGATTAGGATGCGTTCTCCTTCGTCGAACGCAATTAATTGTGTCAAAATCAGAGGTTGATATGGGGAGATTCAGTGTAGTTTTGATCGATTTTTGTATACTTGACAGAAAGGTACTACATGTGAATGAAAGACTAAGAAAGAACAAATTACCGTCACACAATATCACGTCAATTGATTGTTTGCATAATATGTGTAATTCAATAAACTGTTGGTTACAACGAAGAGGAGCTGTACGAAGAAGCCCCTTGCATTTTTGACCGTGAAATCTTCCTTTATTTTGAGAAAACAGTCTGATTCCGGAGATTGCACAAAAACACAACGTGTAATTTCATATGCCTTTTGGTTGTGATGTCCCATGACCACATTCCGTATTATTTTTGGACAGTGAAGAAATAGTTGAGCGAGACATTCAACACCTCAAGTGTGAAGCAATCAGCAATTTAACTAGCGCTTTCAGGTTGTATTAAGACATTTCCTCCGCTTCTCACTGAAAATGAAAGATTAACTAAAATTTCGCTTGCGTGATCTTTTGCCTCTGTAAATAAAAACAAAAGATCTCATTGGAAAAAATGTTATTTCCCCCAATACAAAGAGGAACTTAAACAAGCTTCATATCATTTTGTGAATGTTGAAATGAACTAAAATTCAAGGCGCTGTTACAAAACTTTAACGTGAAAGTTATTCCCCACCTTGTCTTGTAAGCAATGAATATACATGTACCTGATGTCTGTAGTTGTACCATCCATTAGAGCCGGCAACTATCAGAGCCCAGTGCTTGCCTTGGGCTTGATCGTTCTTTTCTGAAAAAGCCAGGACAATCGAGCAGAAAACGATCAACAGCTTGATCCACATAGTGAACACTTGGAGATCTCTCATCTACAGAAACTACTTTCCCCTCTGACGGTGCAGATTGCGTTGCCGTGAAGCTACGATCTGACGTTCTCAGCATAAAAGAAAGTGATACTTCCTTTTTACGTCGTTTTAGATCTCGTGACTTTCGGTTGTTTTATAGATCTCGTGACTTCATTTCATACTTATAGTCCAATGACTTTAAGCGCCATCAGTAATGAAAAACAGCGGTATACATTAAATCGTTTCCATGTACATGAAGTAGTTATAACAAGTCGTACCCAATCCCTTCAATTTTTATCAATTCAAGCCAAGGTAACAGTTTACGAAAATGTCAACTCACAGTACAAAACTCTCTGTTTTACATGTTAGAAGAAATTAGCTTTATTTATTTACCTTGGGAGGCTTCTTAATTTCGTCATGAAGGATGGTGAAACAGGGAATCCAAATATATGCTAGGGCAAAACCTACTAAACAGAAGACAGGAGTGAGTGAATTTATGTTTACAGGAATTTTCTAACGTTTTTTGTGAAATGATATTATTGCCTCTGATTTTTAAAATCTGTGTATTTTACTTATTCCATGTTTGTCTCCAAGTCTGTTACAGGGTTTGAAATCAAGCACTCTTTGTGAAAGAAACGAATGACGTAGAGTTTTAAGATTTTCCGTTCCCTTTTGTTGTCGAGTCAGTTTTTTAGTATACTGCTGTTTTGTTTTTCTTCGCGATCTGCAAAGCTAATAGTTATTATTTTCAAAGAAGGTTTTATTTACTTTACCGTGAACTGTTGATTTTAATTTTTGTTTGATGGAAGGTGGAAGCAGTGAAGCCAGCTTTTGACCTGGCTGTTTTTGTACTTCTCTATGCATGGACTGTGACCTCGTGTAAAATATTAATTGAAGCCGGACATGTTCTTTTTCTGACTGTAGTTGTACGAAACATACGAGGATGAAAACGGAGGATCTGTGATTGCTTTCACTGTACCCAAGGATCTCGCAGATGGCTACATTAACAACAAGAGAGAGGTTTACAAATTCAGGTTCGGGCCAAAGCAGCATTTGATAATCTACCAGTATATTTTAAAGTTTTATTACATTTTTATATTCTTTGTCAGAGTAAATACAGTAAACAGAGTTATATGAAGCTTAAATTTGTTTGCAGCCAGAGTCCTACTGTATCTGTATATCTCTGGAAACCTAAACAATTACAGTATCTGGAATATCACAGAATATAATAATTATGCTTTGATGGATATCATTTATACAGTTTGATAGAATCCCCTTAAGTATTGCAGTATTACTACAGGCCATGTATGTTCCAATATTAGTTTATATGTTGACTGATAAACACGATAACCCTTTTGGTCCCAATACTGGTGAGCTTCCATTTTCTCTTAAATGCTATTAATATTAATATGCATATACAAATGCATACACACTGTATGAATAAAGTTAATGTATTGAAGGGGAGGAATCAGGACTGGTTATGCTAACAGATTCTTCTTGCTGCTTCAGTATGAAATTTACCAGCACCTCTGAGGCAAATTTGTATCTTTGCAGGAAATGGTAAAATCTACAGTAAGATTTCCTCACAGGTCCCTACTTCATTATCCATGCTGTAGCCGTATGGTTTCGTTCTCAGAAATGTATGCAAGCGCACTTCCCAAGACAATTCAACTACAGCATGCATAATGAAGTAGGAACCTGTGCGGAAATCTTACCAAATCTACTGTACTTAATTGGCTATACACATACATTTTACATTTCACAGCACATGTACATGGAAAGCACCTTAAGACATAGCCATCTGAAAAGTATGCACCACATAATTGTATTGTCATTTTCATTTACTTGACTGTATAAAGTAAAAGTAAGTGCCATGTGTTTTTTTAACGTGTTCAAAAGGTTCAACAAAGTCTTTGATCAAGATTGCAAACAGGATGAGGTATTTGAAGAAGTTGCCCAAGGAGTTATTGACAAGTATGCAATGCGTTTTTCATAAGAATGCTCATTTTGACTGTTCATACGTTGTTATTTTAAAAATGACTGTCAGACAAGTAGCATAGTTTTTATTGCTTCATTCATTGGATGTGCAGTATTGTACATTATTTTTTTCTCAAGCATCTGAGTGGGCCAGAATCCTAAATCCTCAAATTTGATTGGCTTATCATGCGCGTGTGACTGGTCCAGCTTATTACGATACTGCCCACAGGCCAAATTTTTTCTCCGCTGTACATAGCAATTTCCTATCTCTTTTCTTACTTTTTGTAAAAAAAATAAGCTACCGGTATATATGGGGCTAGGTCAGTCCATGTAGGAAAAGCTGTGCCCGTGGTCTTGAGTATGGCCCTTGGCCTTTGGCCTCAGGCCATACTCAAGACCTTGGGCACAGTTTTTTTCCCATATGGACCTTCCACCCAGTAAATAACATATACAAATCTATGATATTTATTTTGATTTCTTAAAAAAAAGTTTTTTCATTTTCTTTTTTTAGTGTCTTGACTGGGTACAATGGAACAATCTTTGCATACGGCCAGGTATCCTTGGCAGCCCTGTAGATTTTGTACCTTGTGAATTACACCATTAAAAGCCGTCAGTGTGGTTTCTTTGGTATCTGCAAGAGAAACCCATGATTACAGGGTACCCTGTGCTAGATACTAATCTGTATCAGATGAGTATAATCTGATGTTTTGCTCTCAAAACTATTCATACACATCTTCAGATGGGTCAAAATTTAAAATTCCAAGGGAAGCAATGGTTAAAAAAAAAGGAAAAGAAAAGAAAGAGTGCAGTAAAATTGTCATCCAGAAAGTGGGAGAGGATAGAACTCAGAGCCAAAAGTTCTCTGAGAGAGATACACATGTACAGTATGGATACATTTTAAACAATAGCTGAAGAGAAGCTGTAATAATTGTGATGTTTACCAGTCAATCGGAATTCAAAAAAGTAAGTGCATAATAGACAGAAAAAAAACGGGAGGCACAAACAAACTTCAGTAGTTGTCTGGACAGTAAGCCGTGTTTAGATCACCATGCTTTTTTAGATTTCATCAGTTGAACATTCTATAAATGATATGTGATTAAGTCTAATATGAAGCTGTTTTTAGTCATTTAATAGTGCACTTTATGTCATTTATAAATGAACAATAATTATTTCAATGTTGGTGTTTCACAGACAGGTTCTGGTAAGACATTCACAATCACTGGTGGAGCTGAACGATATGCTGACCGTGGCCTCATTCCAAGATCATTGTCATATATATTTGACTTTTTTGAGAAGGTTTGTGTTGATAAGCATTTGTTTTTTGACTGTAGTTCAACATAAATGATGCATGTAGATGCTGAGTTATAAGCACATATTTTGAACTGAGAATAGAGATGTTAGACATTCATCAGACAAATTAGTTATTGAAAAACATTGCAAAGGCACATTTATAGATGAAACTGTTCCTGCTACTGCTCATATCTTCACTGAAAGACCACCTTGTCTTCACCCTTCCACTTTAAAGATCTGAATAGCAATTAATTTGTCAAAGTGAAGATTATCATTTTGGAGAATATGGGATCTAGGTGTGTAGCCTTTCTTTGGTTCAAGTACAGTAATTCTTTATCTACTGTAATTACAATATAGCCCACTGTGTATGTGTACTGTATGTGCTCAGGATGTTGATGGACCCACCTACGTGTATAATGCAAAACTTTGTTGTATAAATGAAGTACTGGTATTGTAGATGTTAGTGCATCAGGGGTTTCAATAAGTTCTAAAGTAGACGGCTGACCACATTAAAGTAGGCGGCTGTAACAGGTGAGAAATTCTGTGACTCAAGAAACTTAAGGGACCAAAAAGAAATTTAATGTTAGAAAGTAGGCGGCAATGATTTGGGAAGTAGGTGGCAAAATTTGCCGGTTGCCGGCTTCTATTGAAACCCCTGGTGCATAGTACTAGCTACTGAACAACAATAACATGAAAGTTTTATAAGAGTCACTTTGGTAGTATCATTCTAATTTTTCTTTGTCATAGCATTCAGAATCAGTGTTTACTGCCCATATATCCTATCTTGAGATTTACAATGAAAGTGGTTATGACCTTTTGGATCCTAAACATGAAGTTTGCAAACTAGAGGATTTGCCGTGAGTACAAATCATTGTCATTATGGTCATGTAAGTCTCTGGTACATGAAAGACACTCCATCATGCTATCCGATTGCAACAAGACCATTTTATAGGATGTCACTCAGCAGTTTGTTATGCTGTGACCATTTTGAAGATGTAAGATTTTGATGTAAGATCTTATTTTTGTTCCTAGTGTAAATTTATTACTGTCATGCAAGCATAGGGTGGGCACAAGTCTAAGTTTGTGTGGTCTATCAATATATCTATCTATAGATATATGTTGTAGGTTAAAATGAATTTCAGTTCAAAATGGTTCCAAACTAGTTTAATTTGTTTTTTTGCTTTGTTTCAGATTAATTTCCATAATCCCCCAATTATCTGAAACAAAGGAAAACACAAATCAAACTAGTTTGGAAGTATTTTGACCTGAAATTCATTTTAACCTACAACATATACGTTATAATCGTGCAGCTGAGCAGGGACTGCAGTTGAAGCAGTGTTCTGCGTTCAGAGAGCAATTCAAAATAATATTTTCCAGGCAATTATGGCAAATTTCTATCTTTGTGAGACATGCAAAATGCACAATGTCAGACACATACTGTTAGCATTGGCCTAACACTAAATGATGTTGAGTGTCAGTTTTGAACCAGGTTGTTCTGCACACTGAAAAGACAATCAACTCAAGTGAAATCAAATGTTGTTCAGAGATTAATCAGAGGTACTCAGAGGAAAAAACAAATACAATGTGACCTCTATTTAGTGGCCACCCTCGTGACTTTGGAAAGTTGCTTCTTAACAGAGGTGAAATGGCAATCAACATGATTTATTGACTCAATATAGCCCAATCCTTTTTAAAAAGAGTTAAATATGTGAACATACATTCAAATAAATCCGTGAAACAAAACCTAGACCTTTTTTATTTCACGTGAACAGTCTGTGCAAAATCTATTGTAGTTCAAAGCCTTTGATTTGTGGAAGATTTCCATGTGTATACATTTTGGGGCTTGTGACTTGTCATTACAGTGGAGACTAAAATTGCAATTCTTGTTGTCAACAGTTATCACCTATTCTTATTGCCATCTTCCTGTCACCATTTCACTTGAAAAGATAATTTACTGCTTGCTTAATAGAGGTAAAAAAGCAATAAATAATGACCTTTTGACAACAGAACAGTCGCCACGGCTGCTAAATGGAGGTCGCTGTTGTATAGAGGTAGCAAATACAATATTTCAGTGACAAAGAATTCGGGACTTTAAGAAGTGGCCATTTAATAGAGAGTGGCTGCTTTTTACAGGTCACACTGTACTTACTCTTTGTTTAGCAGGGATGGTACAATTCTCTGAATGCCACAGAAAAACAGACGTTTGCGTAAGGCGTAATCTTACAGCTTGCACTGCCTGCTCTGTATGTGCGCAAGTGACCCTTGATTCAAAGGTCTAGTTGTTTGTCTAATTTACTCTTTACAGGAAGGTGACTCTTTTTGAAGATTCTGACAGCAATGTTCATCTTAAGAATCTGTCTTTACACCAGGCCAATAATGAGGAGGAAGGTAGTAAACAGTTCACAATGGTTGTGTGTGAAAATAAGTGACCATTATTGTAGTGTGCTGTAAGTTGTTTGCAAGTACAGTAAAGTGCATACAAACCAGTCACAATTTTGGTTTTACTTCTGATTGGTTAAGGCGTACTATATCAAACACAGGAGACAGTGTTTCATCACATCAAACACAGAGAAGAGAGCTGATAATATGACCCACAGCAGAGTATTTTTGGTAAAATACAAAGTTTTCAATATGTAATGAAACACACATATTAAGTGTATGATATAGTTCTCAAACAAAATGATTTAGTAGAGGAAATTAAGGATGCAAGAACAAACTATGTTCATTGGATATCCAAACACGTCATGGTGATTGATTTCCTTTGTCACACTCTCATTAATTATTGATGAATTAAACAGGTTGGTTTATGTTTGGGCGAATCACCTATCATTATTATATCAATGCACAACCAATTGAAAGTACCTACCTGTACAGTCGATTGAAAAATGGAACTTCTCAACAGTAAAACGTCATCTGGTATTATTCTGAGGAGTAACCTAACAGATACTTTGTAGTATGTCAAGAAACAGTTTAAAAGCTGCTTCCTGAGGAGGTAGCCAAAACTTAAGTATGTTTTAATGTCCTTTCAGCTCTAAATCTTCTGTTTCTTGGTGATACAAACAGGATGATTGCAGAGGTAAAGCTCTATACTGGAAATGTTTTGTTATAATTAATTTTTTATTTTATTTAAGTCTTATTATGCTATCAATACAGTAAAATTATGTTAATGATATTTTACATGTAGGTACCGTAAAAACTCGTGTATAAGCCGCACTCGTATATAAGCCGCACTCCCAACTTTCGAGCTTGATTTTGAAAAAAAAAAAAAACTCTTAAAAAGCGCTGAGCAAAAGAAAGTGATTACTTGTACATTGTAAGCTTGGTCAAATCTGATGCTGTGTTATTTGCTGCGAGCTAAATAACTCTTGAAATACCTTTTACAAGCTATTCTTCAATGGAATTTCCGATATCCTCCTAAAGAGAGGCTCTTTTGACAAGCTGTTGCCTTTATTGCTAAAGGTGATAGTGGAAAACGATGAAATTCAAACGGAAATCCGAGCAAAACAATCTCTGACCGATCGATGCAAATGATTGCTCAGTAACCACGCAGTCATTTGAAGAGAGAGTCTGGACACAAGAGAAATACACACGCAAATAAATGGACTTGTAGATTGAATATAAAGTTCCTTGAGAATCAATTTTCATGCAAAAAAAACAGGTTTATTTACAGCCACAAGCATACGGTTTGGTTAAGTCACTTAGCAACACCTCACAGATGCACTCTACTTTGATTGGCTAGCTTAAAACCGATAAGAAGCCTGGGCCGAGTCATGTAGATCAATCGAATTGAACGATCGAACGAACGATAAACAACATGGAAAAGTTCCATTTCACGTCAGCTGTGCGTGGATACCATGTTTATAAACATGTATGGAAGCCTTCAATTGGTGAAAAACTTGTTGCTCAACGCGAGTTTAACAATCCTATGGATAAACACGCGGTGCAAGTTGTGAAGAACACCGAAACAGTCGGTCATTTGCCCCGTGAGTTCTCACGAATAGCGTGGTATTTTCTTGCACATGGCGGAGAGATCAGTATTGAAGTGATCGGTCGCAGAAGGCATTGTAAGCAGCTTTGTGGAGGAATGGAGATTCCATGCCAGTTAGAGTTTAGCTGTGCAAAGGAAGTACAAATGAATCGCTTGAAAGAACTACTCGCAAAGAAGATTCAGGTTTAAAACCTGAAAAGACAAACGGCTCCTTTAGGAGCCACCACTTCTATCAAAAGCAATGATCAACAACAGCAACTGGTTTCAAAATGTTGAATGTTTATTTACTTACGTTTTTAAGTGCTATATCTGACCCCTAACTAGGCAATTAGCCCCCTCTGAAAGCAATGGTCTCGTATATAAGCCGCACCCGCCATTTTGAGCCCAAAATTTCAGCAAAAAGGTGCGGCTTATACACGAGTTTTTACGGTATATAGTATATTGAGCAAGATGATGTCAGGTGGCTGGGTAAACTCATAAGGGACTGTGCAATAATTATCAGTGGGGAAGGGGGCTGAAGAATGAGCTTCAAAGGGGAAGTTATTATATAGTGCGCCCCAGTTTGCAAAAGCAGAACTAGTTCAGCCCCTCCCTCTTGATCTCTTGATAATTTTCACATCCTCCCCCCAACCACAAGCACTGCCAATCCCCCCACCCCATACTATATACAAGGCTGCAAATAAGTTTTTTCTCTTGAAAGGACATATGTCCTACAAAGTGACCATTTTGGTCGGACGAAACAAAAATGTAGTCGGACATCAACAAAAAAAGAAGTTTTGAATTTTATTCATTTTTACTGTAATCAATACATGATAAAAAAATTGTCCGGACATCATGTCCGATCACAGTTGGGATTTCGTCGGACATGAGCTAATTTTGGCCGGCCGATGACCGACTGTGATTTGCAGCCCTGATATATATATATATATATATATATATATAAATTGTAAAAGTTGATTAATCGTAAAACAGTGCTCAATACGTGAACGTATATATATATATATATAGTTGTTGCGGGAGAAAAAAAACACACAAACAAACTACGGGTTTATCCCTACAAGCCTGTTGCGTGGTTGCCCACTCATCAGGCTTGTAGGGATAAACCCGTAGTTTGTTTGTGTGTTTTTTTCTCCCGCGACAACTACTTCGCTCTACGTTCACGTATTGAGCACTGTTTTACGATTAATCAACTTTTACAATTTATATATATATATATATATATATATATATCATATGGTTAGGTGTGCTTCTGTTCAGTGACCTTGAATGACCTCTTGCGTGCACAAGCAGATATTGTTTTCCCTTTCCCGGTGCTAAAAAGGCCATATAATAAATAACTTATTGTGTCTTCATCTGTTCAGTCATTACAAGGAAATCTCAGAACTCGGCCTTGACTGTATTGACCTCGCTGTCGCTCTGTCAATACCTCAAGGCCTCAGTCTGAGATTTCCCTGTAATGATCTCACTCTTGGTTAATAATAAGTAGTATTTTATAGAAAAGTAAACTTTCGCTGGCTTGAATATGTTTAATTCTTTTTGTTAACCACAGACTCCAATGAATCAGGCATCAACAAGGTCACATTGCATCTTTACCATTCATGTTTCCTCACGTGAGCCAGGCTCTGCTACCATCAGAAGAGCAAAACTCCATCTTGTGGATCTTGCAGGGTAAGGAACTCTCCTATGGAAACATACCTCCATTCTGGTTAGCTCAGTTGGTAGAGCACCAGACTACCGTGCGGGAGGTCGTGGGTTCAGATCCTCGACCGGACCAACACTCAGGGTCTTTAAATAACTGAGGAGAAAGTGCTGCCTTTGTAATGACACCTCCGAATGGTTAGACTTTCTAGTCTTCTCGGATAAGGACTATAAATGTAGGTCCCGTCTCACAGTACTGGTGTGGGACGTTAAAGAACCCACACACTGTTCGGAAAGAGTAGGGGACGTAGTCCCCGGTGTGATGGTCTATCACTTACTCTGTTATGGGGGCACCTGTGTATCCTACTATTCACTTTAATAAGATTGTGAACTGCGTGGCTGCAATTTGCGCCTTTAATAAGCAGTCTGACAAAGTCCCCCACAAAAAGTGTTGTAAAGCGCTTTTAGCCTTGGGATAAAGCGCTATATAAATCCTGAATCATCAATCATCATCATCAAGTACATGTGCATTGTTAGAAATTTTACTGTCCCACATGGGCAGGCATATTTTGTGAGTAACCTTTTGGTTTTCAATGCCCGTTTTCCAGATTTAACTTGGATCAATTATTGCTCTGTTGGTAACAAAGGACTTGTATGGTTGACTATCCTGTGTGTAAATCAATTGCTTTGCAGTTCTGAAAGAGTTGGGAAGACCAATGTAGGTGGGACTCTCCTTACAGAAGCTAAATACATCAACTTATCACTGCACTATCTGGAGCAGGTATGGCAGTGACATAATCAAAGCACTTGGGTTGAATGCTCTGCAGATACATGTACACTTCTGGCTTTGTGAATAACTGGTCTCATATTACCTATTTAGGTGATAGTTGCATTGTCCGAGAAATCAAGAAGTCACATCCCTTATCGGAATTCTATGATGACTTCAGTGCTAAGAGACAGGTAAAGTGATTCTCGCATGCAGCTGCAACTGTATGGTAATTAACAAATAAAATCTTATTATGATTAATTAAGCGCTGCATAGGTAGAAATTTAAAGGAAACTGTAGGCGGTACTGGAAATGTTTGCACATCTGCTTGCAATTGAAGCTTGAGTAAACAATTACAAGTTAGTCAGTCAGTGATTGTAAGTGGCTCTTGAACATTTGTAATGTGTCAACAGCTACTGTACTGTAAAGCAGTTTTCTTTTTCTTGCCTCAGTCTTGGTGGGAACTGCATGACAACCATGATAGCCACATGTGCCTTGGAAAGAAAGAACCTCGATGTAAGTGATTCATTAGAATTTCTGTAAGTAAAGTGTAGAGGTAGTGAATAAAATGTTGCCAAATCAATTTATCTTGAGTGTTACAGGACTCATATTTTTGTGCCAATCTGCACCACCACTTACTACTAACTTACTGTCCAGCTATATTTTGCCCAATGGAATGCAGGGCAGCAACAAAGGACTTCTGACCCTGTCTGTCTATGGCCAGCTTTTCAATGTATATATGTATATGTATATGTAGATGTAGATGTATATGTATATGTATATGTATATGTATATGTACATGTAGATGTAGATGTATATGTATATATAAACTGTTAAAAGAAAGCAAGGATGGACAACTAAAAATTTAATAAACAAAAACGTTTCAGTCACAGAGACCTTCTTCAGTTACTACTTTTTCAGGTAGGTTCTTCAGGTAGGTTCTTCAGGTTCGTTCTTCAGGTTCTTTTATTAAATTTTTAACTTTTTTCCCATCAGAAGTTGTCCATCCCCGCTTCCTTGTAACAGTTCATGGTTTGGAAGCTACAAAATAAGACAGAAATTTGCTTGCTAACTGGGCAGTACTATATTGTGTTGTAGGAGTCCATTTCAACCTGTCGATTTGCTCAACGAGTTGCAATGATCAAGAATGATGTCATGCTAAATGAAGAACTGGATCCTAAACTGGTTAGTGCTGACACCAAACTGGTTTTACCTGTTTACGAGTTGAGTAGAAAATTAAGTGATTTTGTGATGCATGAATAACATTAAGATCAAATGAACTACTAATTAATGTGTAATAATTGCTGGTCTGTAGGTCAGAGGGTAAGCGTTTTTACAACATAAAGCATTGCATGTTAAAACTTGAGTTTTCTGTCTCTGTTTGAGGAACTTTAATCCTTTAAGCTCCTCAAACCCTAACAAAAAAATCCACATTTCCACTTTACGAAATCTCTGGTTTGCAACTCATGAGGATTTTCAATGCTTTACATGTATCTATATTTAGCAGCTTACAAGTTGTTACTTTTTAGCTTTTTCTGCTTGCAAAGGTAGAGTTAAGTTGAAGGACTTTGGCAATTTTTATGCCATTTCACTTAAAATACCCGGCCCTTTTCAGTGTTGTACATGATCTCTTCATTTCCTTTGCTAATGAAAGTCCCTCCATTCTTCCGTGTGATTCTTTTATCTATCCACTGTATGCTGTACTGCAAAGTCATAATTTGTGATTCCCTCAAAGACGCTTACCCCATATGTCATTTGTTGCTGCGTCCCACACTTCGTTCAGTGATATGAAGTCGTTTCCACACCAATTTAGCAGTAATAGCGCAGGCCCTTGGGCCTACAACAGTGCTAAGTCAGGTTTAAGGGGTACTCTTAACTTACTTTAAAATCATGGAAATTAGAAAGCTGATAAGCACTAACCCAGGATTAAGCGTTAAGCTGTATTTAAATACTATTTTATCCCAGTTCCCAGAAAGCTGATTGGCGCTAATCCACGGATAAGGGTTTCTCTTTAGTCACTGTCAAATGTCATTTCCTAGAAAGCTAATTAGTGTCAACCAGGGTATTAAAAGCTTCACGCTTCTAATTCCGGTTTTGTCCCAGGTTAGGGTATTTAACTTGCTAGGAACTGAGCCCTCGTAGAGTTTTACAACTTAGTATTTCGGTGTGTTAATGCTTTGCTATGTTTGCTTTTATTTTTTTGAACCAAAGCTGATTGCACAGTTGAAAGCTGAAGTTCAAAGGCTTAAAGACGAGCTGGCTATGGCAACGGGCCATGAATACAAAGGAGAATTGTCCGATGAAGATGTAGACAGGTCTGTAGGGTTATACACTGCACAATACGTAGTGCAAACTGAACAGACAGCAAAGCACTGAAATTAGAAACAACAGTTAAACTTTGTTGAGCCTACGATTCTGCCTCAAAAACTTCATGAGTTTTCCGTAGCAGCTGAACTATCCTCAGCTATAATCTTTGTCAATATACCTTGGAGCGATGGACAGAATTCATTGTTTCCTTATAGCGTCTCTGAATCTGTTACCGGGAAAACTTACTCGCCCCACCCCCTCTAACAATTTTGAGTCCTAATTTGGGAATAAAAAATAACATGATGTGCTTTACTGGAGACCTCAACATTGAGATGGAAAGGGGAACATAGAACATATTAGAACATACTTATTTTTTTCTTAGAGAATAATTCTGTCCAAGGGGGGAAAGGCGCAATGAGGTTATCCCTATGTGAAGCGCCAACCCAAAGGCCAGACCACAACAACGGGAACTACGTCCCCTACTCTTTACTATCAGTGTGTGGGTTCTTTAACGTCCCACTAAGTTATCATGAACAAGGGTTGTGAGACGGGACCTACGGTTTATCGTCCTTATCCGAGAAGACTAGAAAATCTAACCATTTACAGATGTCATTGCAAAGGCAGCACTTTCTCCTCAGTTATTTTAAGACCCTGAGTGTTGGTCCAGCCGGGGTTTGAACCCTTGACCTCCCGCACGGTAGTACGGTGCTCTACCAACTGAGCTAACCGGTTGGCGGTTAAACCTACAAAACGGGCCAAAATTACTTGATCCCGACATAGTTTGATGCTAATTTGGTTTGAAATACAATTCACTATCCCGACGTTTCGACACTCCTGTCTAGTGTCTTCTTCAGGAGTGATTGAGGAAGGCTGTGAAGCTCCTATTATACCCGCGATGGATGGTGTTGCTTAATTGCAAGGTTCCTTGATCCTTCGTTAACTATTGCAACGGATATGTTTTTTTTTTTATGATCAGGACACAGCTTAAATTGTTTTTTTTTTTTTCTTCTCTTATTGTGCCATCCTCCTTTCCCCCGCCTCAACCAGTGTTGGTACCTGGGATTGTTTGGCAAGCGCATGGACATACCAACATTGAACGGAGAGGGGAGGAGAGGGGAAAATGTCGTTTAATTTATGAATTGGTGTCCAACGTATGTTACAAATAGAGATTGTCCTAAATCTTGTGACCAGGATTGTAGACGGGGTGATTTCCGCTGATTTCGAACGAAGAAAAAAGTGCCTATCGGTTCAACATTTTTGGCAATGATTGTAATCATCTCAACTTGGAGGAGTACTGTTCGTTTGGGATTTGAAGAAGTAAAAAATTAAGTCAAGCGGCATTGAGTTTAAAAGCTGTTAAATTAGTTGGTTTACCCAGATAATAATATACATGAAAAAAATACTCGATTCTGATTGGTTGAGAGCAGTGCAGTTCAAGTGTAACACCAGTGCAAAAAGTGTAACACGAGTGCAAATTACACATCGACGATTCCAGGTGCAAATTTTTTAAACGAACCGCTTTGAGTTCGTAGTGTTATCAGCTCATCTTCATCAGCCAACCAGTAAATAAAGTGTCAAATCCGCGTCAAATGCCCACTTCTTGTCCGCAATAAGATCTTCCGGCACTTCCTCCAGGCAAATTTTTTCATGTTTGTATTATCAATAAGTAATCATACGGTTTTTCTCGTTCAGTTTGGAATTAATTTGCACTTGTGTGTTTTTCAAAAAGCCGAAATTGCACTCGCCGAAGCGGCTCGTGCAATTTCAGCTTTTTGAAAAACTCACTCGTTCAAATTTATTCCAAATTGAACTCGAAACCGTATGATTACCTTCACTAATCATGAAGTGGGTTAGAAGTACTTAATTTAATACGAGGTCAAGTGTTTCATCAAATATCGACCCCCCCCCCACACACACACACACACACACACACACACACACACACACACACCTTTTCAGAAGTAAGTTAAGTATCTTTTGGCATAATTAGATGTTTTTGCTTGCCGAAACAGATGCATCGTACTTTGATGCACAGACAAGCTCGCAAAATGATTTTGAAAGAGTCGCTAAAAATATGTTGTTCAAATCATTCAATATCCAAAGACGTCACGGTGTTTGAATTCTTTTGTCTTTGTTCTTTGCCGTTTGACAGACTGCGTGGAATGGTGAAGAGTTACTTAGAGGATGGTGACCCTGAGGCTGTTTTGAGCGTTGGAGCGGACATGAGGAAAATTAACCACTGTTTTAAGCTGCTTAAGGTAATTCCAAGCATGGTGAAATCTTCCTACCCATTCACGTTACATTCGAATACCTTTTTTAGCACACACAGTGTTCAAGAATCAATGTTTGAGTTCATGTCACGGTAGTAACATTTTCATGACTTGGAAGATGAAATGTTCCATTTAACGAGGCGAAGTCGATTTGAATGGAAAATTCCACCGTTTAATTCATGAAAATATTCATATTACTGTATTAATGCACAACATTATTTTTTTGTTTTATGCGGCACCTAGCTAGATTTCGCTTGAAATACTATTTTTCTAGCGTACAAGAGAAAAGTTATCTCATAGTCACGTGACGGAGCCCTTGTGTGCTAGAGCACGCGAAGGAGACATTAACTAAATCTATTGACGTGTCGTAATCTTGACGTGCAATTGGACAAAACGTAATGACGTAAATTGCAAATTTCAAAAGTGATTTACATCACACTTTATCGTGGAATAGGGCATACAATCATTGTCATGTGACATACTATCCGCCAATCAGTGAAAACCTGTACTGGTCTAATAGGGAGAAATTGCATCTCCATCACTTCAGTTGGTGACCGGGTTAAAGCTTGGTTCCATGATAATTAGACTTGCCTGACAATATTGTTCGCCTTGTAGGGCCACGTATTAGATGGAAGTAGAAAAAACTCATCGCCGGCATCGCAAAGGTAAAGAATGCACAAAAACCTCTCATCTGATAATAATAGCAGTAATATTGATTGGGGAGAGTCGGTGATACAGTATTTCTTTCGGCTCACCAGTCGTCAAAAAAAAAAAAACATTAAAATCCATTTGTTTTCCCCTTTTTATAGCGTGATAGAATCTTCTGGGATTTTGAGAGGACTCTTGAAAAGTTTGTAAATCATTCTCCCATCGAAGCGTCATTTACAAGCTCATTTCGAATTCTTGTAACATCCAGAATGGTTTTATCATGTTAGAAGTGTGGGAAAACGGATACTACATTGGTTAGATAACGAACAGAACTTGTTGAATATTTCATCCTCAACAGGGGTTCATCTCTGGGCGGTGGCCTCGATAACAGCTACCTTGGTAACCACAGCGAAGTTAACAAGCTGAAGGAACTGATCAGACAAAGAGATAATGAGATTAATATCCTTTACCATCGGTTTGAGAAGAGGTATTGGTTTAACTGGTTATCTTGTGGATGTATGAACTGGTTGACCCGGGGATATGTTCTTCTAGAGTCATAAAAATGTGTTCTAACAACTATAGTCATACATTATAATTATCGCTGAGAAATAGTGTCAAAGCATGTTTTACAAGTGAAGAACAGGCACAAGTGTGGTCTTAAAGAAGGAAGTCTATCAGCGGGCAATTAAGGACCTAACTTTCAAGTGTGCCCAAGTTTGTCTAGTATCCTTCGCAACCGCTGTCTTGCTCGTCATGCAACGTTTGGGGAGAAGCGTTGCTTGAGGAGTCATACAGCGGCTCTGAAGAAGACTAAAGTTTTGTCTTGCAAAGGGTAACATTAACTTTGAATTAGTATTGTGGGGATAGTTTCTAAAGAAACTGGTGCTGCGTCGGTGGGAAATTGAAACACCAGAAACTGGATAAATCAAACGAGTTGATTAAGTAAGTTATAGCACCTCCCATTTACCTTACGGTGGTATAACTTCAGTACTTAATCAACTCGTTTGATTTATCCAGTTTCTTGTGTTAACTTTGAATAGCCCAGGCTTAGGCTTAGTTCTCACCTCTTGCTCAAGGATTCTTAACACAGGGGCACTAAACGAAGTGAGCCAGCTCTCTCCTAAAATCTAAACGCTTGCCTTTGAACTTAAAGCTGTAACGCTGAAATGTAGTTGTATAATTCTCATAATATCTCATAGTTTTCTGGCGTTCAAAGTACGATTCACACCCAACTAACACTAACAAAAACAAACCTATATAGAGCTCAATAAAATCCTTTTAAACTGTACTGTTTGACTTCAGTGTCAATCAAATTGTCATGTAACCCCGTCTGACTAACATGCAGCTGTATTGTTTGACTTCAGTGTCAATGTAATTGTCATGTAACCCCCTCTGACTAACATGCAGCTGTACTGTTTGACTTCAGTGTCAATGTAATTGTCATGTAACCCCCTCTGACTAACATGCAGCTGTACTGTTTGACTTCAGTGTCAATGTAATTGTCATGTAACCCCCTCTGACTAACATGCAGCTGTGTTGTTTGACTTCAATGTCAATCTAATTGTCATGTAACCCCGTCTGACTAACATGCAAGGTGCTTTTCTGATGTTTATAGGTTTTTTTCGTATTAAAACTAAGGAGTAGTAGTGATCCGTTTACTAGACCAAAATCTATGCAGTGCCAACAATTCTTTGAAGGCTGATGACCGTTTTTGGTAAAGTGCTGAGTTGTTTTGTTGCATTTTTCTCGTGCTTTCAAGTTTTGGCAGTGAAAGGGATGTTTTGGGGACCGCATTGTTTTTTCTCTGTCAAACTGTTAAATTGATAAAACCGAATCTGTTAGTGGCTTCTTTGAAACAAGGATGTTTCGAGTCAGTAAATAGTCTCACCTTATTCTAACCAAGCGAAACTCGAGACCGGACCTTATCTGGTATCAAATGGACCCACGCACCCTACTCCCCCCAGACCAAACAATTTTACGGATAGATACGTTCTGCTTGGTGTTATGAAATGAAATCTGCTTAGTGGTACAGTTCTTTGTTAAATCTTCTCTCGCATTTACCAAAACATTAGTGCTTTCCAGCGGAACACAGGGTGTAAAGACTTTCTAGTAACGTACGTAGGTTATGAACCAATGGCTTCCCGCTATCCCAAGTTGCGTAGGGACTGCCGGTGAAAACATTCCAGCACCCTGGACGACACGTATTCCGTGATTCACCTTGGTGTTGTGTGACAGTCTGCTCACCAAGCAGCACTAACAGAACATAACTGTGTTTCTCAGGCTAAACTGGGAAACAACTGGACTGACTAGCTGCAACGCTTTATCAGCGGGCGCTATGGACGGTTTGACAAACCTGTTTAAACTGGACGAACTGGATGAGTTACCGAAGTTGATCACGGGAACTGCGTGCGAAGATCGACGCCCCAAAACTGACTCCACGGGGGATGCGGAATTCATCGGCGAACTGGATCGTGAGGCTGTCGTTACGCTCGGAAAACTTTCGACTGACGTCGAGTCGTTCACTCTGAAAGAGTTGAAACAGATTCACAGGCGTTCCCGAGTCGCCATCGAAGCTGGCATGACTAACAACATGCATCTTCATCAGCAGATTGTTAAACTGCTATCAAATCATATTGTGTTGGATACACAACGCAACAGGATGCTTAGATTGGAGATGGTGCGAAAGGAAGTAATGGCGAGTTATAACGCCGCGCTTGAAAAATGCACTAAATCCCATGCTAGGCTCAAAAGCTTGGAGAAAGAGAGACTCCAAGTGGAAGAGGAATACGTGTCCGACATGATGAAACTTAACAAGATTGAGCAGGAGAAGAGGAAAGTTCTAGCGATGATTGAAACTCACTCGCAGCATGTTGAGGATCAGAGCAGGCGAAAGAGAACGACATCGATGTAAACTGACCTCGCGTGAAATATCGTGTTGACTGTTAAAATGTCAAGTCTTCATGCTTGGTTCTGTTTGTCATGTGCGGTGGTCTGGTATTGTGTGGAAAGAAGGACAGACTGCAGGGTTGCAGATTTTACTTACTGCTCCGCATGATCGCATAATGCCCAATTAATGGGCGCTTTGTGGCACTGCAACTCCGAGAATTTCAGTCTGAATTCCGAAAGTAAAATGAGGTTCGACTTAACATTTGAAAGAATGATTTTTTTTCTGAGTAGTAAATTTATGACGTAAGTTAAGTTAGGTTAAGCGTGCTTTCGTAATGCATAGTGTGGGATATTGAAGTAACACCAAATGGAAATTGGATTCAATTCTACACATCAGTTCCTCAAGTTAGAAAAACGAAGGATGGATGGTTGGACACTAAGGTGTAAGATGCGCATGCTCGCTCCTTAGTCGGTTCGTTAATTATTCGTCAACAGAAAGAATGGTTTAACGTAAAACGAACATCTAAAATTTGCAATAATTCCTTTCCGATCACAAGTGTAAATTATAAATACATAAACTCATGGAAAATTGCTTGGTTTCGTAAAGGATTATAAAAAGTTAATCTAGGTAAGATCAATAATACTTAGAGTAGTAGACTAACATTTCGAGTTAGTTCGTATTGTCGGGTATCGTTTGGGAGTCGGGTTCTCGTCGGATTCTTCCGACTACGTTTCTTGGTGTTGCGGAGCTATTGTTTAGTTGCCTTTGTGTTGTGTTGTGTTGCGCGTATTTCTCAGTTTTTTGTGCGTTTTTCTTGACATTAATTGCCAGTTTCACCATCCGCAACACCAAAAAACTGCCCTTTCCAATTACTTCGGGCATTCTTTACTATCATTCAGCGTTTCTCTGACATCTTCAAATTTCTCCCTATGATTTTCAGAGCATTGCGCAATAAATAAATATTTCCAACTGTTAAGAATTAAAAGCTGTTAGTAATAAAACTTGAAACTTGATCATCTTGTAATATTCCTTTCTTAGTGATTTATGAAAATAAGTTATCCACGGCTCATCCCTCTTATCTTGAAGTCGGTTTTTTAAAATCTAAGAGCTAAACTCGACCTTGAAATTATAAGAAATTAATCTCTTTAACAGTGACATGACAAAACGTCTCAATTCCTAAGACAATCAGCGTACAAAATTTCAACTAACTAGACTATAGTTGAACGCGTCACTGAATAACCAGTTAAACAGGATTTTGTGTGGTTTAGCAGGTTTTGTTGTGTGCGAAATCATCATCTGTGAGACTTTGGTGTCAGATGACTGGTGGACTATGATACATCACTGAGTAACCGGTTTGCAGGTTTTCTTGTGTGTGATTTCATGATCTGAGACGCTTTGAGGTCAGCGAACTTGCGGAGCTTGACCTGACTCATCAACCAATAACCGATTCAACAGGTTTTCTTGTATGAGGTCATTAGCAGAGACGCTAGTATGACAGGTAATTACTGATCGGGTATGACTTTGGGCGTCATCGAGTAACTGGTTTTACAGGTTTTCTTGTCTTTAAGATCATCATCAGGGAAGTTTTAATGCCAGCCAAGTAGTCAGCTATGATTTGAGGCACCGCTGAGTGACTGGTATAACAGGTTTTGGTTTAGCTCAGAGCCAATAGCGTGGAATCTGGTGTACTGAAGTCGCTCTTTGATTTCGCTGCTGTTTACGTTTTCTATACTTTCAACTTCTTTGAGGTTCACAGATGAAAGTAAACGTTTCGATCGATTGCTAGGATGTTCAACAATGTCTGCAGTTGTATGTCAATTGTACCGAAAGCCTTGGTGTTTCTTTCTGTTAACCTTTGTCAAAAATACGCGCTGTATTTGCCCGCTTTTGTCTTCTGTCTTTTCACAGTCCAGTTACTTCGTGGTGTAAATCGAAGTCAAACCTGAAAGGAGTCGCGAAAGCCAAACCACACAATCAGAAACAGCGATTTCAAAGTGAGATGCTTAAATCGCAAACAACTGATTTGTAGCCGTCCAACAAGTTGACTCGGAGAAATAGAGCTAAAAGAACTAACCGTAACAAAAAATGAAAGTTTAAAGACTTTACGAAAGGCTATTGTACTCGTGCTTGATGTGTATTGGTCAATAAAGAACCAATGAGATGGAAATACTTACAGCATATCACTGGTACCATCAGTGACTGACATTATTTATTACTGACAATGATAGGCAGCCATGTGGGAGTTACCATGGGAGTAAGTGGCATGTAATAATGCTATCTTAGCGGTTAAATAATTCAAACTTTAGTTGTAGTGTTAAGCCGGTGAAAAGGTTATATCTATTTCTGTTTTGTTCATAATTTTTTACCTTTGTACAAAGGGAAAGTGCAAGTTTAAGATGAAGTTGAGAAATGAGGCCCACATGGCTCCTGCTTTTATGGGTTTCTGTAGTATAAATTCGTTAGCAGTATTGTTATTCCCCCTCCATCGAAGGGTTATACTAAACAATTATATTATGAGCTCGAGATTTCTATCGCGAGAAATCGAGAGCGACTAATCTAATTGTTTTAGTATAAATCTACTAGTCGTTCAAAACGTTGTCTTTTCTGGAACAGCCTCGACCAATAAACTGCCTAAATCTTCTTCACGGACACTTCAAAAACGTGAAGAAGCGGCCGCCATTTTGTTAGCAAGGGCACACTGCTACGCTACTCACTGTCTGTCACAGAATAGATAGTGGGTAGCGTAGCCAATCAGAGCGCGGCATTTGTGATAGAACGCTAGTAGATTAATACTAATTAGTATTATATGACTGGTAGGTCAAAGAAAAGTCTACATCGCAACCAGGTGGGCAATCAGACATAGTTTGTTGCTGGTTTGAAATAATGAATGTAACTTAAAAAGTTAAAATTCACCATCCCGACGTTTCAACTCTCCTGTTTAGTGTCTTCTTCAGGTGTGATTGGGCAAGACTGTGAAGCTCCTATTGTACCCGCGATGAATGGTGTTGTTTCATTATGGTGTCTTCGCGGTTCAGTGGAGCGTGCCCGCGCTGTTGATATGCCAAGCATCTAAGTCTTTGATGGCTGCGGCGATTAGCGGGGTAATTCTAGAATTATCCCGCCCAATGTCGTGGTTGGTTAGTCACGCGTATTCCGCTAAGGCGCACGCACTGGTACTTGTGTATACCCCGTATTTAGTGTCCTGTGTGGAGAGGGACGGTGTGGATTTACGTTTCTTGTCAAAGGACACATTAAAGTGCCATATCCAGTATTCAAACCTTGGACCTTCTGAATGGAAGTCCAACACAGTAACCGTCGACCAGTTAGTTCAGCTGGTAGAGCACCGGACTATCGTGCGGGGGAGGTCGTGGGTTCAAACCTCGGCCGAACCAACACTCGGGGTCTTAAAATATTTGAGTAGAAAGTGCTGCCTTTGTAATGACATCTGCAAATGGTTAGACTTTCTAGTCTAACCTCTAGACCTCGGAAAAGCACGATAAACCGTAGGTCCCGTCTCACAACTCTTCATAATTGATTCTGTGGGACGTAAACAAACCCACACATTGTTCGAAAAAGAGTAAGGGACGTAGTTCCTTGTGTTGTGGTCTATCTACCATCTGATGGTCAAATGCTCAGAGATATTAGCTGCATAAGCTTCTCTAAAATCCGAGGATAAAAAAAGTAATGTAATCCTGCTGTGCAAGTAATTAGCCCAGCTGAATAAGCGCTCTAGTGGTTGTCTTTAACAGTTATTCAGACATCTTAGTCGGGATGCTGAAGAAAGAGAAGAAACGCACAACGCAGCTAGAGTCTTCTGTTCAACAGAGCGGTGGCCATCTGCTGGGGGGTGGTACGGGAAGGTCGGTGGGGCTGAGAAGGAGTACGAGTCAGCCACTGAGTGATGAGTCTGAGACTGAACTCTCTCAGCCGCGGTCTGTCAGTAGGGCACGGGTCAGGGACAGGCCCGCTTCTGATACGTCCATGAGTGAGGTTTGTCATATTACCTGTAATTATTTACTGCGTAGATGACCTGCCAAAAAAGACGTGTTCATTAAAAAGGGTGCTTCATTGGTGAAGTTACTCACAACAGCAATTTTCACCTCTATGTTCTGAGTAGTAATTCTCCTTAGCGAATGCCATTCACTTTCTTACTGGTTTGTTTGGAGATTTTGGTATTGCATCAATTTTTCATCCTTGACTTGATGGTTTGCTAAATTCTCATCATCTGGTTGCATGGCGATGTATAGATACTGTAAGAGGAAATCGTATATTGATCACTTACGTGTAAGGTTTAAGAGCTGCTGGTTGTTTTGGCGGTCACTCGCTTAAGTGTCAGAAACGCTATGTTCACTTGATTGTTTAAGATTGTTTTTATCAATTAATAGCGATATTCCTTGAAGTTAGATTTACTTTACAACTGCAACGCTTAATGGCTCTCACAGCGTAGTTAGAATTGGCTTTCGCGCCGCTCTCTGTACACTGTTGGTACCTATGTTGCTTATAATGGAAAATACTGCAGGCGTGTTTCCTAAGTTGTCGTCTTCTGCAAGCAGAACCGGCAACACCCACAAGCCCTTGGTGAGGAGAAAAATAGACCCAGGCCTTCATCTGCGTACAGGAGACAGCTTGGTAGGTGTAATTCCAATGAGTGGGTGGTGCAGAGTCTCTGTTTCATTGGCTACATTCAATATGGTGTATTGTATGAACGACTGATGAGGAGCTAGGTACAGTTTCTTGGTTATCACATACGGGGCAAAATTACTGAATGTATATTGGCTGAGACAGAGGGTATTTTCTTTTAATCACGAGGGCACTTTTGGTAATCAAGAGTGCATGCTTACTCTATCCTGATTGGTTGACAGTTGCTTAGTAACGAAGTGTCATTGTTGAATTTCTGTTGGCAGCAACGATTTGGAACCGTGTTTGTTCATTGAATCAGTTGTTCAGTAACATTGATTGTCATTTTTATTGAGCAGGCTTCCCTCAATACTTTTGCCTTTTATGTGATAAACAGGTAATCGCAATGTGCAATTAAGGATCAATTTCACTTGTATTTTGAAAGTTTTCCAAATGGGCCATTTTGTGAAATGTTTGAAAGCAGGCGAGAAATTAATTGCCCTCGGGTCCATGCGATCACATATACTTAGCATTCCCCCAACCACTTTTCCCAGCATACCATAGGCCAAGTCCAGCATTTCTGACCCGGGGGGGAGGGGGTATTCAAAACGGTCTTGTCCTGGGCCGGGTTGTTCGAAGCAGGGTTAAGGTAACCCAGGGTTAGTGCGAAATTTAAATGCAGATGTGAGAGCTTAAAAAGCACATTCAGTATAATTCTTATTTAATACAATTTGACGATTGTACGCTCTGAATAAAATAGAGAAAGTTATCGGAGAAAACTTTTGTTAAAAAGAGGGAAAGAAACCCATGTTAAAATTTAACCCTGGGTTAGCGCAAATCGGCCTTCGAACAACCGGCCCCTGGGGTATGGGAGAGTTCGCCAGAGCGGGGCATGGAACCGCCCGCTTGAAAAGTTGGACCAGCCCGGGAAGCGAGGCTACTCCGTTGATGTCTTCAAATGATTCACCAACTTGTTCCAGCTTCGATAAAGTTGTTTTTTAAACCACTCGGTTTCGGATAATTTTGTAGTTTGTAATATGTTTTTGTTGGTTGATATTCAGACGAGATGTCAGTTGGCCGAAAGGAAGCTTTTGAGACTTTCCGACGCGACTATCCAGACAACGAAACCATAGAGGAGAACAAGCAACTTCTTAAGCAACGGTACTGTTTGTTTGATTATTATTATTATTATTATTATTATTATTTTTTTTTTTTTTTTTTTGTGTGTGTGTGTGTGTGTGTGTGTGCGTGCGTGTGCGTGTGCGTGTGCGTGTGTGTGTGTGTGTGTGTGTGTGTGTGTGTGTGTGTGTGTGTGTCTGTGTCTGTATGAACGTTTCGTGTCTCCCTGGATGCATGTACACTCTATTTACTATTTGCCCTTTACAAGAGGACACCATACAGTACTGTAATAAACAACAGTAATCAATGTTAGTTTTGTCTTTTGTATAGATACGCTGAAGCAAAAGTACTAGGAGAACAAGTGAACTCTTCAAGACAGAAAATAAGTAAGTATCTTATGAATGTGATAACACCGATATTTTTCTTTTCAACGTTCACGGTCTTTTAGAGCAACTCGCGAGACAAAAAGGAGAAACATTTTGAATAACTAGCGAAGCCCGTTGTGATTGACATTACATGTTTTTTGCTTTTACTTTATCCCAATTGTTGCACTGTGTTTTATTACGCAGTTAACACTCGACACGCAATTAGCAGCGCACAGTTTAAAACGTGTGAATTGATGCAGTTTTGTAGTATACGTCATTGTCTTTTTGCTTAATCTATTTCAGACACATTCAAAAGTCAGATAGAGCAGCACAGAGTTCGGCGCTCGATGCAAGGTAATGTGATATTAATGCAAGGTAATGTGATATTAGTGCAAGGTAATGTGATATTAGTGCAAGGTAATGTGATATTAGTAAAGGTAACATACGGTTTCGAGTTCAATTTGAAATTAATTTGCACGAGTGAGTTTTTCAAAAAGCTGAAATTGCACGAGCCGCTTCGACTAAAAAATCGTTGATGTGTAATTTGCAAAACAACGTAACATTCCACTCTGTAAAACAGCAACCGGTCAGAGATCATTCTATTATCGTATAGTAAGTATTTGGAATATTAGACCCGAACTGAAATTAAGCCAACGTGTAAATAGTTTTAAAGGTAATCTTAAACTAGACCTTTTAAATTCGTTTTTGTCTTAGTAATATTGTATTTAGGATTTGCCTTAATTAATTAACTTATTGCTTATTTTATATTGTCACTGAAAAGCCCCCATGGGGAGTTGTCAATAAAGTATTTTATTGTATTGTACTGTATTGTATTGCACTGGTGTTACCCGTTTTGCACTGGTGTTACACTTGAACTGCACTGGTGTTACACTTGAACTGCACTGCTCTCAGCCAATCAGAATCGAGTAATGTTTTCATGTATATTATTAATTGCAATACAACATGGTTCTCTGGCATACGCCGATCTATAAGATACAGAATGGCCTGCAAGCCTAAAGCCTTTTAGTCCTAGGAGCGATCGAAATTTAACTTGCCCTTTTAATTTTTACTTTTATTTAGGGTTCATTAATGGCACAGACAGTGCAGAAGATGTGGACCCCGTTGAACAGAACATGAGGCACGCCATTGAAGAGGAAAAGTTAAAGTGAGTCCTTAAGTTAGAAAGAAGTGGCATAATATTAAAGGGCTCAAGAGTTTGTCTTACAATGTAAAACTGAGACATAGGCTTAAATATCATCCCGGATGCATTGGGTTAGAAAATATTGCAAGTAAACACCGAAATTGGGAGGGAAATTCGCCAAGAACATTTAGAACTCATCCATCTTAGGTGAAATAACAATTCACTGTCTTGCATATTTAAATTTCTTGATACAACTTCTAGGGAGAACCAGTGGGTTTTGGAAATAAAATTCATACCCGCTTCTTCCCTACCATAGGTATAAGGAAAGCTTCACTCGCCTTCGCTCATTAAAAACGGAAATAGAACATCTGCAACATCTGCTGGAAAAGGCCAAGGTCAAGATGCAGAAGGACTTTGAGATATGGTGGGCGGAGCAAGCAGCCATCAATCAGGTACTTATCGACTCATTATTATTGTTTCTTTGGACAGTTTTTTTTTATTATCAGTTTTTTTGTTTACATGTCTGTTTCCACGAGTAAGCAAGATGAGGGGAATCCTGAATCATGATTGGCTACCCGATCGGGTAAGATGTACCCTCTCGGAATTCTTCCCGTTGTGGAGCAGGGTTAGCGCAGTGGTGAGAGCGTTCACCTTCCACCAATGTGTCCCGAGTTCAATTCCCGGCCCCGGCGTCATATGTGGACTGAGTTTGTTGGTTCTCTGCTCTGCTCCGAGAGGTTTTTCTCCGGGTACTCCGGTTTTCCCTCTCCACAAAAACCAACATTTGATTTGATTGATTTAATGTACTATGATTTCATTTCATTTCATTTGTGCTTTACAGTGTCCCCAATTAGTACGTCAGTGCTAAATACAGTTGACACTCAAATAAAGTTCATTATTATTATTGTTATTGTCCCGGGAAGCAAAACAAAACAAAATGGTCACAACATAAATCCTTTATTGACCAAGCCTAGTCGGTCAATATGGCTCGATATTGGTCTCGTTCTTTCATTCGTTTTTATCGACCTCAACTTCGTTTCGGATAAAATAAAGTCGGCTAATAAACAGTCATCTTGAACTTGGTCAATAACGCATATATACAGTACTTTAAGTCTTTCGATTTTTTACTCCGCGTGAATTGTTGTTTTTCCCCTAACATAACCGTCAAATACCTATTTTCCAGCCCCAAATATGACCACCTAAATCAACCTACTTTTAACCCACCAAAAATGGGGCTTTTTTACATCTCAAAAACTGTATATTATAACCCCAAAGGCTGCTTTTGGGGTGGTCATTCTTGGCGGCTAAAAATAGGTTGTTCTTAGTGGCCATTATGGGAGAATTATAATTACCCCTATTTTAGTAATCACTTGAGGAGATGAAAAAAGGCTGCTTTTGGTGTTCATTTTCGGGAGTTACAGATAGATACCTTTTTGTATTCACTTTTTCAGGATAAATATAGGCTCTGTTTAAACCGTAAAACAGCCTGTAAAATAATAAATAATAACCAAAAAATGCAGCTTGATTTAATTTTTGAGAGTTGAAAAGGCCCATTTTTGAAGGGGTAATAATTTCATTTTGAAGGGGTTATCATTGGCAATCATTTCGGGGTTAAAAATGTTTAGTTTTTAGTGGTTATTTTTGGGGCTGAAAAGGTAGGCGGATTTTGGTGGTCATTTTGGGAGTGTAGAAAAAGGCCGATTTTGGTGTTCATTTTTTAAGGTTAAAAATAGCCTTTTTACGTGGTAATTTTGATGGCTAAAATTGTCTTTTTTGGTGGTTATTTTCGGGTCAATGACCAATTTTTGGTAGTCCTATTTGGGAGTTTTAAAACGGCTGTTTCGGGGTTTAAAGCAACCTTTATTTACCCCGAAAAAATGAACACGAAACTACGCCTATCTTTTACTCCCGAAAATGACCACCGAACACTGCCTATCTTAAACCCCCATGATAACTACTTTGATTATAAAAATTACAATTTCCTCGATTGTGATTGGTTTAAAAAACTCCTATTTTCGACTAATTCACTTGCCAAGTTGTTTCGGACAGTTCAATAAGCCAATCACATTCAAAGTTGTACGTTAAATCAACCAATTACATTCAAAGTTGTAGTTTAAATCAACCAATCACAACCTTGGTTTCAATCATCATGCAAACAGTGTAGAGACTCCTAAACTTAGGTTTTCTTCAAAATAGATTTTTTTTTCCTTGAACAATGAAGATATTTTCTTTCATTACTTGCATTTCGCTCGTCTTCTTTTCTCGGAAATTGTATTTTTTATAATTAATTGGTAATGAGACTTCGTATCGTCCAATTCGGTCTGTAATCATACTCATGATAAACAAATCAAACTCACGCTGCGCGGTCGTCCGATTTTGTTAATCGCTTGTATGATTACAGACCAAACTGGACTCCACTCAGTCCTATTACCATTACAAAACTTCCATTTTTTAACTTCCAAAAATCGTCACGAAAAATTGCCAGCTTTTGGCCCTATAAAATGACTACTAGGAACTGCTTTTTTTAAGCCCCGAAAATTATCACCAAAAACTGCCTTTCGGTATCGGTATCGGTATCCGTATCGGTATAAGGTATTGGTATCGTACCTCTATCTGTATTTGTATTCCTATCGGTATTAGTATCTGTAACCTTATTGTTATCGGTATAGCTGTCTTTATCGGTATATGTGTCTGTATCGGTATAGTTGTCCATATCGGTATGGTTGGCCATATTGGTATAGGTGTCCATATCGATATAGGTGTCCATATCTGTATGGTTGTCTGTATCGGTATGGTTGTCTGTATCGGTGTAGCTGTCCATAGCGGTGTAGGTGTCTGTGTCGGTATAGTTAACAACTATATCCACCACTAGCCACCGCTAGCCACCGACACTGAGGTAAATAGTTGTTTTAGTATATACTTAAACAGTGAGCTAATGTACACCAGAAAAAGAAAATGGCTTGGAAATTGGAGGACTTCTCAAGTGACAATCCAACGCAGCGCGGATCGCCGTAAGGGATTCAGTTTTTGTTGTAATTACTCCGCACGTCTCGTTTTCTCGCTGACAGAAAAAAAATTTGTTTAGTTCTAGTGGCGACATTTCTTCAAATGGAGTTCCAAACTTTTTCTGCATTTGAAACCATTCTGTAAAAAATATAATTCAACTTTGGTTCTCAAGTGAACAAGTGACATCAAATTTGGTTATGCAAGATTGATTTGCATTTATAAACAAAACCTTTCTCGTTGGTTTTTGATCGGTAAACTCCGTGTTAAAAACATTAGCCATTACCTCTGAACACGGCGAAGCCCAATTTAGTCGCTTTATTGGAGTTGTCAGGGACTGCTTCGTTGTTAATTTGGAAGATTTCTTCGCTTGTCACGGATGCAAGCCGGGACGCCATATTCACGCGGCGGAGTGAAAAACTCGCAAGTTGCTCGGAGGTAAATAGCACAGGATATTCTTAGTTTGACTAGCCAATCAGAGCGCACCTTCAATGCTATCCACTGTTTTAGTATATACTAATTGTCTGTATCGGTATTTGTGTCGGTATAGGTAGTGGTGCATCCCAGAAACCAACGATTCCACTCCGGACAAGTTGTCATTGGCTGTATGGATACATCATGATCCAAGTTAATCCTTAACATTCAACTTAAGACTTCTTGGCAACTGCTGAGCTTCTGATCACGTAGTTTATATCATTATTACTGTAATCGTGCCAATAACAAAATGCTCGAATATGATTGGTCTTTAACAGTTCTTATTTATGGCTTAATAGGCTTTATCATTATTATAGTTATTATTATTATTATTATTATTATCGTTGTTGTTATTAAAATTGTTATTATTATTATTATTGTTATTATTATTTATTTATTATTAATTTATCTCCTATGAACAGCCACCGGATGAAGTACGAGCCGCATGGAAGACTCCTCCGATATCTCCCGTCCGTCCCCCCTCCGCACCAAGGAGAAGAGATCCGGATCCGGGGGGTGGTGTGAATCCCCCCAGGGATGAGGCTCCACGGACCACAAGACCTGGCAAATTTGTGTCCAAGTTACGAGCTGAAGCCCAACTGGCTTCATCTGGTATGACGTCAGTTGTTCGTGCTGATGGCCTGGCCCCTCTGCACACCACCAGTTCTGACAGTGGGCTCAGCAGCTGGTCAGCTGCTAATGCACGCACAGAGTATACGACCAGGTCCAAGTCAGGGTGTGTTAAATGCAGTGACGATTATTATACGAGTTTGAATTTTTTATGGGTCAATATTCATCGAGGCGCGAGAAACGACCAATGGATGGGCTGATTTTCTTTGCAGATCCGCCAGTGACGTGAGTTCAGGATCAGTGAAACTGACCGGGGACAGTCGTGCTGATGCTGATATTATGGCCTTCATCAAAGCCAGACAAAACCTGCTACAACAGCGAGGTAAAGTGAAATATGTATAGTGTGTGTTCGGTCACATTACTATTACGTAGGCGAAGAATTACCTGCAGTGCCGCCATGTTGGAGGACTGAAAAGTGTTACGCAACTCCTCACTTCTTTTCGAGTTGCCTTCGTTTTGTCTAGTCGTCGGATGTTCTAACGAGAAAAATAGGTTTCCCGACATTAGTTTTTGTAGAGTGCCGAAAATTATTACTAGTCAAGGCTACCACATATCCCACATCACTGGAGGCGAACAGCATGGTTTTCTTGCCGGTAGATCTTGTGTGATTCAGCTCACCAGTGTTTTACATTACGTTGGTGGTCGACTCGATGCCGGTAAACAAACGGATATCATTTACCTTAATATGAGTAAGGCATTCGATAAAGTGGATCACGTCAAGCTTGAAGGTTGCACCGCTTTGGCGTTACTAGCAAACTTCACGACTGGCTCCGTTCATACTTGCAGGGACGCAAACAACGAGTTACAGTTCTTGGAGCCACCTCCCGAGAGCTGCCAGTTACATCTGGGGTACCACAAGGGTCCCTACTTGGGCCAATACTGATCTACCTAGCTCTGTTAAGACATCGCCAATTGCCTGTTATGCCGATGATACCAAGATTTTCAAGAGCATCGATTCTATCACAGACTGTAACGCCTTGCAATCTGACCTTAGACCTTGTCAGTTGGTCCGAGTCATCTGGGCTTATATTTAATGAGTCCAAGTGTAAACACCAGAAAGTACTTCTCTATATAAATTGAACGTAACCCACAATCCTCTCATTCTCTCCGACGAAGGGCTAACGCTCGAAACGTCTGCAGCTCCCTTTTACCTTACGGTGGTATAACTTACTTAATCAACTCGTTTAATTTACCCAATTTCTTGTGTTTCAATTTCCCACCGACGCAGCAACAGTTTCTTTAGAAACTATCCCCACAATACAAGTGTAAACACCTACGAATTACCCGCACCTTTACAGCACACCTATGCTAGCAATGAAACGTCTCTGGAACTTTCCGTCACGGAGAAAGATCTTGGGGTGTGGGTGTCAAGCAATCTTACCTCGGACAAACAAGTGACTGAACAATGCCTGAAAGCCAATAAACTCCTTGGCTTTCTGCGCCGAGCGTCTAGGTATATCCAAAGTTCCAAAACTCGTCGCATACTGTATCTTTCTATCGTCCGGTGCCACTTAGGCTACGCAACCCAAGTAAGGACGCCTCAGACCATTGGCCTACTAAAGAGAGTTGAGGACGTACAGAGGCGTGCAACAAAACTAATTTTGAGACTTCCCTTCTGTTGCAACGTAAGGATTTAGGATTTATCTAGCTTTTACTGGACGGCGGACCTGCCCAGTGGGGTTGAGCACCAAGAGGACTCATAGGTCCCATGCGAGGTGCCTGCCCACAGGCCTGCACTAGGGGTGGTCACAGCCAGGGTTCGTTACGTCACTAGTGGTTCTTTAACGTCCCACAGAATTAATTGTCAAGAGTTGTGAGACGAGACCTCCAGTTTATCGTCCTTATCCGAGAAGACTAGAAAGTGTAACCATTTGCAAATGCCATTGCAAAGGAAGCACTTTCTCCTCAGTTATTTTAAGACCCTGAGTGTTGGTCCGGCCGGGGCTTGAACCCACGACCTCCCGCACAGTAGTCCGACACTCTACCAACTGAGCAAACCGGTCGGCGGTAACCTACAAGACCCGCCTTCAATTAGCAAATCTGCTACTTACATCATACTGGAACAAATTTCTGGATAAACGTTTTTTTATAAAGCTGTAAATAACATAGTTTTCATAGATAGTGAAGCCCTACCTGTAACTATCACGCACAGAAATCGAGAGCGAATAATCTAATTGTTTTAGTATAAATCTACTAGTCGTTCAAAACTGTCTTTTCTGGAACAGCCTCGACCAGTGAACTGTCTAAACCTTCTTCACGGACACTTCGAAAACGTGAAGCGGCCGCCATTTTGTTAGCAAGGGCACACTGCTACGTTACTCACTATCTGTCACAGAATAGATAGTGGGTAGCGTAGCCAATCAGAGCGCGGCATTTGTGATAGAACCCTAGTAGATTTATACTACAACTCGATAGAAACACGGAAAATGTTTTCTATTTTTTAAATACCAATTTCTTGGCACATACAACCGCATTCTATCTCTACTACTTTTCACACACCTGTGATTTCCTCTGATTCAAGCAAGACAGTGCTGATCCATGTTTTTGTATTTTTCCAGGTCACAGATAGAACACAGTCAAACTAGGTAGACCCCTATGAAGGTAGGGGACCATATGTCCACCTATCTAACCAGGAAAAGCCAGCTTTCGGGTCAGTGGCGAACAATTCCGGCACTTCATCACAGAACGCTTGGCACCATGGTCCATTGCCACCTACAAGAACTACCCAGTCTTTTTCTAGAATCCAGGACGAATAGATAAGGGGGACCTGATGCTGGTCTTCCCTTCCAATAGGGGAGAGGTTCGTGTACTAAACTGAAAACAGCCAATAATAAATTATTTATATTGAAAAGGTTCCCAAGAAAATGGTGCCACCAACCGAACAAGCGAAAAGAGGGGCAAGTTTGTATTGCACTACCATTAAAGAAACGTTACGTTGCTTTGCAATGTTTTATTTTCGCTTCAAATTAAGTACTTTAAATTTTTAATTTACAAAAAAAAAAACAAACATTTGTTTCTTTAAATTTACAAAAGCATACGTACAATTTCTAGGCGCTCTTCTTCGAGCAAAAAGAATACACAACGTACTATCTACAAAATAACTTTAGGATTTTCCTGGGCATTTGAGCCCCCATAACGGACGTCCCTTTTTTTCTGCTTTCGTCACGCATTCCTTGGGAGCAAAGCGTGACGAAGTTAAAGAACGTCCGATCAGGAGGATTCAGAAGTCCTGGAATGTAAAAAAGGTTAACAAAATCCTATAATAGATTACGAAATAAACGGAATAAATGAACTCCACTCAGGGACCGTTCATTTTTTACGAGGGAGGGGGGGGCTGGTGGGATTTGGGGGGGGGGGAAGTCGTGCGGAAAAATTAGAGAAAAGGGGAGGTCACGTGAAATGTTTTAGCAATACTTTTAAGTCAATGTTTTAATCCGAAGTTGACTTCTTTTTTATTGGGGGGGGGGGTTGTCATGTGAAAAAATTGGCAAGTTGAGGGAAGCCATGCAGTTTTTAAATGGACTTCTCGAATCACACCATTCCCCCCCCCTCCCTCATAAAAAATGAACTCCACTCAGTCTAGTCCTTTTACACCCAACGGATCAGAGTGTAATATCTGCAACAATGATCTGCGGAAGCAAGGATGCAGTTTATGAGAATTGAATAAATGATCACTTGTCCCATGATACTATAGAATACAAGATCTCAAAACCCAACATGGTAGTCACGTCAGGAGGGTTACACTCTAAGGTCGGTAACATAAGAACAGAAACCTGAACTCAGTTGCAGGCAATTTTTATTACATTCTTTTTGTTAAATTCTTTTTGTGTATTTCCTATATACTTAAAAGATTGAGTTAAAAAAAAACTGAAACAAAATTCAGCAAGAAAAAGCTAATTGTTTTACTACTATTTAGATACAGTGACAATATATGGCGAAAATGCCACTAAAACGAAAAAATTCATTAGTGGTTTCGTTGTCAGTCACAACCAGAAAGCTATGTTCTCTAAAAATTCCCATCAGCAAAGTTGTGTTTCTCGGAAGCAGATAGTTTCTTACGGTCCCAAGTGCTTTGGCCGTTTGGGCAAACACATCAAACAGTTGTAAAGAAAACAATTAAGGAAAAAAACTTCGAAAAAAAGTATACCTAATTCTTTTACACAACAATATCTATATTTTATAAATTTTTAACACACGTGTTAAATACGTGCTTTACTTTGGAGGATCTCTCATGCTGAAATATATTTGTTATGACTGGTTTAATACGTGACCAAACCGTTCCCGGGTCTCTGTCCTAAAAGAGTCTATCAAAGGCTGTCATGAATAATTCAAATTACTGTGCCTGATAATTTCCTTAAGCAGAAAACGCTAGAAGATCTTTTAAAAACCAAATCTCTTTGATAAAATGCGGTGCAGAAAGCTGTTGCATTTCATTTTTCTGTGCATGAACCATCGCAATACGGCTTCAACCAATCAAATCTCTGGGTAACAACACACCATACCTGCAGGACTGTCCTGAATACACGATATAAAAGAAAAGAGTTTCAATACTAAACAACTCAATACATGTTTCGATTCCCCATTCTTGCTTGTCCTGCTTTCGTTGTCTACTTCTTAGTAAGTTCGCAATCCCGAACGCCGATTAAAACTTCGTTGGCAACTTCGGCGAGGGTCGTTCGCGCTCGGAAGCGTTTTCGACCCTTCGGGCCTGTTTCGGCATTCCGGTCCGTCTCCGACCTTTCATTTTACTCAGTTCATCACCAAAGACATCCCCAGTCCGAAGCGCGGAGATCAGATCGTCAAACTCTCCTCGATTTTCCCCGCCTCCGCTGACTTCCTTGGTGCTCTTGCTTTTTTCTTTTACCTGATTGTTCTGAATTAGTCTCTTAGCAGCTGACCTTTGTCTCTCTCTTTCTTTTTGCTGCAACACAAAATTCAAATGGTAAACAGTTTCCGTACATTGATCTAAGGTTTGTACGAAAACTTATACAACACAGCAAAGGGGGGTTGTTCGAGACGCACAAATCGAGTCGAGTCGACCATGTGCTGTGTCGTCCCGTCAAAGCAGAAGTCCAGTCATCAATGGGAAAACTTCTCTTCCCGGAGGTTTGACTTGTTCTTCTATCATTTGTCGGCACATGCTTCTTGAATGAGTTCAACACTTCACCTTTCACTATACGCCTAGCTTTACCTCTTGCGGTACATTGTTACCTAATTTAAAAAGTCCGACTACACCCAACTCGGGTGTATTGCACATGAACGTTTCTCTCACCTCAGCCAAAGCACTCGCCTTCCGTTCTTCTTGCTCTTTCTTTTTCTTCATTTCGTCGTTTTGATGTTTGGCTTCCTAAAAACCGACAAAAAAGTTCCTTCAAGTACCATGGAAACGTAACAGACAAATCTTGCGGAGGAACAACTGCATCCCCACCACTTACCGCAAAGGAGACCAGAAACGCAGAGAAAAGACCGAAAAACTCGTCTGACTGCATCTGTTTGGAATCCTCCCCAAACACTGCTATGGCTTTGGCAAACTACGAGAGAGAGAAACATATTTTAATTTGACCAGCACGTAAGCAGGTGTCAGTCAAAGTTGGCTGGGAAAACAATAGATTACTGGCAAACAGACAGAGTACGATACGTGACTGACTGATTGGCGGACTGACCGCTAGACACTGTTCATTAGTTGCTTAACTGACGCACTAGTAACTGACAGAAGAGAGAGACCAGCCGATTGGTTGACTGACTCACTGCTTGGTTGATTGCTAGATTGACTGAGTGTTGATCAAGTAATTAACTGACCGACCGAACGAGTTATCGATTGACTGATAAATTGCTGAATCTTACCTTTACTTTCATATCTTTCCACGTTTCATCCAGTTCAGACAAGGAGAACTGCGCTACCTTGACAAACGAACTTATTGAATCTACAAACTTGTCACCATGGATACGCTCCTTTTTCTTCTGCTGGAACTCCAACTCCTGACAAAACAAATTCACAAGTTCTCATGATCATTGTCCCTTCGACTTACAGTAACAAGCATGTACTCAGTATTCCTGATTATATTTCCTAGCTGGACACCAATGAAACACTCACAGGGTGATGACGTTAGCATTATCACATGAGGCGAAGTTACCGAGAAATATGCGTTACTGACCAAGCGCGAGGTCAAGATGACTGCATACTGGCCGAGTTGCGGTTTTTTTTTTTGGCTGCTGCACATGAAATAATGCAGGAGCCAATACGTCACAGGAAACACGAGTGACTGAGTGAGTGAAGGAGCCAATCAGCACGTGCCTAGTATTTAGCCAATCACAATGCACAATACAATTCGCGCACCGCGAAGAATTGTGGTGAAAATCGGCCTCGGATCAACAAATTTACAGCGACCGGCCTATATTTGGACGATATTCCTAAAGGAAAGACACTAGAGTTCATATTTTGTAACTTTTATACCAATTTATTTTAAACTCAGAAGAGAATATGCAAAAGTAATGAAATCGAGGAAAGGCGATAGGTATGACAAAAAGGTCCGAATAAACTTAATAAATGCAGTAGTCACATGCATGCAATGCTTGCCTATTTTTATCAACAGAGATGTAGTCGAGGTCAATAAAAACGCCTAAAGGAAAGTGGTCAATATCCAGCCATCTTGACCAAACAACCTTGGTCACTAAAGGCATAATTACATGGTCATTTTATTGACCTCAACTTAATTTCATAACTCTCTCAGAAACAATCAGATCCCTAGCTATAACATCAGAAATGCTTGCACTATTTATTTACCTCTGTGTAGAAGCAATGTCAGGAAATTTTCTGTTTTCTATCAAGGCCCAAAGTTTTTTAACTCACTTACTACTGAGATTGCTTGCTCTTCTTCCACCTCGTTCTTTTTTTTTTTGTCAAAAAAAAAAAAACTCTTAGAGAATTCCTTATAAGCAAGTATCAATTTCACTGTCATTTTATCTCATTGTTTCGCTTGTCCACATTGTTGTTATAGTTAAATCTATCCTATGGTGCTTGTTTTGAGGAATCCTGATTCTGTATAAGCCTCGTGGTTTCTTTCTGGTTTCCTCGCCATTTAATATTTACGCCTTGTATTCCAAAATTCCTGTTATTATTGTTAGTTTATTTCATTAGGCGAATTATAAATAAATAAATGAATCTGTTTTGTTTCACGGGACAAAGCGGGAAATCCCGGGCGGGAAGGATAGGCCCCTCTTGACCGCTCGGGTAGCCAATCAAAACACAGGATTCGCCTTACCTTGCCCGCTAGCGGAACCAACCATATCATAATGTGTCATAATTCTAACATCTCCTACCTTCTCTACATCCTTCAGTTCTTTTTTCACTGCTGATATCTCGCTCTCTAGATCAGACAAACTGTGGAGAGGTTTTCAATGATAAATGGTAATTAGGAAATGGCTATCGTATGAAGCCTTCTCTACTGACTACTAATTGAACAATCTGTACCAACATTCCATATCATGTCGGAAAAGTTTGATTTAGTTAAGGCGCCGACTGAAGAAACCCGAACCCAGACCACTCAGATGGGGAAGGGGGAGGGAAGTGTTCTCACAACTGCACCACCCCTGTTTTTACATCAACAGACCAGAAAACGGAATACGGTTCGGACCCTTGTGAGTTGTCAAGTAGTTTGCTTTGGTTAAATAAGTGACCTGATCTAAGATCGAAGAAATCAATCAACAAGATCGGAGTTACATAAAACACAGCAATACTAAAAATTATAATTCTACTGCAAAGGGGAACAGCTTGACAACTGCAAACATACTTGACTTTAGCAGCCGTTCGCACGTGGGGAAGCTCGTCTTCCAGATTAAGGACATCAGGATACTAAAAGAGAAGGGTAACAAAGTTATTCATGCGTACGGCCACACCCTACTTTCAAGTCTACACTCGCTAAGAAAAGCCTCGCATCAAACAAGGACATAGTCAGTGGCTCATTCAATGAGTTAACACTCAAACTTCTCCTTTGGCGAATGACTTCATTTATAAAATAACTCAGATACTACGCGCGCGCTGATTGGTCAAAAACATATGGGTTATTGTGCCGGTAAACCAATAGAAAAGAGAAACAGTTTCAGTTTTTATTTAAAGTTAGTTTATAAACCACTTGGGATGTTGGGAGAACACTCGAAAGGCTTGCAAATCACGAGTCGCAGGCGAGTGATTTACAAGCTCTTCTCGTGTTCTTCCAACATCCCACGTGGTTTATCACGCCGGTAAACCCACAGAAACTGCGGTTCATTGCTTATTGAACACGACTACCTTATTCAAAGCTGCTTCTTCGCAAGGAACTGAATGACCTTTATGAGAACTTTCTCTAACGGGAAGCTTCCCCCTGCTGCATATCTACACTCTAGCTTTCGTCAAGTCTGACAAACTCTTAAAAAGTAAATTATCCTACCTACCTTTTTCTCAAGGACCATGATAAGATAGTGCAGAAGAGTGATTTTTGTATTAGAACTGGATTTTGTGTCAATGATTCGGTTTAGACTCCCTAGTTTGAAACCTGGAAAAACAACAACAACAGTTTAAAGTGGAGTTAAACTGGATGTCGCAAACCAAAATGACAGTAATTGCTCCAGACTGGCATATCTCAACAAAAGACACAGTTAAATGAGCCAATCAAGACAAAAGCAAACACATCTCGTCAGCACCGAGAGCTGAAAAAATAACTACAAGCTACAATCTTTACCAAATGCCCTGGACCGACAGTCCGAATTTCTTGTTTTCTTCCAGGTGTTGGGGATTATAAGAAATCTTACGCTTCCCAAACCCCTCCCTCCCCAACCCCCTCCTTAAACAATGTTGCGGGTATTAGATTTCCAAACGTAATACTTTGGTACCCAACATTGACAGGGGAGGTGGACAACTTTAATGTAATGATTGTCATTTGTTCTGAACGGGAAAAAGTGCCTGTCGGGTTTTTTGAAAGATTGTAACTCGGTCACGGTTGTCTTACGCCTGATTGGGTGACTCAAAACTACGCATAATCCATTTTGCAGAGCCGACAGCTTCATTGCAAATTTCTAATGGATACTTAGAGGAAGACGGGTCGTAACTAAGCAACTTTTTCCATCTCTTTACAGCATATAATTGTTTAAATGTTTGCAAGTAAAAAGTTCAGGAGGAGACCTACCAGCGGCATTTCCTCTGGCACCTCTATTCATGTAGTTACCAAAAGCGAGTACAACTTCAAGCAGAATGCGAAGCTTTTTACTTCTCTGAACTTCTTTAGATCCATCCAAGACAGCTGGAAAATAAAGATAAACCAACGGCTAATAATTAACTCCAGTTCTTGGAGGCCAGTCGGGCCAGTTTCCTTGAATTCCTAGTGGCCTATCCGAAAATGAAGAAGCCCTCAAATTTTTTCCAGAGTCACGTGGCAATCACGAAATCAAAATGGCGTCTATATGTTGTGAATGAGTATTGCTCGTGAAATCACTGTTAAAACGGCTCGGATTTTCCACTTCAGAACTAAAAATTCACCAAAATGGATGATCTTAGACTTAGGCAAAGAAACGAAGAGAAAGGTAGCCCAATTAAACTACATATTGAGTTTTATTTTTAACTTTGTACTTCGCATAATTTACATTGCAACTTTTCGAAATTCTGTAGCATAGTCGCACATCGGGCGTTCAAACTTAACTTTTGGTAGCCCTGGTCAGTTTTAACTCAACAATGGCAACCGCGCGAGCACCAATTTTTAGCCCTGACGGGCATCTTTAGGTTTATTACTTTGACTACTTACTTTGTGGTGAATTGAAACTGGCTTAAGGGTGTGTTCCTTTGGTATGATCCAAGATCAAGCGGATCAAAGAGATCATTCAGAACATGACACATCAAAGAAACCAACAAATCATTGTCCAGAGTGGATTCGTTGGTTCCTCTGATGCGCCATGAACTGTGTGATCTGGGATCACAAATCTCGGCAGATCCGGATCATACCAAAGACACCTTCTTCAACGTTGCAAAAACTGACACATAAAAAAACACTGTAACTTAGAAACCGTTCGTTTTTTACTAGGCAGGGGAGCTGGTGGGATTTGGGGTGGGGAGGGTGGGGGATGGGGCATGCGAAAGCAAACTGGTTTTGAGGGGGGAATCCAAAAAAAATAGGGAAAAGGAGAATCAAGTGAAATATTTTAGCAATACATTTATGTCATGTTTTAATCCGAAATTGACTTCTCTTTCCTTTGATTTCTGCTCTCTGATAAACAGCTCTCCGAGGTATTAGAAATTGGGGGGACACCCGACAAATTACCGCTTCAAGGGGGGTCATGCAATTTTGTAATGGTGCTTTCCGAATCACACCAGCCCCCCTCGCCCTTGTAAAAAATGAACGGTCCCTTGTATGCCCACGTGTCTCCAAACGATCATGTAAAAATGACTACCTTGAACGCGTGGTTTGACTTCACCCATTTTCTCAGGAAATCTTTTCTTAAAAAACAACGATTTGAGTCTCTGCTCATAGTGAACAATCCTGTAAACAAAACAAAACATGGACGGTTTAACGACATATGTAATACATGTTTGTTGGCACTAACACGGGCAGTAGCTTCAAGAGAAGAGAAATTTGCTGCTTATTTGGCAGCGAGTAGAAAACAGGACTGTTTGATCAAGTTTCGGGGAAGATCGAAAAACGGAATGCCAAAAAGTCGTTATAAAAACGCTCAATAGTATGTTTTATACCAAGTCCACTGGCGTTCGACTGTTGGTCGTGGTCGTCGGTCGAGAGTCGTCGGTCTTCAGTCTTCGGTCGTTAGGAGTCAGTCAATTTAATCACTGTGACCTGTTGGCCAAGTCATAAATGCGTGCAGTACGACTCTTACTAAACCACACTGCTGTATTACCTTGACATGTCGTACAAAAATCTGTCCGCTCTTGCAAACTGTTCAATTTCTTTGTTGTGTGCGTTCAACAGATTCTTCTCATCGGGGGTGGGTACGTATTTCAACAGCTGAGAGCAAACAGAATGTAAACCCAAACAAAAGGTAAACCCAATAATACTTCCACCTTGATGCCTCACAACTCCGTGCGGAAAATGATCAACGCTCTTTTTCAACTTTAAGTTGGCGATAATAATTATAAAGTGTGCATCAATTACATAGAAGATATTAGGTCCACTACTGTAACAAACTAACTTTACATGGTAACAAACTTTACACGAGTCTTTCAGCCAATACCATCATGACTTAACTGACCAATCACGTTTAACAGACCAGATTTATAACATCATCGTCTGACAAACACTTTTCACTTGACTCTGTAGATGACTTCCGCTCAGGTTGTCGAAACGTCAGTCACCAACAACAGTTCTTTTCAGAACTACCCTCACCCGGACGATCAAACTATACGAACTAATGATACTCCTGGGTTCAAATCTTTTACTATATAGAAGATATTACACGTTGGCCAAAAGATATGAATTTTATGTTCGAGTGGCAAGAACAATATCACGAGTGAGCACAGTGAATGAGTAAGATACTGTTCTTGCGACAAGAACGTAAAATTCATATCTTCGAGCTAACGTGTAATTTTATTTTTATTATATCGACAAAAACACATTAAGACGTTCGCTTGGCAGCTTTATACAAAACTGAATCGTGCAAGGGGGGAAATGAAGTCATCGATATCTTCACTAACGAGGATATGAAAATGCACCACTACGGTCCCGGAATAAGTTTCGTATGAATCTTGCTGGTGGTGTTAATCCCAGTAAAGTACTCATGTCTACATAGTAAAGTGTGTTTCGTTCTGAAGAAAAAGAAAGCACCGTAAATTGCAACCTACGTAAAAGGCACATAATAGAGGAAAGAGATTGAACAAAAGCGAAGTGTGAGCGCGAGGGGTAAGAAAACTAGTTCAGTTCCCTTCACTTCGCAGGTTGCACTGGTCCAATTCCCTCTCCTTTGAGAGCCTCCAATTTTGGCTGACAATCGGTCGCTATTAAAATATCCCAATGCCTCTCTGCGCCATGTTGACAGGTAGCTTTCCTTTTTTCGCGCGCGCGCTCCAAACTCGCGCCTGGTGCTCGTTCACTTTCCTTCCTCTTCGAGCGCCTGCCGCCTAGTCTATTAATGAGGTCCAATTATAATACTCCAATTTCTCCGTGTTGCAGGCTTCTTAGTTTGTTCGCTCAAGATGGCTCCATATTGGTCCATCTTGCCTGCTTGGGTAGCCAATCAGAACTTAAGATTCGCCTTATTTTGCGCGCTCGCGGAACCAGCCATAAAATAAAATGTTGTCACCTGTTCCACCATGTCTCTTGACAGTTCATCATCTTCATCCACAGACAGTATAGCTTTGGTTATTTCTTCATCTGTCATCTTAAGTTTGGTCAACAAGATGCCACAGTTCTGAAATACATAGGAGCAAACAGCAGAGTTTTACCACGCTCCCTTATTAAGGCACTCTTTGAATAGTAATGACAACGGAGTATCAAAGAAACGATAACAGCAATGGACGGATCGAAACTGACAAAACTGACCACTAACAACTGAGTCTTTACAGTCGATAACACCATGGCCTTAAAAACAAAAGGCCAATAACATCACGGCTTAAACGATCAATCACAAAGTTGAACAGAGACATAAATCACCTGACTCTGATGATGACTTCCGCTCAGGTTGCCGAAACATCAGTTAACGTCAACAACAACAGTTCTGTTCAGAGCTACTTACACTCAGAAGATCAAACTCGAAAAGCAACTGCTGGCTGTTATTACCGTCATAGTTTTCGTTACTTTTAATGTCACTGAAAATCTTGCAGGCATCTCAAAATGGTGAAAGAAAATTCCAGGTTTTACTGTGACTCTTTCAAAGTATTTTTATGGAACAGAGTACGAAAAAGGGTAAACATGTACGTTGGACAAGATAGGACCTACAAACCGATAAGAATTGATAAAATTGTTGATACCTGAGCTCGCCTACTATCAATCAGTGACAACTCCTTGGGTCTTGACACGCTGTCGACAAAGTCTCTGCCATCTTTCTAAAATGGGTCAAAAAAAAAAAAAAAAGCAAAAGGTCAATACGTTTCTACCCAAAACTACCATGTAATTTCCTAATCAAAAAATAGGTTTCCTATTCTTTTTATTGGGGAAAAGCTGGGAATTCCTTGAATAAAAATTCAGTCAGATAGAGCTGCTTAAGGTTACCGTATACCTTCGCGGGTGTCCTTCGCGAAAAAAAATATTTGCGCGCTGTCTTAAATGTAACAACCACAAACTATATATCAGTACAAAGCTAATGAAATGCACTATCCGGTAAAAATTATTTCGCTTTGATTTTTTTTAACCGTAAAGAGAGTCCGTCCCAAAACCCCAAAACGACCGACATCTCTTTGAGCGAATTTATCGGGTATGGAATTCGACCTTAGAATGAAAACTACTGCATTATATCAATCACAAGGCATTAATCTTCAAAACCGTGTGAGGCTTTTTCGATATTTCTATTGGTTGCTTCGCAATTTTTCTGTCAATTTTGATGATCAAAAATTTACCGATACCTTTCACAACAATGGCCATTGCGGGGGATCAATTTAAAAAAACGGAAATCCCTGACACGGTCTTGATGATTGATGCCTTGTGAATGATATAATACAGTAGTTTTGTTTACTCGGTTGAGTTTGATACCCGATAAATTCGCTCAAAGGGACGTCGGTCGTTTCGCGCTTTTAGGTCGCGCTCGCCTTACTATTAAGAAGAATTGAAGCGAAACAATTTTTATCGAATAGAGCATTCTATAACCTTGACATTGATATATAATTTGTAGTGGTTGTATTTAAGACAGCGCGGTAATATTTTTTTCGCGAAGGACACCCGCGAAGGTATACGGTAACCTTAAGTCAGAACTCACTAAAAGTAGTTAAACTAGGCTGAAGCTTAAGTCAAAAGTCACTAAAAGTAGTTAAACTGGGCTAAAGCTTAAGTCAAAAGTCACTAAAAGTAGTTAAACTAGGCTGAAGCTTAAGTCAAAAGTCACTAAAAGTAGTTAAACTGGGCTAAAGCTTAAGTCAAAAGTCACTAAAAGTAGTTAAACTAGGCTGAAGCTTAAGTCAAAAGTCACTAAAAGTAGTTAAACTAGGCTGAAGCTTAAGTCAAAAGTCACTACAAGTAGTTAAACTAGGCTGAAGCTTAAGTCAAAAGTCACTAAAAGTAGTTAAACTAGGCTGAAGCTTAAGTCAGAAGTCACTAAAAGTAGTTAAACTAGGCTGAAGCTTAAGTCAGAAGTCACTAAAAGTAGTTAAACTAGGCTGAAGCTTAAGTCAAAAGTCACTAAAAGTAGTTAAACTAGGCTGAAGCTTAAGTCAGAAGTCCCTAAAAGTAGTTAAACTAGGCTGAAGCTTAAGTCAAAAGTCACTAAAAGTAGTTAAACTAGGCTGAAGCTTAAGTCAGAAGTCCCTAAAAGTAGTTAAACTAGGCTGAAGCTTAAGTCAAAAGTCACTAAAAGTAGTTAAACTAGGCTGAAGCTTAAGTCAGAAGTCCCTAAAAGTAGTTAAACTAGGCTGAAGCTTAAGTCAGAAGTCCCTAAAAGTAGTTAAACTAGGCTGAAGCTTAAGTCAGAAGTCCCTAAAAGTAGTTAAACTAGGCTGAAGCTTAAGTCAAAAGTCACTAAAAGTAGTTAAACTAGGCTGAAGCTTAAGTCAGAAGTCACTAAAAGTAGTTAAACTAGGCTGAAGCTTAAGTCAGAAGTCCCTAAAAGTAGTTAAACTAGGCTGAAGCTTAAGTCAAAAGTCACTAAAAGTAGTTAAACTAGGCTGAAGCTTAAGTCAGAAGTCCCTAAAAGTAGTTAAACTAGGCTGAAGCTTAAGTCAGAAGTCCCTAAAAGTAGTTAAACTAGGCTGAAGCTTAAGTCAGAAGTCCCTAAAAGTAGTTAAACTAGGCTGAAGCTTAAGTCAGAAGTCCCTAAAAGTAGTTAAACTAGGCTGAAGCTTAAGTCAAAAGTCACTAAAAGTAGTTAAACTAGGCTGAAGCTTAAGTCACAAGTCACTAAAAGTAGTTAAACTAGGCTGAAGCTTAAGTCAGAAGTCACTAAAAGTAGTTAAACTAGGCTGAAGCTTAAGTCAGAAGTCACTAAAAGTAGTTAAACTAGGCTGAAGCTTAAGTCAGAAGTCACTAAAAGTAGTTAAACTAGGCTGAAGCTTAAGTCAGAAGTCACTAAAAGTAGTTAAACTAGGCTGAAGCTTAAGTCAGAAGTCCCTAAAAGTAGTTAAACTAGGCTGAAGCTTAAGTCAAAAGTCACTAAAAGTAGTTAAACTAGGCTGAAGCTTAAGTCACAAGTCACTAAAAGTAGTTAAACTAGGCTGAAGCTTAAGTCAGAAGTCACTAAAAGTAGTTAAACTAGGCTGAAGCTTAAGTCAAAAGTCACTAAAAGTAGTTAAACTAGGCTGAAGCTTAAGTCAGAAGTCACTAAAAGTAGTTAAACTAGGCTGAAGCTTAAGTCAAAAGTCACTAAAAGTAGTTAAACTAGGCTGAAGCTTAAGTCAGAAGTCACTAAAAGTAGTTAAACTAGGCTGAAGCTTAAGTCAGAAGTCACTAAAAGTAGTTAAACTAGGCTGAAGCTTAAGTCAGAAGTCACTAAAAGTAGTTAAACTAGGCTGAAGCTTAAGTCAGAAGTCCCTAAAAGTAGTTAAACTAGGCTGAAGCTTAAGTCAAAAGTCACTAAAAGTAGTTAAACTGGGCTGAAGCTTAAGTCAGAAGTCACTAAAAGTAGTTAAACTAGGCTGAAGCTTAAGTCAGAAGTTGCTAAAAAAAGTTAAACTAGGCTGAAGCTTGAACATAGGCACTACCTCTTTCCTTTGGTAAGCAGAAAACATTCGGTCAAAGTCTTCAAAATCCATGACGGCATACACCTGAAAAGCACAAAAACAAAAAGTAAGACTCGTACAGTTTGTATATAGTTGACTTATGGCATATTGTCTCTCGCTGAAGCTTCGCGGCTATAGTATTTTTAGAATAAAGAAAGACCTTTTAGGTAAAAATGCATAGCCAGTTTGCAAGCGAAACGCGTACAGTAGATGTACTCTTTCCAGAGTTTTACTTAAAAGTAATCTTAAATTGATCATTGATAGTTCCTACAGTGCAGGACAATCTCTGGCTGTATGGGTCTAGGGCGACTAAATTCCAACTGCAGCGTACTACTGACTACTTTAAGACACCAATATATGACAACCCACACTGAAACAATACTGATAAGTGAAGGCAGACACCGACCTTTGCATCATCAATATCTGTCCACACAGTGCCTTTGATTTTTGACTACAAAAGGACAGAGGAAAAAAGTAATTATGTCAAACAATTGCCTGCAAGGAGAGCAATATTTTTTATAACAGTTACTTAAAACAAAGAAAATGAATAAATTAGAAACATTGCCAGCAAGATATGAAACAGCTAACAAGTTTATTATTGCTAGATAGTGAGCAATTTTCCAGCGGAATTGAGTTTTAAAAATAGCCTCATTTGTTATTCAGGCCTGGGACATTACTCAAGACATGAAAGAACGTGTTTGAACTTTTTTCACTTACGTCGGGAAGTTTAGCCCAGTTGAATGATTTAAGAGGTTGTGAAGGTTTGGGTGCTTTCCTGTTTGGCTGCCTACTAAAACCAAAGAAGCCGCCATCTGATTTCCCAGCTGCCCCAGGGGGTGGTGGTGGGGCTAACAGAAAAAAAGCAAAAATGAACCACCAAGATTAATCATTGCATTGTTTCTAACCCTGCACTTCTAGTGATGTACAGTATAGTTTGTTTCTAACACTAATTTTTACAGTTTAAGAGGGAATCCATCAGGAAATTGAGTTTTCAATGGACAAAAGCCTTGTGCCAGAATAATTTAAAGAGCCTCACATTCTTGTTTACATTTTTCAAGTGCTATAGATATAATTGGTTATCTGTAATAACACCAGAGGAAATATATTATGGGCTGAACCTGAGAAGATAAATGTCAAATTACACAGAATGGCATCTTCCACATGAAATGTTCAAAATTTTACCTGCGTTTTCACAATTCTAGTGAAATTTGACATTTATTTTCTCAGACTCCCATGACAAATTGTCTTTGGTGTTATTACAGATAACTCATCGTATCTATAGCCCTAGAGAAGTCTAAAAAAGTTTATATCTTTTAAATTCTTCTGGTACAAGGTTTTGTCCACAGACAATTGAAATTACTCAATTTTCTGATGGATTCCCTCTTCATTTCTTCCAAAGTTAACCTTGTGGGCAATAAATCTAGTACTAACTCATAATCCATCAATCCCACAGTCAAACTTCCATTTATGCTACAATGAGTTTCCTCCTTAATTTTCACCCTTTCACTCCCAGAGTCAAACCTTAAAGTTTAAAACAACACTTTACATGTGTAAATCAAATTTTAAGTTGTGAAATGTGGTTCCATTAAACTCTTGTAACATTCACCCCTCACATAGTTTAAAATCAAATTTTTCCAAGGTCATACCACTTCTGGAAGTATTTGTAAGTGCTAATAAACAAAACCAATACATCTGGCACTCACCTGGACTTCCAGGGAAACCACCAGGTGGGGGAGGTGGAGGGGGAGCCCCACCAGGAGGGGGTGGGGGTGGAGGAGCTGGTCCACCAGGGGGTGGTGGTGGAGGTGGTGGTGGAGTCTGACCAGTCATTGGGGAATTTTTCCCAGCTGCTGTAGCGCTGTTGAGATTTGAAATTTTTGCGTCATCTGGAATTGAGCCCCCAACTCCCTTCAGGATTTCTTCTAACTTGCGTTTTTCTTGGCCTTCAAGCTCAATCTGGTAAGTAAAAAAATATTGCAAATAAACCATAACGTGGCCATTTGGTAGCACAATTACAACTACAGGGTGGTTTCAAATTACTGTTGGGAATTCCAGACTGAAGGATTATTACTTGAGCCAATCGCAACAGATAATCACATTCATACAGACCAATCAGAGCTCAAAGTATTATACCATACATGTTATCAGCAATAACATTCGTACCCTATTGTTTGCTTCGTTTAGCTTAACCTCCTGTTCACGGATTTGCTGCATGGCTTCCTCTCGTTCCTGTGATTCTCTTTCCAGTTTGACTGACATCTTGTCAATTGCCTCCTTCATCTCCTCCTAATTATTTAAATATAAGGCTAATCAAGGCACAATGACAAATCTAGAAACGCCATAAATTTCAGGGTCAAAACCACTGTTGGGGAAAGGTACGTAACTTTCACCAAGGTCATCAATTTCATTTAGTTTCAGGCTAACAAACGAGGCCTGCACTATACATACTGTGATAGTTTTGCTTTGGAAATGAAATCTCAAAAGGTCAGGATAACAGCACCAGGGCAAGTAAAATTTAAACAAGCACTTTACATCAAATTAATAAATGCAGGTAATGCTACTATTAATCAGCAGTGAAAGTGGTGGTATCAACAAAAGGCTCACCAACTCTTGTTTCTTGCTTTCTACTTCTCTCTCCTTCTTCTGAAGTTTAGCTTTCAGTCCTTCCACTAAAGGCACATACAAAATATGACTGCATTTAGTTCAAAAACTGTGCGCACAATCAGATAAATGTGCTGATGTGGTCTAGTGCTGTGTATTGTTGTGCTGTGTAAAATACTATGGAGGGTGGGCAAACTTTAAAGTCTCCATTTCTTACCATCTTCTCCAAGTTCTTCTCTTCTCAATTCATCTTCATGAAGCAAACTGTCAAAACACATGTCCACACAGAACAGTGATTTTAACATTCTTATACCTCAATCACTGATAAAAATAAAAAGGCTGATTGAGCTGCTAGTCTGCGATTCAATAAGAGTTGCATAATCATACAGTTTAATTTGGATAAGGTTTTGAATGCCAAAGTCCACATTTAAGTGTTGTCTTATCTGAGAATAGGAAAACCAAAGGCAGTAAATATAGAATGGTGGATAAAGTAAGTAAACATTAGCAAAAGACTCACGTATCAAGAATGTAGTTGACGTTAATGTCTAATGGAGCAACGTCTGGGTCTCCACCATCATCCTCTTGTATCGCTATCTGCTGAACAACTCTGTCAATCAACTGCCACAATCGTCGAGCTACACCAGGCTCATCTACAGGAGATGACAATAATTAAAACTAATGAAGACCACATGTATCTCACACAACAGTCTCGTCACCCATAGCTGACACTGCTTTGCAGCTACCAAAAGCACTCTACCATAGTGAAGCTGAACTGATGGTTTCCTACTGTATAATATTATACAGCTTAATTGAAATTAAAGGTTTTTTAAGAGTGAAATATTTCCAACCATGCACTTCACTAACATGACTCAAATGTTTCTCTTTGCATCAAAGTAGACTCCAATGGTATAAATGTGTACTGTACAAGTCAACAAGACACAAACATACATACTCACTTGTCACAAGCAGCAGGTGGTGGAGAATTGACAGCAAGTGTGGGTAAGCAGATGATGTACTGAGCTTCCTTTTGAGTACATCCAGCATACAACTGGCACTCCGTAGGTCAATGTAAGGCTGCAATTCCATAAATTAAGTATCAAAAAGTAGTCACATAAAAGAAATCCCACTATGACTGAAGAGAAATTATTTTCCATCAGTATACAATTCTCCCACTGCTAAGTGAAGAAACACAAGTCAGTATGTTAGAAAAAAAATAGAAGTTCACCAGCACTCACTGAATTCTACTTTAATTGAAAAAAAAAACATTATTATAAACAATTTCTTACAATTACAGGTAACTAGCTATTTAATTCCTTTTTTAAACAGCAATATATGAGTGTAGTCGGGTACAGTTTCTCTTACAATCAACTAGCCTTGTGATCATACAATAATAATATTATTATTACATCAAAACAAAAACATGAAAAGGAATAACAGTACTACTGAGTACTGAATGGTACAATAGTATTAATCAGTATGTTAATAACAAAGTCCATACCATTCCATATCTTTTCGCAAGTTCCTTTTCATCATCATGCCGCACCATATCAAAGAAGTTTAAATGTCTGTAGGAAGAGCATGCAACGTAGCATAATTACAAAAACTTTTAAATGAAAAGTGCACAATACAATCAGATGGACAATCAGACATACAGTGTAGTTGATGCTTCAATAGTTTGAAGCAATGAATCGAATGTAACTCAAAAAGATATAATTCACCGATGAAACTTTTTGTTCACTACTTGGCTGCAGAGGGTGGACGAAAAGGCCACTTGATCACAATGAACAATATAAAATAAAATACAATGAAATCAATACATGAACAAAGAAGGGACCACTTCTGTTCAGAGAGACACATGGCAAGAGTGCACACTGTAAAACAAATTTGTCTTTGAACCAAGGTTTACATCTTACAGCCTTCTACTGCATTCAATCATTAGACCTGGCAAGTGTACAGTATCATACAGTCAACTCCTGATAACTAGGCCCTTCAAAGAAAATTGAAACAGGTTCAAGTTATCAGGAGTTTGAGTTATTGGTGACTTGAGAACAAGATAATGACAGGAAATATGGATGCAAACAGCAATGCTTTATGAAGATACAATGCAAAGTGCACCCTAAACCAGTAAAACCTGAACTGGACGGAATTCATTTTGTGCAATGCAAACACATGACAAAGATTACACGACAGCTTCAAAATTGATTCAATGTTTTTGGCTACAGCGCACAGTCTGTTTGTTGTGACTTGTCATGCATTAGCAGATCACTGGTTCAAGTTATGGAGGGTCACATTATATAGAAAATCACCTGAAGGGAAACGAAAATTGCCAAAAATTAACAGGTGGTTCAAGTTATCAAGTTACCTAAGGTTAAAATTATGGTAAATGCATTACAGAAATCCTGGGCAAACCAGTTTTGGTTTGAGTTGCTGTAGCTTGTGATTCAAGTTAGCAAGGACTAAAGTTATCAGGAGTCGACTGTACAGTATCTTCTATCTAACCTGTTAAGAGTAGCATTTTCTAATGTACGCAGTTTTTCGATAACTGGTTCAATTCCAAGCATGAGAAACTCAAACCGCAGATGAATACGAAACTCCACATGTTCCTGCATAAAAATAAAACACATATCAATATTAAAAAAAACTGGACAAAACTGTGACAATGTTGCAGGGATTCAACAATAAACCCCATAGAAAAATGAATTACAAAGGGATTTAAAACTTACTGCACCAGCGCCATATCTTAAGGCTGCATTGATGAATGACATGATGGCAATTTTCAAGTTAAATTCATCACGATATCGCCCAGTTGTGCGATCCAAGTCATTTATCAGAGTCTGAAAGAGGGTAGTTATGAATGTTAATTTGTTAAAGGAACTGGTTTGTGTCATCTTCCTGAAACATTACACACATAAGAAGTGAGAGTAATGGTTATTATATACAAGGTATCTCTCTGAAGAAATTTTTACATAATGACAAATAGTATTAATACTTAATGAGTGAACCTTCACACAAGATGGAAACAACACACCCTGGGCATTATTCCTTTAACCTCTCATGGTTTTTCTAATAGCTCAAAAAAAAACCTTTTTAGGCCAAGTGACATTCCATTTTAAGTTCCTAAAAATCTCACCAACTAAATAGTGAAAACATTAACTTACACTTTACAGTATTAAACTGCTGGATAACATGCTTTATATAATTTCACTTAAATTGGTATTATTGATACTACCCACCGATATAATTATAAATGGAAAATACCAATAACAAACTGCTTAACCCTTTCACTCCTGTTTACGTCAATTGACGTGACGCTCGTGTCACGCGAAAGTCTGATTTACGTCAAGCGACGTTTCTTTGGGGTAGCTCAGTTCAACAGCTCTTTTCTCTTCATTGGTTAATGCTGAGGTCATGTGACCTTCAGTAAAGAAACCAGCACGTGCCAAATAGAAATTTTCTCATACACAACTTCCCCGTGAAACGTCGCTTTCACCGAGAATTTTGAAGTTAAACTTCGCGATTTTTTCGCTGTTATCGAAAAATGGCATCGCTGTTCGATGACTCTGATGATGGTGACTTTCTCGGCTTTAGCCGAGAAGAAGTAGAAATGTTTCGCCAAACGCATAAATTTTGACTATGGTGACAAAGTGTCACTTGAAGAGGAGATGGAAGACGAAGAATCATCGGAGGAAAGCGATGAAATTCAGTGGAATGAAAGCCCCAAGAACGTAGAAACACCCGAGTTTACCGAACATGTTGGCCTTGTAAGACGAATGCCGCTGTATTCGTCCGTTCTAGATTATTTCTTGCCTTTGTTTACAGCGGACCTGTTCGAAATTGTCAGTAACAACAACAACAGTTACACGGCTGAAATCAACCTCAACCGAGAAGAAATGCTACGCGAATTTTTGCCTACTTCTGTGACAGGAATCAAAGCATTCCTTGGCATTCTGATTTTGATGGGAATTATTAAGTTGCCAAATATTTTCCCTTATTGGTCTTCGCCTGAGCGGTTCCATCAGACAAGCACAGCGAAAGTTTTCTTTCGGGACAGATTTCTCGAACTAATGCAATATATATCTTCACATCTCAGACCCAAGAACACTACCAGCACCGAATCATCCAGAGCACAAACTCTACCGATTAAAGCTTGTTATTCAACGAAAGCGTGCTGGCCGTCCACGAGCAGAACCTGTCCTTGCGGATTTATGGATCATATATATGATCGAATTGTTCAAAAGAATAAGAAAGCGCTGCTCTGTGAAGCCTGCAAGGCCAGAAGTCTCAGGCTTAAAAAAGCGAACAAAAAGGGCGATGGGCCTCGCGAATCCCGAGCTGGCTGCTGCGGGTGCAAGGTCATTCTTTGTAAGGGAAATTGTTTCGCCGAATGGCATAGCATTCTTCGCCCAGAGGGTGAAAATAACGGTTCAGACACTGACATTTAGACATTATTTTATTTCTTTGACAATTTTTTGTACCTTAAATTTGTATTTAGAGGTTTTCCTGAGCCTCAAAGTAGATTTGTTTCATTCAGAGCCGTGAATGGACAACAGCATGGCGCGGGAAATTCAAATTGTGCTAATTAAAAATATAGTTTTCTTATTTTGTAGGCGTTTGTATGTAGACCGATTTGACATGTGCGATAGCTTATTCTCTTGACTACAACTTTTCTTTTAGGTGCAATAGGGTTTTTTCTAGTATTTTAAAGTTATTAAGGTGAAATAAACAGTACTTCATAATTATGTGATGTAAGCCTAATTAATTCAGAACCAAGGTGATATTTGAGTCCAGACAAGTTAGGAGTGAAAGGGTTAACATTGGTAACATGGGAACCTGTAAGTTTTGTATTGCTTGAGACACTTTCTGTTCTTGAAAGTACATGTAAACTTCTTCTTGCTATTAAAACTTTACCTGGAATCTTGTTCTTTCTTCATTAAACTTTTGAAAGTGAGTCATGGCATCTAGAGCCTTCTTATGACCCCCAGGAACAAGGCAAACTGCACCCAAGATTTCTAGCACTATAAACAACAGGAGAATGATTTTAAATGTATGTTCCTTCACTTTTAGCACAATAAACCACAGAAGAGTTCAAAGGGGAATGGTTTTAAATATATGTTCCTTGATGTCTAGCACAATAGACAACAGAAGAGTACAAAGATATGTTCCTTGATTTCTAGCACAATAAACAACAAAAGAGTACAAAGAAGAATGATTTTAAATGTATTTTCCTTGATACAAAACAGCTCAAAGAAGGTACATGATGATACAGTAACTGCATGCATTATTTGACACAGTACCTTGAATTTTTGTCTTGACATTCTCTGAATTCATGCTCTGGGCAATAACGTTGATACAAGATGGATGAGCAAGGACATGTGCTCTGCCATGCTAGAGAATAAAAAGATAAGTGGAACACTTAATAAAGAAGATAATTATACAGCATATGTATATGTTACATAGAGTACTAAAATGTACATATTCTCTGCGCAAACTGTGATGCATGACAAAAATATAATAATTGAGTTATCATATATTATTATTGTAATTATCATTATAACCATCATTATAACTATTATAATAATTATTAATTACTTCCATAATGTTTTATTATTACAAGTCATTACTTACCGAACTATTCATCAAGGCTTTGAAACATCCTATAGCTGCAGTGTGAATTTTACTTTGACTAGGAAACAACAAAATCTTATTAGTGGCAACAATTGGCAAGTACTGTATCACTAAGGACTGCAGGAAAGGATCAAATTACCATTATAAAAATACAACAATCAGCTTGAAAATCTTTCCTCTTAATATTCAAGATATTTCAATACTCACCACATTTCATAGTCCATACTTTCTAAGAATTCTAACAAACAATTTAATCCATCCAATTCAATAAATCTATGAACAAATCTGCAACAAAAAGAGAAAAAAAAACAGCCATTAATTTTGCTTCTTTGGAAGTAACATGCAGAGCAGACCTATATTTTTCAGTGAAAAAAAAAAACAATTACTATTATACTGTATGAAATGAAAAAATTAAGACATTTGAAACAGATGCTATACCAAACAGTTACTGATGTGCTTTGTCTCTTCTTAGCCATTTCCCTCTTCACCCACACTTTCTTGCCTCTAGCCCTCACCCCAAGAGCGAGTTCTTTACCTTATTCTCAAATTAAGAACACAAATTTGCCACAGCTGTCAGTACCCTGTCATCTTCATTACCTTAAAGGCTGAGTCCTCAAAGCTGTCTTGAGTCCATCAACTAGCTTTGTTCTAGATTCTGTCTCTTCATCAGTTTTAGAAATGCAAATCTGTCATGCAGCATGTAAAGGAACAAATATAAAGTATGATTATCTAATTATTAGAAAGGGCTTAAAGGAGCAACAATACAAAGGCAATAAGTATGTACAGTGCAAAGTAACTAGATATTTGTTTGTCCTACTGACAGCAAAAACAATGATCATTTGTATATTACTAATCACATCTTTGCATAAAAATTTTCATAAACTGGCTTACGTACATGTAGTACTACACTAAAATGATAACAGTCATGCTTGCCACCCCCCCCCCCTCCCCCTCTCTCTCTTCCTTTCTCTCCAACTCCCAACTTTACATACAGTTCAAACAATGAGTCGATCAAACAAGTTGATAAACGTAAGTTATACCAATGAATAATAAAATGGAAGCTGACATTCGGTACTACCCTTGAAATGCCAGCTCCCCTTTTCATCTTGCACTCGTACAACTTGTACAACTTGCAATGTCCAATTCCTTTCATAAACCCATTTTCTTTGTTTCAATTTATGACCGATGCAGCACCAGTTCCTATGAAAACTAACCCATACACATTTTCCATACAGTTCACTTACCAAGTTTAAGCTTTTCAGTTGATCTATATAGTACTCTGGGTAGCTTGTGGAACTCAACTCCTGTTGTTCCTGTGGCAAAAAAAAAATACATATAACAAAGAACTCATTTTATCTGTATTTCCCCAAAAAAGCTTTGTTACTCAATATCTAAAGGACTTAACATTGCTTTACTTACAGTATTGTGCAAAAGTAATGCAAACGAAATTCGTCGAAGGTCGTCCTTTGTTCTCGCGAATTTTCCACGAAAAAGCGTCGAATTTTCGTAAGATGTTTCGTAGCATTCTAAGCGAAAAATTCACGATCTTTCTCGAAAATTCCAGGTAGCGAAATTCGAAGTAGCGAAATTTCGAGGTAACCAAATGAAAATTTGAGATAGCAAAATTCGAAGCGACGAATTTGCGTGACATGAGCCGCTGTGAATGGCATCGCTGAACAAGCGTATGTAAATAAACTAAACTGATATCGAAAATAGATTTAATGAAACGACAGTTTAATTGGCTATTTGCAGTGATTGCCTCACAAGCACGTCCCCAAACACAGACTCGCAAACCTTGTTTTTTAGAAACTTTGACTTTCAAGCCCGCTTATCGATCTGTAGAAAAGGGCGTGCGCTAGTTTACGTACGGGCCAAGTCTCTCGACAATGTTTACGGAAGCCCGCTAATCCCAAAACAAACAACGCAGAGATAAGACAGAACTTTTGTAGAGAAATGTTTTATTTTATTAAACACTTTCATTTCGTTTTGGAACCCGAACTTGAAAGCTCTCAAATTTATTTAGTGCATGTCTCGATCGGCTCCAGAGTTGAATTGTGCAAAACAGTTTTCGGACATCTTACTTTGTAAACTGAATTCTTGCCTCAAAAGGAAAAAGCTTATTTCAAGCATCTTCTGCTTCCCTCTCCGTTTGCCTCTAAAGATAGCTTGGTGCGTCTTCCAGAACGAGGTAGATTTGCCACAGAGCCGGTGAGTCGAAGCTTTTTGATAATTCTAGTTACACTGGCGAAGCTGACAAATAACCGTTCCCCTTTTAACAATTTAAATATCTCGGCTGGGTGGAAACCTTGCTTGTCAAGAAGCTCAATTCGTGTTCGCGTGTAATTGGTAACTTTTGGCATGATTACTACAAGAGAGTTTCAACAGGAATGATTGTGGAATGCGTGCCAGCACTATTGAACGCAAGTGGTTGCTATGGTGATACAAGAACATGGCGTGTGGCCTTTGTGGCCTCTAAACATGAGCCAAAATACGACAGACTAATAATTGTGTAAGGGCTTTGATGCTTTTAACGTGAACTTAACAGTATCAGGAACCTTTGAAGTATATCCAGGTAAGTCTTGTAGAAGTGTTATGAAAACGGTCGAGCGTTGGTAGTAAAGCTTACGCATCGTACGGGTGGGCAAACAAATGAAATGACAGCAAAAAAAAAAATAATCGCAGCAAATTCGAACTTGGCAAATTATCGTGCAGAAAATGCTCGGGAATGTTCAAGCAGAGAGAAATGAAGAATGAAATTTCGCGCAAGTGTTCGAAGTCATTTATCGAACATAGTGAATTTTCGCTCGAAAATTCGAAGTCAATTTTCGTTCCGCACGAATTATCGTTTTGAAATTCGTGTAGTTGGAAACAATAGGTGTCGCGAATTATCGTGACTTTTTGTCTAAAATTTGCTTCCATCAAAAATTCGATAATTTTTCGTCGAAAAGCCAGGAAAAGCTGCGAATTTCGGGGAAAGACGTTTGCATTACTTTTGCACAATACTGTACATTTCTATATGTGTCTGAAAAATCTTTAAAGAAAAATGGTATTTTTTTAATAAAAATACTTTATGCAGTATAAATTAACTTTTGTGCCTTTAACTTGGCTTTACTGATACTTCACAAGAATCCTTCATAAGAAACTACTGCGCGACCCCTATTAAGTGGCCACCCTCGGGATTTAGAAAAGTGGCCGCTTAATAGAGGTAAACTATACATTAAATTTTGGCAGAAAAAACAGTCAACATGATTTACTGACTCCATATAGAAAAATGCTTTTTCAAAAGAGTTAAATACATGAAAATACATTCAAATAATATCTGTGAAATCAACCTTAGACCTTTTTTCACGCCAACCGTTTGTGCAAAATCTATTGCAGTTCAAAGCCTTTGATTAGTAACAGAGTTCCATGCGTATACATTTTGTGGCTTGTGACTTGTCATTACAATGGAGATTGAATTGCAGTTCTTCTGTCAACAGTTATCACCTATTCTTTATTGCTGTCTTCCTGTCACCATTCCGCTCGATAAATACCTCTTATTAATCGAGTTCGAGGTCCGTACTGTAAAATACGGACCGAGTTTTTTCCCGTTGATTTATGGCCCAAGCGCGAAGCGCGCAGGCCATAAATCGACGGGAAAAAACGAGGATCCGTATTTTACAGTACGGACCGAGAAAACGAGGTTAATAAGATATTTATTATATCTCTGGAGTCATTTTGGCGACCAAAACAAACGTTAGCGGGCCGTACAGTGAAGTACGGCCCGCTAAATTGACCAATCACAGCGCGCGTACTAACTGAGAGATATAATAAAATAATTTACTGGCCTCTTAGCAGAGGTAAAAAAGCAATAAATAATGACTTTGCAACAACAAAAATGTGGCTGCAGCCATTTAATGGAGGTGGCCATTGAATAGAGGTATTGAAAACAATATTATAGTGACAAATAAATTCACACTGTAGACAGTGGCCATTTAATGGAGATTGGCCGCTTTAATAATAAGCAGCCGCTGAATAGAGGTCGCACTGTACAACCATTTTAGGTAATTTTTTTTTATTGTAACTTCTGTCCTAAAAGGCAGGTTTAAAGAAAATCTTTTGCCTCAAGTTACCAAAAAAATCTCCTTAACTCAAACAATCGCTCATTTGTTGTGTTTTGCAGGTCAAAGTTGTTGTGGACTGACAAATTCCTTGTTATTGTTGCTATTGTTAATGTGATTGTCATTGTTGTTGTTGTTGTTGTTATTGTTTTCATGCATATCAGACACTCAGTGAGATCATTTTCAGTATAATAATAATAACATTAAAACACTGGTTGAGAAAAATCAAACCTATGGAGTGCTCATGGTAAAGAATAGTAGATTAAAACAAAAATTTGAAACATTCATTAAATATTATGTTGGCACAGTGTTATGTACTGCTAGCAGTGTAGCTTTGTTGCGGACAGTCGAAGCACAGTAGAAGAACATAAGAAGTGTAGAAGTATCTGGAATTGTATTAATGAACAACTGTTCAATATTATCACCAATCAAATTCCAACCTCAAGAAACACAAACAAAGGCTAATTTCTGATGACTATGAATTATAGATATGAAAGGTTAGAAATTATATTCGCTTCTAACTCTACATGGAATGATGTATTTTATTGTTTTTAAAAAAAGTATTGCCACAGTGGGCGGGCAGTAGAACCTTTGTTGTCATACATGGACATGAGGAATTCATTAAAATTTATCATAGGCCATTAAGTTAATCATGTACTAATAAGTTACATGTCTTCCAAAACAACCCCAGAATCAACAGGTTTCTTTGTATGTGGAAACAAAAAAAAGAATTCTTAAGTTTTCATATCCTGCAGTGAATCTTGAAGACGTGCAATATGATTTTACTTATTTAACAGGTGATTCAGCCTAGAGACGAGTGGGGCTACCAAATCAACAGGTACAGGTTTATTTTGGTGTTAATGCTACTAAGAAATGAAACGATATTTACATTGACGTTTTTCGAAATCTGTACGAAACAGTAATGCACCTATCAATGTTAAGCCGCAGGGGGGGGGGGCTGGGTATAGGCGGGGGATTTGACGTAATAAGTCTGCCCGTGGTAGGGACTTTTGATCATTCGTCGAGTCCCGGGGGTCGGGACTTTTGACTTTAACCGTTAGTAGCCTGGGCTCCACCGACGCCATCTTGGATTTTCGGCGCATACGTGGGCTATTGCTGTATGAATAATGGCCATGAGTTATTAACGGACGTCAATTCAAATAAAAGTGGCATAACATTTTATGATAAGATACCAGAATTTCCTTGTTTTGCTGTCTTGTTCAGTAGTATCAGTTGATATTTTTCTATTAAATTGGATGTTACATTTTGAAGTTGCTGTTTCTTGCCTTTTTAACTTTATATAAATTTCTGTATATCCCTATTTTAATTCTTGTTTGACCAATGCCTTGACCTTTTTCTGGAGGGGGGATGGGGAATTTGCACTCTTTTGACCAGCGGTAACGTCCCTGGGGTCGGGCATTTGAACAGAAAAAATGATCTGAGTTCAAATCCCCCGCCTATGCCCGGCCTCCCCCCCCAGCAGCTTAACATTGATAGGTGCATAACATGTACAATGTTTACTTTTTTTCAGCTCACCTTTTTCTTCGACAAGTATAGTTGCCATTTCTTCTCTGGAGGTAGCTCAAACATTGCTTTTTTATGCACTGCTGTGAGGTCAAGCTCTTCCTAAAACACAAAGAAGAAGAAGTGTATGAAAAGATCAAGAAGAGAAGTGAATGCAGAACCCATTACTGACAACAGTTAAAGTTATACTATCGACGTTCTAGAATGTAGACTTGAACTTGTAAAAGAAATCACACTTCTCAATCTTTAAGATGTTACATTCTAGTTTAAATGTTTTAATGATTCTGTAAATTGTTCGAGAGTTTGATGTTGACACAATTTCAAGACGAAGACTCCGCTATGTCTACAGCAACGGTAATAGATTTCAACAATGGCATTGAATTATCACGAAATCCTAGAAGGGTTCAAAGAAATAACTATGAATAGATATTTGACACCAATCACAAAACGCTATCCGAAGTCACGGGAATAATCAATCTGCTTGTACATAAACGTATAAAAAGTACTGTGAATATCTGTATCGTTTGAGATCAATGGATTCTAGACGGCCCCATTCGAACTTGTAATATTTGAGCATAAACGGAGACCAGAGTTTAGGAAGGTGACCAATTAGAACTGGAAAGTGAAATAAAAACTGTAGAACAACATATCTGTCGAGAAAAACAAAGGAAGCCTTTGAGAAAAAAGGAAAAATAACCAGTTTTCTAGGAAGAAGGCGAAAGTGGATCTTTCTAATAAAACAGTCAGCCACAAACATGTCTGTCAAATTTAACTTTAGGTTAATACAAGGTCAATACTCGATCCTTTGGGAATAGCCTTAGTTTCATTGAAAACTATGAGTATGAATCGAAACAATCTTGATCTCCTGGCTTGCAACAGTGAGTCTTTTCTCCAACAGGGCAAAGGTATATACAATACTTAATCTTTTGGGCACGTGTTAAAAAAATCAACAAGAAATCCATTCGATAAAAATGCCACCGCCTCCGGTGGAACAAAGTGATAAAAGTGAACGAAGTCTCGTTCTGTGTAAATTAAACCGAACAAGTATTACACTTCTTGTATCTACTAACCACCAGCTCGGCAAATTTGGCGTTGAGTTCGCTTTCTTCCGGCATTGGTAAGGAAAACTCATGAAGAACGTGAAATCCACCCGAATGATCAATGCCATAGCGAATTTCGGGGTGATTCGAACGCGACCCGAAGCAGCCAACACCACGTTTTCGAGGCATTTTGTCCTAGCCGGGGTTATCTCTTTGAACGGATCATGAGCTGTAAATTCCAGTCATATCCTCTTTTAAAAACGAAGTGAAATCCTGCTCAACCAACCGATCAACCTCATTTCCCAGCCGCTATTCCCGAAATGACGGACCAAAACAGCAGTCGCGCGAGTCCTGAGTCACCGGAAGACTCATAATACTTACATGGGCTGGGTGGGTAGTTCGCCAAAGAAAGCCAGAGCTTTACTGCAGAAAAAAAATTTTTTTCCAACTAAAGAATAAAGCTCATTTGAAGTATTTATTACTTCTAAAGCTTTTTAGGGTAAGCAAAGGACCAAATAAGCACTTTTGGGGATAGAAATGGAATTAGACAAATTTCAATTCAGTCTACCCCAGAGAAGTCTAGTTTCGCCTTAAGAGAATGGTCTTAGTAAAGTAACGCGATTGGCTGGCATACAATCAATGTCATTCAACAAGTCTAAGCTTTTCTCTCGTGTTTCAGTCAAATGATTATTAATAAGTCGACCAAGGGAAAGTCAATATAATAAAATGTTCGGAGAACTTAAGATCCTTATGTCACACGTGTTTGCGTAACTTTTGAATAGATATTCCCTAAGTTGAACATAAACTCTGATGATGTAATTCTTTTACGATTTTCCGGGATTTCGGAGATCTGACACACCCAAAAAGGTAAATAACCTCTAGGCTAGACTTTCTCTCTTTACTGATCTCGGGTAAATACATAAATTTACTCGGCCATAACAAAACTATCACTGCAGAATACTGAATTCAGTTATATTAATTCAGAAAAGAGCGGAGATTCTATGTTTGTTCTCAAAATGCCATCTTTTATTTATTTTGTCTCAGTTTCTTTGTTTATACAAACATGAATAATGGAATTGGTTCCGGTGGAAGACTTCTTTCGTGGAATTCAAACTGTACTTTCTTGTTGGCAACGACAAGTATAAATTTCAATTAATAAGTGTTAAATGCTCCCCATGTGTTATTCAATTAAGGAACACCTGTTTGATCACATTAGGGTATAACAAATACACATTCGTACTCAAAAAAATTAAATACAATTCATGTTTTCAGTTGCTGGAAATGTTAAAGGCTCTAACACCATTCAATAGGTCGTTGGTGGTCTAGTTCCAGCCAATGAAATGTCGTCTTCTGTAATATGGTTTCACAACTGTCTCCTTGTTAGCCATTATGGTACAATTCAGTATTCGCTCAACATCCCAACATTCAACCCCGTGAAAAAAAATCATATAGTATTTATTTTTAAGGCCACAGCAAAAAATCTATTCAAGGAGCTTTCGCTTAGCTTTCGCATATTAAACACTCATTTACCCTCAAATAAGATTATTTTGTCTATGGCTGAATAACCCGGTGCTTCTCAGAATGTGCTGGTAATAATTAAGAAAATTAGGCGAAAGGTACTGAGAACCCTGAGCCACAGGCATGGCTTTATATTGCTGAATTTTCATAAGCCACGCACTTTATACCCATCATCAGACGTTCTACTACGATCAAACATTCTGTTATGTTCTATTACCGAGCAAAACTTGGCGGATTTAATCAGGATAAAACACCTGTCATTTCGCCAATCATTCTTTTTTTTCCAAAACGATCGTAACTTAAGCATGAAACTCCTTGTGAGGTTATGTTGGTTTCGACCGACTAGATTGGACCAATCGTACATTCTGCCTCTCGTACGAAAGGCGGTTTCAATTTGGTATATAAAATACGGTTTATCAAACGAGATGACAAAGTAAGTTTTACCACAGCTCTGACGTAGGGCTAACTCTCAAAACGTCAACACCCATTTTTTTGCACCTTTTTTTGTTGTTGTTGCTGCTGTTGTTGTTTTTTTTTTTGTTTGTTTGTTTGTTTGTTTGTTTGTGTGTGTGTGTGTGTGTGTGTGTGTTAATTGGGGGTGGGAGTGAATAAAATTAAATATATGGACTCGGGTTTAAAACCATGGGGGTAGAGAGAGGCGCCTTTACATCGAGACAATCCACGTGACTTTTACATCCTTCCGATGTACATGCTCCATTGTATGGTAGTCCAGAAGGGACAACCCTTCTACTTGAAGATGTAGTGTCGTTATGTAAAAATATAACTGTTATATTTTAATGTATATTTTTGTAATGTATTGTCGTTCTGTAAAAATTTAACAGTTATATTTTTTCAGAACGACACTAAATTTTCCAGTAGAAGCGTTGACCCTTCTGGGCCACCGTATCATTGAGATCGGTAGAAAACCGATCAGCGGTAATTCACGGCAAAGGATTAGAGCGAGAATGGGCTCTTAGACTACCCCCCCACATGCATTCAAATTAGAAAGGCCAGACGAGGACGAATTATATTTGAATCAGGAGCCCATTACCATTTGAATGTCATGAGAACAGCACAAGTATGTTCTTGTTAAACAAAAGATTGGACAAAACGTTCTGCTTTTTTCAGCATAAGATCTGAGCAGTAATTTTCTCCATAGCTTGATTTTGTTGTTGTTGTTGTTGTTGTTGTTTTTGTTGTTGTTGTTTCCTTGCCCTTGGGCTTTTCGCTCGAACTCCTGGTACCTGAAATCCCCCTCCACCTCCCCCTTAGAACGCAGGCTACTGGGAGCTAGCTATCCTGCCTCGGCCAGAATAGCAACTCAGTAAAAATTTTGTTAAAAACTATTTAAAGAGAACTTCCGTTTAGCTCTGGAAAAAACTGGAAACCATAATAGCGCTTGCTTTGTTCTAATGAAATTGAGTAGCTTAGTTTTTGTTAGTTTCCTATACCGACAATCGTACTGAAGTGTTCAGGGCAGGATCAGGGTTTCGCCGCCACCTGTTTCCCGGATTTATATACTGAAGTAAAGGACATTTAAGAAAACTCGCCATAGAAGTAAGTGAGCCAAAAATTATTATTGAAGTGTTAATTCAGTCAGGATTAGATTTCTCAGCTACCTGATAAAGTTTAAAGCGGTTTATTTAGACTATACAACAACAACAAACAATAAAACAATAAACAACAATAAAAAGAAGCTTGAATCCGCAGGTAGCTAAAGTAGCTATTCGAGGTAAGCTCAAGAGAAAAAAGAAACTGCGAAGACTTGCTTTTCAGTTAGAACCACGTGGGTTCGCCTAGTCCATTCTTGACTCCCACGGGCATTTATTTCGATTTTCTAGTTTCTCTATTAGTTATATGATTGACTTTGCCTATGATTGCCTTTAGTAGGTACATATCAATTTGATTTCAGATCGAATAAAATTACTGTTAAACGATTGCGAGTTATTCTTCGGTTTGGTTTCTTCATTTTCTATCGGACAATTCCGAACTCGATTTTGTATACTTCACCACCACTCCTACCCCCTCCGTCTAGCCATTTTCCAATACTGAGATACCACAAATCAGGAACCATGGGAAGCTTTAAAATTACTGTTCGACCTTACTGAAGAGGCGTCTTATGCTAGGCTTCCCCATTTATTTCCTCTGTTTACTTTTACTATGTGAAGTTGACACTTTTGACGTGGTTTTCAATATCTTTTCTTGAGATCTGTCAACTAAAACAAGAGCACCTGCAACCTGCTAAAAGCCAAACTCAAACACAGCCTTCCTCTTCTGTTGTGGCTGGAAGAATTACTGTTATTACCAATCTATTGCTTTTCTCGTTTTGTGAAACAGTTCCTACAACTTCGCTGTTGTTATTGTTGGCGTGAAGAGGCATATTCTCACTTTCTCTTACCCAGTCTCTGGGTGACTTTCCTGCGTACGTTTTCTTTTCAGGCCTCTGTTTCCTTGGTGATATCTGAAAACAACTCGCGGAGAGGAGCGAGCCATCGCAATTGAAATCCGAAATGTTCCCCCTTTTTAACGAATAAACGTACTCTTCGTTGGTTCTTAGCGGAAGGGAAATTTGATGAGGTTTTAGTGGCGGTAACAGGTTGGTTCTGCCCTTTTCGGTTTTTAACCTGACTGGAATCGTATCAATGGTGTCTGTGCGTCCTCTTCTGGATACTGTTTTTGACAGCGCTTTCCTTTCTCCTTCGATGCGTAACTCTTTTAGTTTCTTCGGTGAATTAATTTTCCGTGTTCTCCTCTGTAAAAAGTCGTACTGAATAATTGATGACGCATTTTGTTCTGTGTGCTTGTCTCTGACGAATATCCCGTTCATTGGTTGCAGTAGATGGGAGGCTCTCTTGTCATTTTGTCTTTTAGTGGGATCTCTGTGTAACTCTGTTGTCACTCGTCCATCCTTGTTCAACCTGAATAAAAATCCCCCAGGGCTTACTAGAGATAAGTATTTCTGTAGATCAGCATCTTCGATAAAACTGTTCCGTATTCCTCTCATGGTTTCGCACCGTTCTGATGTGCAACCAAAAATATTCGTCACATTTGGCGAACTGTTCCCTTAAGTACCTCGCATTTCGTTTTTCCTACCAAGTCCATTCAAGTAATCTAGCGAAGTATGTGTAAAATTAAATTTTGTCAGCCAATTGCTTTTTACTTTTTTCAGAAGTAGCGTTTTCTTGGCATAAAACAACAAAAAGACGAAAAATATTATTCAAGAAACCAATATAATGTTTGACACGATTGCAAATTGAATGTCTCAAATTTTACAACAAAACGTCGTTCTTAGATAAACAGCAGCTTCCTCTGATTGGTGAGAAATCCCAGCAAATTATCATTTTTGACAAAGAAATGACAGAGACAAGCTTAATTGAAGGATAATTCAAACTCAGTTTAACAATAAAGGAAAAGGCTTCAAACCATCCAGTCTCTTCGCGTAAGACTATTACATTTTGTGCGACATGCGTAATGATCACTTTATCTTATTAAGTCAAACAAAATATTAACTTTTGTTTCTTAAAAAATATACCTTTGTTCCGTTCCTTTGAAGGAATTCTATTGTGAACATCAAGGAAGTTAAGTGACAATGGGCGACATGCCATTTACACCTGCCCATAATGTGACCTCACTTCCGCTTTATACCTGCTGTTAGTGTGCTTTTTCACTTGGTAAGGACAGTGTTTTGTACGGCCCTTGGCTGCGTTTTATCTTCCCATCTATAGAATTCTGCAGTTTAATTAAGAGGAGTGGCATGAGGATGCCCTTTGATACCCCTCTTGATATCTGTTGAGGAGTTATTAACAAATGTTTTATTTTACTGAGCTTACCACTTACCCTATTGTAAGCAGTTTACAACAATAAGTACAGTCCCTTTCAAAGTTAAAATAACAGTGTATAGTAAGGCAAACAATATCACAGTGCAATACTGTTCAGTAGATTTACAACTGAAGAATGGTCCCACAGCATGCGGGTTTGATCCACAGATGAGAAATGAGAACCACACTGTACTACAGTACTACAGAACAGTATTGTTTAGTAGCTTTCCAAACAATGGTCACACTTTATGGTTTGATCCACAGATGAAAAAGTGAGAACTACCCTGTATAGTAAATCAAAGAGTACCACAGAACAGAACTGTTCAGTAGCCTTCCGTAGGTAGGTCACACTGCATGGTTTGACAAATGAAAAAGTTAGAAACACACTCTATAGTATATAAAACTAACAATTCTACAGAGCAGTAGTGTTACTTGCGAAACTACGGTCACTCTATTGCATGATTGTATCCACAAACAAAAAGGTTCATCGGTAAATGAAACCATGGTGACTGCAAGTGAAACAGGCTACGATCGAGCTCTGGCCCAAGCTTCAGCGGCCGGGTATTAGGCCGAGTTACTCAACAGGAATTGGGCATGGAACACTGCGTCGGGTTGCTAGGGGCGCCAGCTGCAGACTTGAATGACATTTAACCTCAGCCACAATAATGTTATTCCATTGTTATTATTACACGTTACCAATGTTTATTCAGCTTGCTGAGCATATCATGAATTTAATTGACTTCAACTAGGCTATCTCAATCAAAAGCTCTCTCAGTTATTTTTACTTTGAACTACTTTCCTGGCAAGCGCTTCTTAAATTTTGTTGATATGGGAAATATCAAAGGTTTGCGACCATCGTTTAGTGCTTACAAAGGAGGATATAACCTCTAATGAGGTCTATTTGTCTGGTAAGCTCCCTTGTCTCACAGGTGGTTTAATTAAACCTAACTGAGATCGCACTTGCTATAAATCTTTTCATCTTGGATGAAAAATTCTTCTTCTGCCAAATTTTTAACGTTTGAAAATATTTCCTAAAACAACTTGTTTCCTTTAATTGTACCATCATAGACTTAAAACCTATATTTTATCAATGCAATGTATATTTTCTTTTCTCCTTCAAGGTGTACACCATACCGCATTAAACGTTATTGCTCTGGGGAATGATACCTCTTAATCTTCACTAGTGATTTGTGAAAACACTGAAAAATATTCAAGATACCATTTACGAACCTGTTTTTTTTATTATTATTACTTTTTTTTATCATCGTCACGTGCGCATGACTTAAACAACTCTGGAATGAAGACGCAAATTGTCGTCAAGTAACCTCGGTGCATTGTTTGACAGTTGGTGCAAAGTATGGTAGTAAAGTGAATTGTTTATGTGTCTTGCGTTACATCAGTTTTATCTCTCTTTCATTGTTCTTTGCCCTCACAGTGTCAGCAAAAAACCCATATCACCTGCCATCATGAAATCTCTAAGGCGCATGCTCTACTGTCGCCCTCGAAGGCGTGCTGTGGCATTGCTTTTCACGTTTTTAGCGTCTGCTGTTCTGTTCTGCTGGGATAGGTGCTTTGAAACCCAAGAAATCACGTACCTGTATAACAGAGCGACAAGGGACTCTAAACCTGTAACAAAATCCAAGACTTCACCACCAGAGACTGTAAGTAACTTGGAAATATTTTCTTAGCTTCTTTTGAGTTTTACTGCATCTGTTTTTCGTAACTGAATTTTAGAACTATTTAAAAAATACTTGTCAAGTCAAACAGATTGCTGGAGGAAAAATTTGATGTTGTTGGGTTGTGAAAGAGAGACACTCAACCTTGTAACTTACCATTATATTTTAGTCAAGTTTTTTGTGATAAGTCGTGCTTTTTGTGTATAGTGGTGGAAACATTGTTGTTATTTCTGCTTCTCTTAACTTTCAGTTTCTTTTTCCCTTTAGTTCTCTGCACACTTTCCAAATGTAAATTATTAAGCAAATTTGGACCATATCAAATGATTGACAGTAGTGTAAAGTCTCTTTCCGGAAATCGTTGCTGAAATCGTACTGTAAAAATGAACCGTTTGTCGGCACCTTTCAGTTATTTGTGGATCTGTGGATCCCATAGCATTGTTCATTTGTTTAGTTATTTATTTTTACTGTGTCAGGAAAAAATGTCTCCACGGCAACTAGAAGTTGATCACGTGCATCAAGGCCCTGTGGTCAGCGTTCAACGGTACGTCAAAGTAAGTGATCATTGTAGCTTTCAATTTTGCTCATAACATACGAAAAAAATATATGCATTCTCTTATTCTAATTTCCTGCTCCCTGCGTATTTGCTAAATTTAAATGCTTTCAAGAAAAATGTTGCCAACCAAACGGTTAATTCCATCAATATATACCTCTTACTAACCTCGTTTTCTCGGGCCATAAATCCGACCGAAAAAAAAACGAGGATCCGTAACTTACAGTACGGACCGAGAAAACGAGGTTTGTAAGATATTTATTATATCTCAAAACAAACTTTTGAATTGACCAATCACAGCGTGCATACTAACTGAGAGATATAATAAAAATCAATATTGGCCTGACAGCTGGTGTTATTTTAGGGGCTGAGGACACATTAAACAAACTTGGTGGAATATCAGATATAGATCTAATTTTTATCACAAGAAAGAAACTTTGCCTAGTACATGAAGTCTCTAAACACAATACGTTCTTGGGGAAATATCTCGATCACCTATAACTTTTAAGCCAGTTAAAAATCTATTATTCGTTTTCTCATGCTTAAAATTTCCCAACAGTTAAACAACGTCAAGATTGAGCACATCAGTGAGCGCGGATCTCTTTCATCGCCGTTTACTGCCGAGAGAGAAGCTTTCAAGCAATGTGAGCTTGTATTTGGATGTGAGGCAATCTTGAAGGAAACTTATAAGGGAACGAACTATTTTACGCTGGAGTGGAAATTTATTCTTGCTTCGGGTGGAAATTCTACTTTGTACGTCAAACCCGAGTTCATAGGGAACCTAGGTAGGAGCTGATTAAGGGAGCGCATGATGGAAGAAATTGTTAGTTTTTAGCGTATCGAACTGCATGATGGTGTGATTTATGTTGATGCCCGGTTGTAGCTGTATTGCTTTTAACGTACCAGAAACGTGACAACAACAACAACAACAACAAAGAAATATTTAAAAATCCCAAAAGCAATTAAATATAAATATAATAATTAAAGGGTACCAGCATCCTGAAATAACTAAAAAGTTAAAATGTTAGGGTCCTGGATCAAATAAATTAAATAAAATGTTAACAGCGGGGGTACAATATAGAGATTAGATACACAGTAACTATCGCACGCACAAACTAAGCAAAGACCAGTCCACTGGTTTTAAGAGACAGTTTCGGATAGATCCTAACATGACTTAAATTTATGAACTCTCAGTTGAAAACAACCATCGAGAGGTCAAAAGCTAGGATTTGGTAGCAAGCAGTATTGGAGTTAGAATAAAAAGGCAGTGATATTTCAGTTAATCTGGCTTGGGGGCCGAACAATCTCTCACCCTCACTTGAGACCTTTTATGTGACCAGAAAACATCTCCAAACGTATCAGTACATAAGCGTCATACAGTACTTCTCAAAAATTATCATATCAACGTTACGGAATTTCTAAACAAAAACAATATATTAAATGATTACTAGGCCCAAAAGTACAAAGATAAGTACGTAGTCGCAGTACGCCATTGATCATAGTCAATCTAGGAGTTAATGACCAAATCCACATTGTTGTTAAGTAGGAATAGTTAGACACCTACAGCCTGGCGTGTTGCTCCAGGTTGGCCGGGTTTGTTCTTGTGTGCGTGTAAATCTGTGTTTCTGTGATGCATGATCATGAAGAAACGCACCTATAACATCATGATAAGGTCAAAGTGTAGTAAGAATGTTAAAGCCACAAGCATGTGCACTAAGGCGACAGTGGTAGAAGGGATAAGACCCTGTTATTACGTTGTCATCTTAAACCACATCCCACAACCCTACCATTTTCCATCACCTTAATAAAATCACGATAAACTTGATCGTATCTCCTTATTTACAGAATATTTAGATACCGAAATAAGATGCGCGGTCCCACAGATTCAATCGTCATTGAGAACTGGAGGCTGCCAACTGCCGCGTATTGATCCTTTCAGTAAAGGTTCAATCATGTTTTTCCTGACCCAGTCACCCATGGTCTGTGACGGAACACTGTTCACCAGTTACAATGACGGTTTACTTGAAGTCGTTATTGATCACGACAGAGGTAAGACTATATAAGGGACGGACCATTAGAAAAGTGATGGGGGGGTGGGGAATTTTCAGCTTGCACGAATTTTTTTTTCGCTCACTGCTTTTGCAAGAATTTTTTTTTTCAGGTGAACCTCTCTGCACGAATTTTTTTTACTACGTGTGAAAAAGTCACAATTGGACCTTCCTTCTGCATGAATTTTGTTTTTTTTTTACCTTCTTCTTTGCATGAATTTTTTTTTTGGCATTTTGCCTTGCATGAATTTTTTTTTGTTTTTTTTCCCCACCCCCCCACCCCCATCACTTTTCTAATGGTCCGTCCCTAACCACGCGAGCAGCTTTCGCATGAACAATTTTTTTTGTAGTTGTTTTTTATTAATATTCAAATGGAATTTAACCAGGACTTAGAAATACGTTACGAAAGTAATCATTTACAATGATAAGACAGTTATACATTCCCGCTAAAGTACCGAAAATGTAGGAGGAAAATGTGAGCAAGCACTGCTGTGTAGAGAAGGGGAGAAGACAAAAAATGAGACGGAAACACAGTTTAAAATGCCTGCTAAGTAGATTACGGGATAACGAATCAGAGGATATGAGAGCAAATCAGAGCAAGAGGATCGGCTCCTGATCAGAGAAAACGAAGAGCATTCGAGAGATTGCGAATATTTGCCGAGAGGCTCCATTGTTACTTTCGGACGGACTTAAGAATACTATAGTATCTTCGGGTTCCACAAGAAGCCCTTTGACACAGAAATAAAAATGGTTGTTTACGCCTTAGCTCAATTCAAATAGGTCACAACTCCTAATCTGTTGAACTACCCGTGGACAGTTATATTCTATTCTTTCGAAACCTCTCTAGATCTGTAATTTTCAGAGGGAAATCTTCGAATATTTCTTCGTTTCAGGTTTCTTTTCTAAAATCTATCGTCACTGAAAATGTTTATGACTAACAAAGCATTTATTATTTTCCAGGTGCTCCACTGAAAAAGATCTCCTTCCAGACCATACATCATAGTAGTGATTTAGAGTCAGGGTTCATTCTTGGAGAAAGTAAACCACTCAGGTACAAAGATGCTCCAGTTTACGTGGGAACAGACTTCGTTCAAGTCAACGCCGAGTTTACCAACGGAATGATACAAACCGACTTTCACGCGAACGTTTTTCCAAAACCTCATATTTTGAAGAGAAGAACTCGCTACAAATCTGGAATATCTCTTAACATTATAATCCTAGGACTGGATCAGACTTCACACGCTACGTTCCAGCGTCTCTTGCCCGACTCGTTTAAATTTCTACGGGACGATCTACATGCGTTTATGTTTGAGGGATTTTCGTTGGTCGGTGAAGGTACCACGCCGCAGCTGACCGCATTGCTTACTGGAAAAACAGTGGAGGAGAACTGTAAAACAAATGAGGCGCGAAAAGGGTTTAATGGATCAGGATCTGTAGATGGATGGCCATTTATATTCAAGACCTTGAAGGAATATGGGTACGCGACGATGTTCAGTGAAGACTCTCCTCCTATAGGTCTGTATCCACAGCGGCTGACACGTACTAAACTAACTCACAAATTTATTTTTAGGAATGCGAACCACATCTAACTAAGATACGGGGCTTAATAAATTCCAACGCACTAAGAAAAAATTACGGGCGTCACGTTTTTGGCCTGTATTATTAAGTGAACAGCTCTCCACGGCTCTTGGACAACAGAAAACTCGTTTAAACGAATCCCGTTCAGGCCTGAGTTTTTTTCAGGGTTTAATTTCACCAGTGTTCACAGCTGCTTAAGTTGTGTACATAACTGCGATGATCAATTAATGTCATTACATATTACTCCGTAGTTCAAATATATGGTCTTTCATATATTCATTTGAATCATTCTTCTCAATCTTCGGGTATATTACGAACTCACAACATAACCAGATCCCAGTTGGCTTGATAGCTCAGTTGGTAGAACAGTTGGTAGAGCACTGCTCCGGTATCGCAGAGGTCATGGGTTCGAATCCTGTTCAGGCCTACGCTTTTTTTTTTTCAGGCTTTAATTTCACAGCTGCTTAAATTGTATACATAACTGCGATGATCAATTAATGCCATTACATGAGATTTAGAATTAAACATGAGGTTCTCATTCTATTTGCAGGAGCTTTCAATATGAGACTCAACGGCTTCACTGAACCCCCATGCGACCACTATGCTCATCCATTCTGGTCCGCGGTACCACACGAGCTAGGAGTAGGGCTTCATGAAAACTGCATCAATTCTCAGTCGCAACACGTGCTTCAACTCGAATACCTGAAGAGTTTCTTCAAAGCATACCCAAACAAACCAAAATTTGGATTTGCATTTTTGAGTAGTCTGTGCCACCAAGAGACCATAATGCCCCTCAGTGCTGCGGCAAATAACATCTACAAGTTTTTCAGGTCATTGAAGGATTCTGGGTACCTTAATAATACGATGCTTGTTGTCATGGGCGACCATGGAGCGCGCACTGGGGAATTCCGCGCCACTCTTCAGGGCAAACTAGAGGAACGTTTACCACTGTTGTCCGTTGTTGTGCCTGAATCATTTCGTAAGAAATTCAAAACATTTGCGAAGAATCTTAAGCTCAATTCTCAAGTGATTGTAAACCCTCTGGATTTGCATGCAACATTTCTTCACATACTTAATTACCCGAAAAATCCTTCCAAATCAGCGATTACACGAGGCACGAGCCTATTTACAAAAATACCCAAAAATCGAACATGCGCAGAGGCGAACATTCCCGACTATTTCTGTCCGTGCGTGGAGTGGTCACCACTCAATGTAACGCACGCGCATGTCATTATCAGTGCCCAACGTGCTGCTGAACATATAAACAATCTGCTCGCTGATGATTACACAGTAAAAATGCTTTGCGCGAAACTAAAGGTTGACCAAATATTAGAAGCTTGGCAGGAAATCCCCAGTGCCAAAGTACACACATTTGATAGGATACACAATGGGAATGGTCTGGGAATTGGAACGCCGGAATTTCAGTCTTCTTCCAGTCAGAGTGGATGTAACTACCAAGTTAAATTTCGTACGGTGCCGGGTAATGGAATATTTGAGGCCACGGTTCAACTTGTCAACCGGAAGTTTATTGTTAATGAGTACATAAGTCGTATTAACATTTATGGCTCTCAACCAGACTGTATCAAGAACACATATCCCCACTTAAGGAAGTTTTGTTATTGCGTTCACGACAATTTCTAAGTTCGTTCTTTTATCAGTTGAATGCATTTTAGTTCGAAGTTTCATTTTTTCTTTGCATCTGTGAGTCTAACGTTAACTGTACATGCACTCAATTGTCGAACAAACCTTTCACACATCTAAAGTTGCCCATGCCGTACTGAGAGGCTTGCCTTGGAACAAATCAAATACAATTTAAATTGTTTATCAAACAAGTTGATAAAATCACGTTTAGAAATTACCACCGTAAAATATAAGGGGTGCTGACGTGTTAGCCCTTCACTAGAGTGAATGAACACAAACGTTTGCCTTCGCATGAATCGCACCGCTTGGATGCACAGCTTAGCCTCGGAATTTATGTCATGAATCGTTTTTGCTTCCCATTTTCACGCATCCTGTATAATATTCACTCCACTCAGCCAAACCACTAGTCACTCCCCACTATCCTGCTTTCATTGCAATTTTGATTCTCAATCACCTAGTACAATCTGACGCCAGAGTCTCTTATTCCACTGTTCCAACTCCCGATGCTGGTCTATACCTCTCCAGATAAGTGAGCCCTGAGTGGCGAGTTGAGATGCTCCCTCATGATCCGTCCATGAATATCTATATGTTATTTACCGGGCGGGAGGACCGTATTGGAAAAAACTGTGTCGAGGTCTCGAGTACGGCTCGAGGCCGAACCGTACTCAAGACCAAGGGCACAGTTTTTTCCTATACGGACCGACCTAGCCCGGTAAATGAATTATCTATTTTTTGGATGTCTTCTTTTTGAAGTGAGAAAAGAGATAAGAAATTGCTACAGCGGGGAAAAATTCCAACCCGTAGGCCGTATCTTAAAAAGCAGGACTGGTCTTGCGCGCGTGATTAGCCAATCAAATTCAAGGATTTAGGATTCCGGCCCGCTCAGATGTTTGAGAAAAAAATAAATGTGTGTTATTGACCAAGCGTGAAGTAAACATGACTATATATTGACCGAATCACTTTTTTCTTTTTTATCAGGATCAACTGAGAGTTAAGGTCCACGAACATGAACGAAAACGTGGAGAAGAACGCGGCCAATCAGCCATTTTGTTCAATAAATTATGTACCACGTTGCCTACTAACGAACTGGCGAAACCCAGTATGTAATAAATGCGGGTTATTAACCAAGCATGAGATCACGATGGCCGCCTATTAACCGCATACATTCTGCGTACGCAAAAACGAACGAGAACAAGGTGCAGCAATATTGAGTCGACAAGCTTGATTAAATGAAGGATTTATTATATGCCGAAAAACACCGGAATTTGGGGGGGGGGGAAATTTTAAATATTTCTTGCCCAGTTCTGTTTTCGAAACATTTTAATGGGATATCATCTTTGTACTTATCAGAAGCAATTTCTAGCCATATCTTGACCAAAATACAGTAATTTAAATAGCGTTTATTCGACGCTGGAGAATGCTCAAAAATCTCGAGAGACGTTTTGGTATGTACTTACTCCCATTGCCACCTTTTTAGGATTTTGGCCACTTTTAAGGTGACGCGATTTAAGTTAAAAACCTCAATTTCTAATTTTCATTTCTTTCGCACCTGGCAGTGAAACGCTCCCGCAAAGCCAGCTGCAAACGCGTGACGTCATTCATGAAAGAAATTATAGGATGGCGCCCGGTAATTTAATATGAATACAAACATTAGTTCCAAAGGAGACAATGAGACATGAATCGTGGTGGGAAAAATAACGGTATTTATGCGGCCGAAACTATACTTAAACGAAGAGTTCGAGAGGTTTGTAAGAATATTACCTTTTTTCTATCCTTTACAGAAGTCTTGGCTTTACCTTAGCCTTTTTTGGTCGCGTTTTTTTAGGGAAAAGTTGAGTACTTTATCAAGTGGAAAGGATATTCACCCAAGTAAGCATCGTGCATTTCACGTGCATATTTTATGGAAGTTTGGAGTTGTGTTAAGTTGCTTTTTGATTCTATACATGCTAAAATTCGATCAGGTACAACACTTGGGAACCAGAAGAAAATGTTCTTGATCCTCGATTACTGAGGGCTTACCGACAGAAGCTAGCGACAAGGTAACGTGTTTTGAACATTAGTCATTCCGGCGATGCGCTGGCAGCGCCGTCGATCGCGGTCAGATCACTCAACCGTCAAGTTATAAAATATATTTATGGCATGCAGAATTTCAGTTGAGGCTTTTGAAAATTAAAGCTGGAGAATTTCAGCATTGTTTGTGGGTATTTGTAGCGGCCATCGTTCTAGCAGTGAATGGTTGTTGTTTGGTAGTTGAAAACAACGAAATGGACGAAGAACTGACTACTAATTAGATCAATTTCCAAGACCAGGAGGAATTTTTGTTCTTATGTAAGCTTGTTTTCGCATTACAGTCGGAAAGGCAAGTTTAAAGGCAAGAGAAAACGGATGAATATTACTGAAGATGAGGTGAGTAAATGTTTAAGAACGCGTCTTCTCTTTTTTCCCTTTTCTATTAACCAGTGTAACTTTTCTTTTCACTTCCTGCAAACATTCTTTTGAAAATGAAAGCCATTAAACAGCATTTTTATGAAGTGCTATTGTTTTTTAATATCTTCGTGATTAAATTGAGATGTGCACTGTTGCAAAAATTCGTATTTCCTGTTAGAATTAAAATAACAACTTTGTTATAATTCTTTGAAACCGTTTCGTCTTTTCACTTAGTTTTCAGTCATCAGGTTTGCAAATTAACAATTTTTATCAACTACCGTTTGAGAATAAAGTTGAGAAATGCAGCAAATGTTTCAGTCTATGCTTCGTTCTGCAGCAAACTGTTTTTTTTTTCTTTTTCTGTCAATTTTTAAGACTATCGAGGCCGATGAATCATCGGTAGATGTCGAACACCTCGAAGAACCGTCGAGTTTCAAGGACGCCGAAACCGTAGTGGAGTCCGCGTTAGAGGTACATCCACCGCCCGTGAAACGTCGTCGTAAGAGGCGTAAAGTTCTGAAGATTGAGGAAGATACAAGCACCGTTTCTCAGGAAACAGATGAAGCTGTAGCAGTTGAAGAAGAGAAAGCTATACTGGACGAGAAGTGTGATGTGGTTACTGGTTTCGTAGAGGATGTAAAAGAAAATATAACCAACAGGTTGGTTGAAGGAGAGTGCAGTATTAGCGAGCCGGCCGTAGAAAGGCAAGTCACGGCAGAGAAAAAACCATCTTGTATCGTTAAAGAGGAAGAAACGCCATGCAGCCCTACTACCGGAAACGGAAGCGAAACAGACACGCTACCGGTGTCACAGGATACCCAGGCAACTGTGCATAATGTAAAAGCGGAGAATGTTGAAACAACTGTAGTTGCGGAAACTACCTCCAAAACACCCAATACTGCAGCGACAAAAGTGCCTCTGGAAAGCACGTTAAAAGTGACAATGGAACCTAAAAGTTCCTCCATGCCTTCGCGATATTCACGCTTTGATTTCTTAGCCAATAGCATGATTATTACTGATGTTACAACTGAACAAGGTACGGTGACAGTGAAGGAGTGTTCAGCGTATGAGGGGTTCTATGGTCCTGACCTAGAGAGGCCAAGCTAAAGTCAATTTTCACAGATATCAAAAAAGGCCTTATAAACGGAGAAGAATTTTATTGTAATACAAAGTGCGGTATACATTTTATTTATTCGCAAAGCTGGGAAATTATTTACATGCGCACGTATCGCTTGCTGTAGTTATAGGGTAAAGCGCTGCAAATTTTCATACCATGAAATAAAACTAAAGTTGACAACCTGTGTTGCTGCTGTCATGTTATTCAGTTTGAAAGCGCTTGCACGTTCGTGCAGCTAGTCAAAATCTACTTTTATTAAGACTCAACTGCGGACCAGTTTTTGTAGTTGACTATGCAGCGTAATCCTTTAGTTTTCATTTGTTACGATTATACGGGAAAGTTACAACCACATTGCTGGAGTGGGAGGGAGGTCAACACTTCCTCCCGCAAGTTGTCTGTGTCTGCATTTCAGCCAGTTATACTGGGTTCTATGTCAGGTTGGATGTCGTCAGTTCAATTTCTTTCTGTGACCGTTTCAGAGCCTGGTTACCCACTCCCCCCAAAATCACCCTCAACAACGCGGCTTAATGGTTATTACTGTACTGGGTCAGGAGTCTTCGTTGTACAGTTTTTTTTTTATTACAACATTTTTGTCTCTTAATTTTTGGCCTATATTACAAAAACTTTGAAAGTCCAAGTCACAGAAGAGACTTTACAAAAATTCAGAATACCAAAAAATAGGTATTCGGTTGTTTTTCAACGTGATGCCGGTTGAGTCAGAGACAACTAGACGTCTGCAGCTGGTAAACACGCGGACCCTTCTTCAGCAGAAATCCTTGATTATTCAGTGAAAAGATGAAGTCTTCAAAGCTACGAATCTGCAGCCGCAAGTCCTACAGAGACAAGGCGCAAACAAATGATATAAGACACGATTGAGAGAGAGAGAGTGTTTCAACAGTGTTCCATAGTTTAACTATACAGTGTGGTTCTAACGTTTTCATCTGTTGATCAAACAACGCAGTGAGACCATTCTTTGAAAATGTAATTTTCGCTCTCTCAACTAAATCAATTTTTATTTCTGCCTCTACTTTATCAGTCCCTTAAATAGGTCATCCTAAAACAAATTGACACATTTTTTAGACAATCTACTTTCTGAACTTTTTAACGGAGACCATTTTGAATCCCTATCTACCTCATTTTCTCTTGATCCCTACTTATTAGAATTTTCTTACCTCGAAAATCCGAGAAAGTGCGTTCCCATTCTAGTAATTCTATTGAAAATCCAACCCCATTATAGTCAATCCAGTCGTGAAAATGCGACCCGATCAAGCGGCATATCCCCATTGGCCTATTATAGCCTATCATATGGAAGTACTCCCCCCCTTCCCTGTTGCAAGATCCATGTGAGCGTTACCCTCACCTTTGCTATCCTTCTCATTTGTTTAAGGGTAAAAAGAGAGTTGTATTCCCTCTCCGAAATACGGCTCAGCTCAGCGACAAATCGCTTGGACTGCATGAAATAAAAAATTAAAACTTTATTTACCCTGCAATTTTAACCTTCTCGGTCTATCAGCACAAGCACGAAGTTTGAATACGCCCAAGGTTGTAAGGTTCCAACTGAATAAACTAAAAGGCACTTACGAATTTTCGCTGATAAATATGGGTTATTGACCAAGCGTGAGGTCAAGATGGCTGGATATTGGCTAAGTTCTTTTTTTGCGTTTTTATGGACCGAGACGAAGTCGAGGTCCATAAACACGCTGTGCTGTAAGATTCCCGAAACTCTGAGAGTACAAATTACCATATTAACCTACAGGAAAAATTGGGTAAATCAAACGAGTGGATTAAGTAAGTTATACCACCGTAAGCTAAAAGGGAGGTGCTGACGTTTCGAGCGTTAGCCCTTCATCGGAGCAGAGAGGGAGAAAAGTGCGGTTTTGGGACACAGGAATTTTGACAAGGATTTTTTAGCTTATAAGCTAAATTCGTTTTCAAACTTGATCAGAGATTTATTAGGCAATATTTTGCCAATTAATTTTTGTGGGTTCGATAATGCTAGTACACATCAGTAGAATACTAAGCAGCAATAAAAGAATATTTCCAGGACACAGGAATTTTGACAAAGATTTTTTGGCTTATAAGCTAAATTCGTTTTCAAACTTAACCAGAGATTTATTAGGTAATATTTCTAGGACAGGAAGATTAAAAATTTGAAAAACGGCTTAAAGATTTGATATTATTTACAAAAGTAATTATGGATCAGTTAAAAGAATTATATATTTTTGAACTAAAAATAATAGCGAAAGATCTTGGAATTAAAGGAAGAGCAAAAATGAGTAAGCAAGAACTAATTGATGAAATTTCAAATTTTAAAGATGAGAAAATTACTGATTTAATTGAAAAAGTTATCCCTATTAGCAGAATTATTTGTGATCATGAGAAAATAAAAAAATTTTGTAGTGAATGTAATGGGTATAATTGTATGCATAATAAATATAAATATCGATGTAAAGAATGCGGAGGATCACAAATATGTGTACACAATAAACAAAAACAATGTTGTAAAGAATGCGAAGGATCGCAAATATGCGAACATGGCAAACAAAAAGCTTCTTGCAAAGAATGCGAACATGGCAAACAAAAAGCTTCTTGCAAAGAATGATGAAAATTATGTTATATAACCCAATAAATGGTTACATAACAAAAATTTATCTAAATCTTAAACTAAAAGTTATTGGCAACCCCCTAAGATCAAGTTTTTTCCATTCATTGTCTAAGATAGTTAAATCGAAGTGGTTTATGGGACTCTCATATTTTTGAATCGGAATTGCTGGATAATCCTTTGAGGGTATGTTTGCAAGCAGTTGCGACGGAGTTAGTTTTAAAAGTTCACCATTTTTACTTTTATTCATATATGACATCCTATTATCCACTATACTACACATAAGTCTCAACGGCTCCCTAATCTGAATATTTATGGGGTATAATTTACCAGGATTTAAAACTATAGGAACTCCTAAACCAATTGACAATTCTCTTGTAATTATAACTTTGGAGTTCTTATTTGAATAAAGATAGTCAATAGTATCAGTCTCAATTATTGTTATTTTTTCCAAACCAGGATCATTAAGAAAGATTGATTGAATGCCATGAAGAGTATATGTGCCCGGTTGAATTATGAAGCTCTGATTCTTGCCATATAATATTGTCTGTTGATCCTTGAAATTAATTAATCTTTTGGTTTGTATATTACAATCCAGGAGCTGTATCTCTCGAAGATTTTTCAGCGGAGGATCTAAATAAATTCTAGTTTCTGAATCATACATTGTAATACTTAGCATTTTGTTTTGATTACATCATGTTCATCTTTAGATTTATATAATAAAAACATTAACGAAATAAAAACCAAGATAATAATCCTCCGGCAAGCATTAAAACAATAAGATTATTTTGATGAGAAGATGTTTCTATATTACTAACTTCTTCCTCATTGTTTGATTCATCGCTATTTTTTAATTTAGGTTTCATTGGTTGCGGATTGGTATTTAATGAAACTTTTGATGTTCCTAAACTATGAGTTATTCCAACAGTTTTTGTCTTAACATTTATTGAATTATTTACCCCAAATTTCATATCTTCTGTTGCTATTTTCAGATTATTATTGTATCCAATAACGGTTTCTGTATTTATAATTAAATTACTTGGCATCAACCAAACACCCGGAGCAACAGCCAAATCAAGCCTTAATTTAGTTTCCTGTACAGATTTTTGGTAATTTTGAATGGATTTTGAAATATCATTTTCTATGACGCTACTTTCAAATAATGCTTTGAATTCGTTTTGTGTTTCTATTGCTCCACCGCCATTACCCACAATAGAATTTCTAGTATTAACTTGAGACCCCAATATACAATAAACAAAAGCCTCAACTGATCTATTTATTCTCCCTAATCCGGCTTTTGTTAATCCATATCCAGATTCTGGTATAAACCATGCATATTGAAAATCTACAAAATGATCATTTCGAAGCATAGATATTAAAGTCCCTCCAAATTTTTTTCCTCCATAATCAGCAAATTTATTTCTTTCACTAGGCCAAATATTTGAATCAGGATCATTAGGATGGATAATTCTTACGTTTTGATTTCCTCCTCCTACTGCTTGTGAACTACCACCTCCAGGAGGGATGTATCCTTTTCCATAATCAATGAATACATCTCCAACCCCGCGGTTTGCACCGCCCTTAAATCTAAAATCAGCTAAAGGTTTATTCCATCCTTTAAAATCTTGATTATTACTTAACCCAAATTCTGCGCACAATCTATTATAAACATTTTTGTTGTATGGATTATTTTTTGAAGAAAAAGTTTGTTCGCCGGGTAATGGTACATTTAATTCATGTAATATTCTTCTTATTGTAAAATATACGTGAAAAACAAAAAAACTTCTAATAACTCTTGGGTAATTTAAAATTTCAATTAAACTAACACCGCAACCAGATGTTGCGCACCAAACCGCCATGTTTAATTGTTGAGGCCAGTGATTAATATTTGGTTTATTTAACCAGGCTCTAGCTTCTTTACCACTAGTAAGTTCTACAGTCTGATTTTTAAAAATATTTGTCATTGCCGCCGTGAAATGATCTTTTTCTGAAACATATATATCCAAATTAGTTAACATCATTGACACATCATTAGCAAACTCATTAAATTTAACTCCGGGTATTGGATATGTTTGTTTTGTAAATGTTAAACTTTTTGGAAATGAACTTGTCTTAACTTTATTTTCCACCCCCAAATCTTCCCATAATAATGTTTTCAAATTATTAGAAAGATTTACAGTCCATGTTTCTCCAGAAGGATCATCATCGGACATAATTGTTGTTCCATTAACTTTCCACTTTACATATCCACCAAATGGATCGTGTACAAATGAAAATTTATTGAGGTTAGCCTTAGGGTAACGATTGCTGAAATCACTAAATAACATCTTATTCTTTGTTTTTCAAATAATGTGATCTTTAGATCTTTTAAGAATAAGATGTAAAACTCAATTAATACCCGCAAAACAATTAAAACCAACATCGGTTTTTTCATATGAAATTTTTAATGTCCTTTCCCTCCGGTAAGCTCTTTTACTAGATCTTCTCGAATTTTCTTCCTCATTACACTCATGTCGAAGTTTTTTTCTGTATCTCTTCTGAATTTTTGACGAATTTCTTGTTTTAGTTTTTGAAACTTTTCCAATTCCGCTAAAATTATAGAAAATTCTTGGTCTGATATAGCATTATCTTTTAAAGCTTTTGAGACTAAATCGTTAATGGTGTTTAATTTTGATTTAGCAATTGCAACGGTTTGTTCGTGTTTACTAACTTTTGAGGAAAGACTTTTAGAAGCAATACCAAATCCAATCGACAACCCACCAAAAAAACCGCCTACAACGCCTAAAGGCACACCGACAATAGCACCAAAACCAGTGAGAGAAGTTCCTAAACCGCTTGCTGATAGAATGACTGAAATCATACCGCCAGAAACACTAATTTTTGTACATATTCCTCTTGCTCTATTATATTTTTTCCTTACTTCTTCGTAATGTTTAATTTCTTTCTCAAGATTTTGTAATACTTCGCTTGATTTTTGCAGTCTGAAATTAATAGGATCAGTATTATTTGGTAATGGAGGGTAAATTTTGTTGTATTCATCCATATTGTATTTTTACTACCTAAAATGATATCTTTAGATCTACTTTCTCTTCTTTTTCACACTTTCAACGAAATATAAAACCACGGCCATTATCAAAAGCCAAGCATTTTCACCTAAAAATCCGATAACTTGACCGGCTGTTTTGAAAAGAAAGCTCACGATTGCGCCAACCATTCCTGGTAATATTTCACCGAGTTTCTTACCAATAGCTTTCAATCCATTACCAACACCTTTTCCTAATTTTGTTAGACCTTTTGAAAGATTGGAAAGGATAACACCAATGACGGCTCCTACTGCACTTAGAACCGCAAATACTGTAAAACCATACTTTTTGAATATATACTTTAGTCGCTCCCGTAACGGCAAATTTTTAATTATTTCATCTTTCCGACCCTCAATATCTGATAATTGTTCTTCACTTGAAATTGTTTTATTACTAAGTCGCTCTCTTAATTTATCATTCTCTGATTTTAATCGCTCATTACTTTGTTTTAATTTTGATTCATTTGATTTACCCTTCTTATATTTATCTATTTCCTCTTTGTATAATTTTACTTCATCCAAAAGTTTTTCCGCTTGTATTTTTAATTCTACATTCTGTTTAACTGTTTGATCGAAAAGACTTTTATTTTCTGCTTTTTGTACCTGTTGTCTCTCAATGAATTCCCTAAGTTCTTTTTCTCTTTCCGCATATCGTTCAATCTCCAGCGGATATACTTCTGCTGTTGCTTTCAATCCTTGCAATGCATTATCTAATTCATTATTTGCTTCAATAGATTTCCTCAAATCTAGCTGGGTACTATTATATTTTTCCAACATGCTTTCATAATCAGCGCCTAGAGCTTTTCTAAATGTTTTTGGTAAATTTTCTGTGTTACGAACACCATTTTCATCAACTAATGTATGCCAAACATTATTACCTGCGGTACTTAATTTTCCTTCTATACTTCCATTTTCTCCAAACTGCACATTAAATGCGCCGTCATCGGGATCGTAATTTGGGTAATATCGTTTGAGTTCTTGCCTGGCTTCTCTCATTCTATCATATTCATCATCTCTTTCTCCCAGGTTCATTCTTTCTGGTAGTTTGTCCCATTGAGCCCTGTCTCTTGATTGGTTATAATCATCATAACCAGGATAATCTTGTTCAAGGGATGTAGATGTGTTTGCAGTTTGATAAAATGGGTTTTCATCCCAATCCAAATCGTCATTATCATCATTATCATCATCTCTTGAAAAATCTTCCATTGGTATTTCTTCTGACATGATTTTTTACTCATCAGTAAGAAATCTTTAGATTTGAAAATAAAAATAAAATTTGATTTAAAAGGATTAAATTGATTATTAAGAAAAATGGAACTTGAACAACACGATAATGATACAGGAAGATTTGGTTTTAGTTATGATAAAGGTAGCTGGTATGATGAAGAGGGTAACCCACGTTTTTATGGCTATGGTGGGAAAACTTTTTACTTTGAATACGTTAATAAAGAAGAGTTAAATTTTTGTGATTTTTTAGAAGTTATAAAAGAGAATTTACTAAAACATTTGTCAAAAAATCGCGCGTTCATTTTTGAGGGCGATGAAGATGAAGATGAAGATGAAGATGAAGATGAAGAAAAAAAAGATATTCATTTTTCAATTCAGTGTGATGTTAGGTGTGGAATGGATGAGTTTTATGGTTTTTGTGGGTATGGTTTTGATTGTAATGTTGATGCAAATTTTGGGGTTAATGGTATTTGCGTTAATACGTTTGTAAAAGATTTGAAAAATTGCGCTAATGAAAAGTTTAAAGAGTTTGGTTTTGATTATTACAAATGTTACCGCCACAAGAAATTTGCCGAAGAATTTATTGTTAATAGTTTATCAGTTGAAATGCGCCTAAATCCATATAAAATAGACCATAAAAAGAAATTCTACAAAAAATTACATGATGAAATAGTTGCTGCAGTATGGCAGCCAAGCAGATATTTAGATTTTCAAGAATTAAGAGATTTGAAAGAACGTTGGTGAAGAAGATTATGTTGCAAAACTTAATTACTAGTTTTATAACAAAAAGTGGTGTTACAAGAATTTACTAACCGCGTAACCTAAACCCAACATCCCAGCCCCCACATATACCATTTCTCCTGTTTTTTGGTCATCGCTTGGTTTGTAATAATCAGAGAATTTAGGTTCAATCATTTGCCCGTACAATTCAAAAGCTTGATTTGTAGTAGAAATATTTTTTGATGCTTGATATTTTTCATCTTTTTTCTTAATTTTCCAATCAAGCATTTCTTGTCTTTTTTTCTGATATTCTTCCCAATCTCTTTGATATTTTTCCATTGCTTTATCGTGTCTTATTTTTTCTGTGTCAACATTTTTCTTGGATAAATATTTTGCGAGAATATTGCCGCCAGTGAATGCTGTTGCATTTAATATTGCACCGCCAGCCATCATTGCTATTGATACTAACGCCATTTTATTTTGGTAAAATCTTTTGTTCCTCTAAATATGTTTTTAGATACATACTTCCAGATAATACAGCAGCCCATTTTGCATAATTTGTAATACTTGAGGATGGATCGCTCAAAAATGATTCTTTCATTACCTTTTTAGCTACATACCCAACCCCAGCTCCTAATCCAATAAGTACCGCCGAATCAGTTACAGTTTTCACAAGTTTGTTTTCAGTTGACATGATTTTTACTACATCAGTAAGAAACTTTTAAATAACTTTATGTAGTAAAAAATAATTATTCCATTCCTAAAGATTTTGGAGCTACAGAAAATGGTATCTTTTTTGGTTGTGGAACTTGTGATAAATCAGTTATCCTATTAGAATATTCATCTCTAGCTTTTTCCTTATATCTCATAAAAAGATCAAATGCTGTAAACCCCAATCCAACAACGGATAAAACAGTAGTAAAAGATAACTCTGGTAACCATGATTTATATTCATAATTTGTTTTTTCTTGATTATCCACATTTTCATTTTGCGCCTCTCGTTTCATCTCCCTAGCTAATGCTTCTTTTGCTTTTTTATTATATTCAGCTAATTTCTTACCAGCTGCGACTTTTTTAGGATCTTTCTCCCTCTTTTTAGTATCTTTATTTTCGGGTACTGGATCGGCAGTAATTTGTTCAACTTCAGATTGTTCAGACATTGTTATTTAGATGCAACAAATAAGTTTTTAGATCTGTTTAATATACTGTATCAACACCTTCAGTAGATTGCTTAGTATTATACTCAGTTGCACTATCATTAACTGGTTCTTCTCTTGAAAATTGTTGAAAATTGTTGAATTTAACGTGTTTAGCTACTTGAAATAGACCGCTAGCAAGTGCTGCCAATCTTCCTGCTTTCAATGCTAATAACCCAACAATGTTTGTTAGTTCACGATTTACCAAATCATCATTCTTCAAATCATTGCAAAGAGATTCTATATCATCAACTGGAACTAAATATGAAATAAGTTTAGAAACTAATTGTAGGGATGAATCTACTAATCCCCCATTAATTTTCTTCCCCATTACTGCTTGATAACGATTAAAATACTTTTCAACATCTTTTTCAGATAATTTCTTTATATCACCCAGACTCATTTCAACCCCCAAATATTCTTTTGTTGTTCCTAAGGCAGCGAGAATTGCGAGTGATTCTTGTTTTATTTCAAGATCCTCACTTTGATTGGTATCATTTTCTGTTCCTCCCTGTGGTTGGTCAATGTAATCTTCAATATTAGCCATCTTTTGTTAAATCACTTCGGGAATCTCTAAATAACAATTAAATGGGTATCGCAAAGATAAACACAACCTAGAATATTTTTCTGTTTTCAGGAGATGCATAAACTTTTTACCCAATTCATAATCCAAATCGCCGCCATAATCTTCAAAAAACATTTTCATACCTTTCTGCGATGGATTATGGAAAGTAACAACGCATGCTACATTTTCACGGAATGGTTTTGCTATTGATGTTAATTGCTGGGTTAAAACCCACATTGATAAACCATGATGCCTTCCAGAGAATGCTAAATCTATAAACTTATTTGATCGTTTCTTCAGATCGGAGGAAACAGCGCAATCATCTAAAATTATTAGAGTATTTGTACCAGAGAATAAAGTTTGGCAATCATTTAACAATTCATTAATCTCATCTACATTACTTGCATCAGGCGATAATACATAGAAATGTTTATCTCCTCGCGCAAAATTATGATATGTTTTATTTTTAGAATAAGTCGGACAAATTAAAACAATATTTTCAAAAACTTTTCGGAAAGGGCCTCGGAGCTGTTCAATTAAGTACTTTGTTTTTCCACAATTTGTGGGTCCTGTTATAATACAATGGAATGGTATTTTATCTCGTAAATCTTCCATGATTTTTTGTATCATAACATTATGTTTTTAGACGGTCAGTACTTAATTGATCTCAAACTTGAATTCATAATCTCCATCATTGCATCTGCTACAACAAACATATGACACGTTACTGTTCCTGAACCGCCTTGTTTCCTTTTAATTTCTATTTTTACACCATCATGCGTATTATTTAGAGCAAGCCCGCCGCCATGAATGCTATTATCTGGATGAGTTCTAGTATCAACCCAAAGAGCAAACTTATCCGCGTAAAATTCTTTTTCTTTCAATGAAATTTGTTCCCTCGTTGGTCGGAATCTTTTTTTCACGGATTCCCAAAGATCGGATGGAATCATTCCTCTAGAGTATATTCTATTTGGCACACCATCAACATCAATTTCAACGGAAGTTATGCCTGGATTATAAAAATTTTCTGAATCCCTTGCTCCTGCGGCTTGAGGTACTAAAAACAAAAACAATATTCCTGTCATTGATCTTCTCGGTAAATTAATATGCTGATTAATAACGCCATCGCCGCCAATGGAAAATGTAAAAGTTTTGTGTAAAGTAACATTTTCATAAAAGAATCCTTTACCAACTTGATATGTTGATTGCGCCTCGCGGGCCAAGTATTCACTAGAAATTGAAGAATATTCTAACTCTAAGTTTTTGATTGAATATGATGGTGCTTTAGTTGTATCTGAATAAATAAGAATATTAGTTATCGGCGCAAGTGTAAGCTCAAATATAAGATGATTTTCCAACGCTTTCGGATAAAAAACACCATGATCGTTTAGAATAGGATGATTTATTGGTATTCTATACTTTGAACCATGAACATTAGCGAGAGCAACTTCTTTTACATCTTGTGTTTTTGCATCTCCAGCTTTTGTTCTAAGTTTTCTAATATTTAACGAAGAAATACCTTGTTTTAATCTATCCTCGCGTTCTTCTTCGGTTAAGAATAAATCATGATATGTTTGAAATAAATCATATCTTTGAGTATCTTGCAATGTTTCTCCTCCAAAAAGAACTTTTAGTCTGGTTACAAGATTACGGCCCGCATTATTAACAAGTGTATTATTTGCATGACCCTCAACATCTAAATCAAATAGAAGAGATACACTTCCGGGCACAATCACTAAATTCTCAGAAAGTTTTGGAATATTTATGTATAATGTTTCTCCTGGGCTGGCTGTGGATGGATTGAGAGTAATTCGATTCAATGTTGATTCTGCTTTCAAACCAAATGGTTCTTTGGGAATTCTGTTTGGATTAATTTTTTCAGACGTCATTGTAATTTATAAGATACTTTAGTTAACCTTTAAACCTTTTCTAACTTGGAAATATGTTTTAATAAGCCTTCTCTCGCCTCAGGAATTAAAATTAAAACATTAAAAATTTGATCGCCATCTTCCATATATAGAATTTTTTTTCTAATAATTTTCTTCATAATGTTGATTTGGTATTCAGTAAATTTTATTTTTTCTTCCTCCGACACCATTTGATTTATAAGATAATTTGTTTATTTTTAAATGATGTCAAAAATATATTATTCGGCAGAGGGGTATTGGAAAGGATATTCCGCCATTCCTAAATTAGCAGAGAAAGCGAAAGTAAGCGAAAATGTGGCAAAACAATGGCTGCAGAAACAAGCAATATGGCAAATCTATCTACCTGCTCCTAAATATATACCTAGGCCACATTGGACTGTGGATAAACCAAATCATATTCACCAAGCGGATTTATTATTTTTGCCGCATGATAGAGTTGGAAGAAAAACATATAAATATGCGTTAGTTGTGGTTGATATCGCCTCGAGATATAAAGATGCTGAGCCATTAACCTCAAAAGAAAGTCGAGAGATATCAGAAGCTTTTAAGAAAATATATTCTAGAAGATTGAAATACCCAAAAACATTAATGGTTGATCTAGGAAAAGAATTTATGGGCGAAGTTAGTAAACTCATGAATTACCATAATGTAAGAATGCAAAGAAGTGAAGCTGGTAATCACAGAGCACAAGCATTTGTGGAAAGAGCAAACAGAATATTGGGAGAAAGATTATTTAGTCATCAATATGCGCAAGAAATGATTAGTGATAAACGATCTAGAGTGTGGGTGAAAAGATTACCAGCTATTCTAAAAACCTTGAATAATACACTGATGAGAATAACCGGTAAAGAGCCCGATGAGGCTATAAAGCTGAAAGAGGTTGATATTGAAACTAAAAATTATAAACGTGCGGTGGGGCTTGATGAGGTTAGATTGCCGCCTATTGTTAAAGTTAGATATTTATTATCCCCGGGAGAACTTGAGGGTGGAGAAAGAAGACGGGCTACTGATCCTATTTGGAGTATCAAAGTTTATGATATCTCCAGAAGTGTTATTTCATCCAATCAACCGATTTTATATTATTTAATTGATGGGCCGCGGCGAGGATTTGTAAGGGAAGAATTACAAGTTATTCCTTATGTTACTGTGTTACCGCCCAATTCTGTTTTGGTAAGATAATGTCCATATGGAAGAGTATGTATTCCATCTTTTTGGACGATTCTCTTATCATCATAAGCAGATAGCGCTTTTTTATTAACTGTTTTTGTGTAAATATCGTGTAGTTTTGATCCGATTAAATTTTGCAATCTCATTTGTGGTTCTTTAGTATTCAAACAATTTTTGAAATCATTAAAACTTATTGTTTTCTTAACAACTAATTTCTTTGTTCCTTTATTCTTCTTTATCTCTTTGCCATTGTCCATTAATAATGCATATTGTTTAGCCCCCAAACCCACAAATTCTGTAGGTATACTTCCACCAAACTCATCTTTGAACTTGCCAATTACTTTTTTGTTTGCATCGTCCCAAATACCAGATTTGTGGTCTTTTGGATAGTTGCTAGTGTCAAACTTTTCCATAACATCTAGTCTTATATCTTCATAGAAATCCTCTGTTTCTATATTATATACAAGGCTATCAGTATCAGTCATAAGTAATTCAGCTTTTTCACCATATTTCTCTTTAATATAATTATAATGAAAGTCATACATTATTTGTTTGCTTAGATCCAAAATGGAAAACCCCACATAAACCGGTTTATTAAATCTTATTTCTGTTTTCTTCATATTTATGGCAGCTAGATCCTCAGAAAAGATAGTAAAATGATTAAAGTTCGGTTTTCTTATTAATTTTTTTGCCGATTCTATATTATTAACTAATCTAACATCTATCCTTTTTCTCATATTTTCCATTGTTTTGCCAAATACGGAGTTATTCATAAGTTTGAAGAAATCTTTTTCAAAGTCGTTTTTCGCATGTTTTCTCAATTCAGTATTCCGATCGATGTAAGTTTGTAACCACTTAGACTCTTGAAATTTAATTCCCTTATGAATCTTTGTTATTTTTAATCCTTGTTTTTCATAAAATTTTAGAGTTTCATGATGAATCACATATCTTTTCTTATCAAATAGGTTTGGTATTAATTTCTTAACTTTATTAACGGCAAGTTTTTCTGGAGCTAAAGGTAGATCTTTATGACTATCATGAAGATTTTTTGGGTATTCCAAATCAACCTCAACTATACAAGGTATATTCCTCCAATTTTCGAGCTCTTCATTTGGAATCCATTTAAATCCGCGTTTTGGTAATTTCTTGCTCATTGCGGCTCCATATAAGTTATTCGCGTCAAGATAAATAATATAACTTATAAGTTTATTTATTTCAAAATCTATCATATAGGGGTTATTAGCTTTGGCATATCTTTTTGATACTTGGGACGTTCCGCCTCTAATCCCTTTCTCAATAAAAAGCAGCATATTGACGTCTGTAAACAATTCCAAACTAACTTTAGTTAATTTTAACATCGCATCCCAAGATAATCCCGGGGATGTAAAATAGTGAGCGGGATCTAAACTATAATTATTAATACACACATCCCTAAAGTTCTCAAATACATCAGCAAGTTGTAATACATCTATTTTTAGATATAAATCATGATAATCTCTCATTGTTTTCATACCAAATGTTTCCCACACCTTTTTAGCGTGTTCATAATCTTCATCCGAAATATCTTGATTATTAAGAATTGATTTAAATGCTTCCTTTGGTGGAATTTCTGTTTCATTAAGTTTATCAATTCGATCAAAATAATCATAAGGGAACACACCCTTTCTCAACAATAGTTTTAACTTTTCTCCCACGAAATGTTTCTTAATTTCTGTCATATTTTTATCTATTGGGGAAAAACACATACTTCCTAATAACTTGCAATTCTTACATTGATCGCAATTACCAACACCATTAAAAGTAATAATCTTTCCATCTTTTATGTATCTTTTCAAACATTTTCCTGGTTTGCATGACTCGCATTTTCCGCATTTTGTAAGATTGTCAACCAATCCACCAAGAGAGCATTGCATAAATTTATAAGAATCAATGAATCTTATTGTTCTAGTAATGGGCTTTTCGTTTTCATCCTCATCACCGTCACAATCGCAATCGTGATCGCGATCACAATCACAATCATAATTAATTAAAATTTTCTTTGAGAAACTAATATACTTTTCATCGGTGTTGGCTAAACAGCTCATTTTGCCCTTTGTTTTGCTGAGATTCTTAATGAATAGATGGGAGTCATACCCCGACAGATTATGAATTACTACTGGAATGAATTTGGGAATCACATATTTTAAGTTACAAATATTATGCGCTGCCCCCCTATATTTTCCAGTAAGATGGCAGTGATCTATTACTTTTTTAAAATCTTCTTCTTCACTTTCATAAAATTTGCACTCACATATATGACAATGAGTTGCGTTTTCATAATCCTTTTTATCCATTTTTGACATATTCTTTTTATCATAAACTTTAAAAGTTTCCTTTTTTTCTTCTATTAGCTCAAAAATTTTCCTAACATCTCTTTCTAAATATTCTGTAAATATCTGCGCAACGTCCTCGTCATCGGATTTTGCGGTATAATTCGCGCAGATTTTAAAATCATTTGGTAATATACTTTCATCGAAACATTTAATATAATAGCAGAACCCCGATGCTTTATGCATTTGGTAATTTTTTGTAAAGCTTTTAATTTCGTTTGGCGAACAAGTATGTATTGGTATTAGACGGCCTTCAAAATCTACATAAACAACAAAAGGTGCTCGCATTTTATTTTTAAAATTTTTAAAGTAAATAAATTTTGGACTGCCATCTTCATTCTTTGGCATTTTTATTTTAACTTCGCCGTGCGAATCGCAGTATTCTTTGTGTTCTTGTAAAATCCTTTCATCATAAAATGAGTTGAAACATCTAAGACAGAAATGTTTTTTGTGTTTATTTTTATCATTTTCAGATGATAAAAGTCTGCTAACATTATTTACTAAAATATAGTGGGTTTTTTCGCCATTATTTATTAAAAGTAATGTTATAAATTTACAATCACATAACTTGCATTCATAATTATTGCAATCACATTTCTTACATCCGCATTCTTCGCATTCGTGTTTTGCGCAGTCTTTTTTCTCACATTTCTGTTTTTTCTTACACTCTTTTTTCATACAGCCGCAATTCTTACATTTTTCTTCTTTCTTGCAATAACATTTATCACTTAATCTCGCAGTATATATTTCATCAGCTTCTTCATCATATTTCAATACATTAACTGGATATGGGTTTTGTTTTTCAAACTTGACAAAATCTTTTAATTTCATTGCGCCCTCTATACCAGAAAAGTTTAATTTTTTACAATTTTCCAACAATTCATTATTTACCCTCTCTCTATGATGTTTTCTTGGAAACACCGCCTCCGTTAATGAAAGTTGGCCGCAATCTTCGCACTTATTTTGTATGTTAATAGTAGCTTTTTTTGCCGCTAATCTTTCTGGCGTTGGTATATATGAACTCCCAGAAATAACTGTGTAAGGCGCGATTCCGATGTCAAATCGTGTTACTGAATCAAATTGAAAAACTCCAGAATCTGTATTTTCTTGAAATCTTTCAACCTCATCAAGTATATTTTTAATTATGTCGTCATATTCTTTTGACAAATCGCTTGCCTCTGTGATTATTTTTGGTTTAGCGTAAAAGTATTTTTCAACCTCTTCTATAATTTGGTTATTTTGTAAAGTAGATTTTACAAACTTAGATGATAGTATAACCTTAACCTTTTTTGGTTTCTTATCCTTATTAATAATATCTATAACCTTTGGTTTTATTTTTCTCACGAATTTCAAAATAGTATATCCTTTTTTCCCATCTATAGTATGTTGCTTCAAATAGCCATTTTTGAATTTTCTCACATTTTCTTTGATAATTAATTCTTCTTCTTTCAACCTTTTTGTTTTTGGTCTTGCTCCCTCCTTCTCGTAATCCCTTTTTGATTTTGTTTGGTTTGACCGATTTTTAGGTTGGTTTATTTCATTCGCTTTTTTATATCTATCTATAAAATTTTTAGCTAGTTCCTCTGTTTTATTTTTTACTTTTTCTGGAATATATGGTTTTACAAAATCCCAAAACTTGTTTAATACATTTCCCAAAAAGGGGGTTTGTTTGGTATTTTTAACCAATTCATTTTTTATTACTTGTTTTTTAGGTTTTGTTGGAATGGGGGGTGGCGGTCGTGTTGGTTTAGGTGGAGAAGGCCTTTTTGGTTTTGTTTTTGGTTTATTTGGTGGGGGTGTGCCTGGTGGTGTTCCTGGCCTATATCTATCTGGCGAACCTGGCGGTGTGCCCGGAATTTGAATTGGTCGGGGAATAGTTAAAGGCGGTAAATTTGGTCTCGTTGGTGGCGCAATATTCGGAATTGGAAGAGGTAAATTTGGTTGGTTCATTGGCCTCATTGGCGTATTACGCAGCTCATTAACAATCCCTACAATATTATTAATTATTTCCCGGATATTATTAGTTATTTCGGGTATATTAACCAAAACATTAATAAGTTCTGCTTTATTAAACCCAGATCGTCCCTTAATATTATACCACCTAGCTAAGGATTTTAGTTGTGGTACTTTCAATCTCCGCAATTGTTGATCCATAGTTACTTTTGTAAATAATATCAAATCTTTAAGCCGTTTTTCAAATTTTTAATCTTCCTGTCCTAGAAATATTACCTAATAAATCTCTGGTTAAGTTTGAAAACGAATTTAGCTTATAAGCCAAAAAATCTTTGTCAAAATTCCTGTGTCCTGGAAATATTCTTTTATTGCTGCTTAGTATTCTACTGATGTGTACTAGCATTATCGAACCCACAAAAATTAATTGGCAAAATATTGCCTAATAAATCTCTGATCAAGTTTGAAAACGAATTTAGCTTATAAGCTAAAAAATCCTTGTCAAAATTCCTGTGTCCCAAAACCGCACTTTTCTCCCTCTCTGGAGCAAATGAAGAGCACCGACGAAGGGCTAACGCTCGAGAGAGGAGTGGCTTATTAGAGAGGGGTGGCTTATTAGAGAGGGATGGCTTATTAGAGAGGGGTGGCTTATTAGAGAGGGATGGCTTATTAGAGAGGGGTGGCTTATTAGAGAGGGATGGCTTATTAGAGAGGGGTGGCTTATTAGAGAGGGATGGCTTATTAGAGAGGGGTGGCTTATTAGAGAGGGATGGCTTATTAGAGAGGGGTGGCTTATTAGAGAGGGATGGCTTATTAGAGAGGGGTGGCTTATTAGAGAGGAGTGGCTTATTAGAGAGGGGTGGCTTATTAGAGAAGGATGGCTTATTAGAGAGGGGTGGCTTATTAGAGAGGGGTGGCTCAATAGAGGATTTACGATATTTTCATTAACCTTTTATATAGTGTTTTCTCATGCAATACCTGAGCTCTAGAACTCATCCCTGATCCATGTTGTGAACGCTGAAAATCAAGAATTCCCATTTCATCACTGTATGTGTCAAGCAAGCTGAATTTCATAATCTCTATCACATCTTTAGCATCCTGTTGGCTTGCTTTCTCTCGCAGCTCAAGCCTTGCACGCGCCTGGAATATTCAAACACTAAGATCACACAATGTTATGGAGAAATTAGTAAAGGTAATCATACGAGTTCATTTGGAATCAATTTGCACGAGTGAGTTTTTCAAAAAGCTGAAATTGCGCGAGCCCCTTCGGCGAGTGCAATTTCAGCTTTTTGAAAAACTCACAAGTGCAAATTAATTCCAAATTGAACGAGAAAAACCGTGTGATTACTTATTAATAATAAAAACATGATAAAATTCGCCTGGAGAAAGTGCCGGAAGATCTCATTGCGGACAGGAAGTGAGCATTTGACGCGGATTTGACACTTTATTTAGTGACTGGCTGATGAAGATCAGCTGATAACGCTACGAACTCAAAGCGGTTCGTTTAAAAATAAAGAATATCATAATCCAGAATATCGATGTGTAATTTGCACTGGCGTTACACTTTTTGCACTGGTGTTACAGTTGAACTGCTCTGCTCTCAACCAATCAGAATCGAGTAATTTTTTCATATATATTATTATTTCTGATAATGAAAGGGCAAAGGGGCTCGTTCATTATCTTTGACTGTGTTGCACCTCAGTCAGTCGTATCAATGACTCCAGCTGCCTTGTTGTGATTGGTGTACTGTCTGCGCTATGGTGCTGGCGTCTTAGATCCAAGTAAAAATTCTGAAGAAATGAACAAAAAACTTTTGTTGAAAATTTCTCACCCAAAATAACCACGCAAAGTATCACACACACAACAACAACAACAAAACGAACAAGAGACACTACAAAAGTGGGGAACTGGTCTCATTTTTGAGGACAATCGTAGAATAGTCCCGTGGTTTATTGTCACTAGCTAGTATGCGCCTAGATCTTAAACCACGAGTCAATTAAGGAAAACGTATACAAAGGTAATTCATAAGTGTAGTCATTGTTCTAGAGTTTGAAAGCGATAGCTACAGTAGTTAAAGGTTTATTGAATCAACCCCAGATATAGATGGTAATAAAGATGCTTCATAACTACACTGAACAAAAATAAAACACCATGCGTTAAGGATTCTATATTTCCAATCAGAATGTGGGGTACATGGGTAAGTGGCGTTGTTTCCCCTGACTGGCAAGAGAACGAAGCAAACGGTTTTGAATCGTTTAGGTCCAACAATATTATTTCAACATTATTGAAAACTACTTTCCTGTGCTGCATTGTGCTGAATTGTGTTCAGAGATGGTAGACTCCAAGTGCCATTTGGCACAAGCGAGCGGTCAATAACGTAAGCCTGCATGTTTCATTCTATCAACTTCATTTTACCTGTAAAACTTCAGCCGCTGCTGACGTGAGTTTAGGATTGACGTACTTTCTGGCATAACCAACATACTGCAAGGCAAATAATGCGTTTTAAAAGCTCCTAACGTCAACAAAGCAATTCCTCTTACACGTCATTATATGTTGCTCATATATCTAGCAAGGAGAATTTCCTAAAATATCAAGACTTCAGTTCATAATGTGGATCATTCTTTTATATTCTCGTAACAAGTTTAAAGTCGTATGTATTGATATAAAATGGAGAATGCAAATTTGGAACATCAGTGAGCCTTAAAAGACTAATGAAGTTTATTGTTCTACATCTTATTCATTGTAAAGGATCAAACCAATCGATAGACCACGGCTACCACCCGTTAGCAGAGGAACTTGTCAGTATATATATAATTTCACAGCGGATATACCTTTCGAAGTAGAGGGCCAGGAATAGCATCAAATTCTTCATTTCGACCAACCTGCGAAAAACAGATTAACTCGATTTTGCTTGGTTTACTAACAATTACAGTACTGTTTTACTATACAGTGTGGGTCTAACGTTTTCATCTGTGGATCGAACCATGCAGTGTGATCATTCTTTGTTAAGCTACTGAACAGTACTGTACTGTGGTACTGTTTGTTTTACTATATAGTGTGGGTCTAACGTTTTCATCTGTGGATCGAACCATGCAGTGTGACCATTCTTTGTTAAGCTACTGTTTGTTTTTACTGTACAGTGTGGCTTTAACTTTTTCAGTTGTGGATCAAAGCATGCAGTGTGATCAGTCTTTCGAAAGCTACTGAACAGTACTGCACTGTGCTACTGTTTGTTTTACTATACAGTGTGGTTCTAACTTTTTCAACTGTGGATCAAACCATGCAGTGTGACCATTCTTTTGAAAGCTTTTAAACAGTACAGTTAAGGTTAACTCCTGACCTTGAGGCGTTCAGAGAGTGTTTTGTCTGCCTCCCACTGTTTTCTTGCCTCATCCTCATCGCTAGTACTTTCCTGGGTTAGAAAGTCATATTAAGTTAAAAGGGGTAAGCAGTGAGCTCCGACTACTCTTAAAATTCAGAGATCTGTATAAAAATTTATTATATAGACACGAGTGTTTTACTGGAAAATATACCACTCGTAAAATTCATAAAAACTACATCCGGGACCCGAGTGGTTTATTTTCCATAATCTCACACGTGAGTTTATCGATGACGTAATTTCGGTAATTTCCCTCCGAAATTTGTATCGATGTCTTTTTGTCTATATAATAAAAAGAACATTACACGGCGGCTTGAAGATATGAGTTTTATTTTCTCGTGGCAAAAACAATATTTTACTCAGTCGCTGCGCTCGTTCGTAAAATATTGTTTTGCCACTCGAAAATATAATTCATATCTTCGCGCCACCGTGTAATATCCTCTATGTATTATACCTCCCTGGAGCGTCGTCTGGCTTTGGCAAGGCCAAGGTTACTGCAAAATGCAACATAAAGTTCAGGTTATATTGCTGCCTATAAACAGACTGAGTGAAAGGAGCGTTAACAAGCGACCTACTGCCCTCCAGCGCAGCCATTGCTTGGTTATCTAAAAAGGCCGCTACTGCTGTCACTGACCGGCGCACCTTTTCCCGCGCTTTTTGACTGGTGTGACTAACTCGCACACCTTTTCCCGCGCTTTTTGACTGGTGTGACTAACTCGCGCACCTTTTCCCGCGCTTTTTGACTGGTGTGACTAACTCGCGCACCTTTTTCCGCGCCTTGTGAACGCCGTGACTAGCGCAGCTCGCACCCGTCTTCCCGCGCTTTGCATGACTTTGCTTTAATTTCCGATTGGATCATTGTACTATGAGCATCTGCTATGATTGGTCAGAGTATTGACTTCAGTTAAGACGATCGTCAATTGAAAACCACTTTACCAGGAACATAGCCCAGATTCCGGAAAGGATCGGAATACATGGACATGTTAAAATTAAACATGTTAAAGTTAAGAAGCCAGTAATACTCAAAGAAAAGCCTTTCAAACCGGGCGGGAACAATCAAGAAGCCCAAGGCGTCAATCATTCTATCAGAGCGACGTACCCTTTCTTCCCGGCATGCAAAGCTATGACATGTTCTGACAGGATGCAATCCATTTCCTATCACAAATGAAAGAAATACTGTACCAGAACATCCAGGATATTGGAATGCAAATAAGATGCGCTTTTTCATCAAGTTAATAATAATAATAATAATAATAATAACAATATCAATAGCAATAGCAATAGTGATAGTAATAGTACTAATAAAGGTTTATTATCATTCCACTGGGCGTGGCTCTTCTATGCTAAGACTTATATACAATAATAAAGAAAATTGTATCCAGCTTTATTAAATATATCTACAAACTTGAATAAGGAAGAAGAAAAAAATCTCAGAATTAATCAAATTCGGATTTCGCACAGGAAAAGTAAAAGCTTTAACATTTCCGCAGGAGTTCAACACGTTTTCTTGTAAAAAGATTTACCTCGTCCGGATTGTCCAATAGAATAAATACCTGAAAAGCAAACAAGAAAATTCCTTTGCGGGTATTACTTATCTTACAACCCTTCCTTCCCATAATTTCATTATAGCTGACTGTGGTATGACGTAAGGTTAAACAGAAATAACAGAAACGTGACAAGCTACCTGAATACAAAAACCAGACAGTCTTGGTTCTGACTCTACTAACTATGGTTGGGAGCACTCTCTAAAACAAATTATAACATAGCTTCGAGAAAGCGCGCGCTATGATTGGCTAATACGCGCGACCCATTTGCCCATGGGTTGCGTGCTGACGTCAGATTGTGAAGTCTTGAAGTCTTATGTTATAAAAGGAATAGTCAACGCAGCAGCTGTGCAACCATCGAGTTATGGACCCACTCGGGATGATTACTCAGCACTCAAGAAGCTAGAGATGCTCTCGATTACGCCCTGAGCATCTCTTACGATTCTTTGGTGCTTAGTAACCAACTGCCAGCGCCCATAACTCGATGGTTGCACGCTGCACGTTTACCATTTCTTCATTGATGAGCGGTCCATCTTAGCAGTGAATATAGGGGAAGTTCGGGCCGCTCACAAAATGGAGTAGAATATTCCCTGAGATGGATCAAATGGTACTTACGAGATCAAATCGGGATAGCAAGGCACTACCCATCCTAGGAAAGAGTAAATGGTAACGAGGTCAGGTATAATACAAGGTTTGAAAATGTCTAGATTTCTCCTGCCATATACAATTGAGCAAAACGTGCAGTACAGTACTCCCAAAACCAAAGTAATTATAATTCTCTTGAGCGTGTAAGATCCAATCCACATGCTTCCAGGAGAGCCGAAAATCAATTAACTTCAGCTCCTCCGGTATCGCAGAGGTCATGGGTTCGAGTTTTTTTCAGGCTTTAAATTCACAGCTGCTTAAGTTGTGTACATAACTGCGATGATCAATTAATGTTATTACATATTACTCCGCGGTTCAAATATATGGTCTTTCATATATTTATTTGCATCATTCTTCTCCATCTACAGGTATATTACGAAGTCACATTGTGACCAGCTCCCAGTTGGCTTGATAGCTCAGTTGGTAGAGCACTGCTCCGGTATCGCAGAGGTCATGGGTTCGAATCCCGTTCAGGCCTGAGTTTCTTCCAGGCTTTAAATTCACAGCTGCTTAAGTTGTGTACATAACTGCGATTATCAATCATAATGTCATTACATATTACTCCGCAGTTCAAATATATAGTCTTTCGTATATTCATTTGCATCATTCAGCTCATCAAGTTATAAAAAACAGAAAGAGAGTCTTGATTCGAGTAATAACTTACTTGAGATTCTCGGACACAGTTTTGGCTTTATTGTAATGTCCACCAATAGGATTGGCAGCCGCAAGGATTGAGGTTCTTGCAGGTAGGCTGAAATGCAAAATAAAAAACAAACTTATGGTTCAGTTAAGCGCAATTAAGGTAAAATGCGTGCGAAGCGCTCTACCTCCGCAAAACAGAGTTAACTAGAAGGGCACTGGGTAGAGCGCGTACCTCCGCCCCGCCACATACGTACACCTGATATTATACTCATCTGGATCTGAGATCCGGAGTTTAATCCGGATAAATCCCAAATTTTAATCGATTGATCCTGGGTATATTTGCGACCTTTCCACCAAATTTGGTGCAAATCCGTTGATTAGTTTTTGCGTAAAACGATTAACAGACAGACAAGCAAACAAACAGACAGGCGTGAAAACATAACCTCCTTAATAAAGATTGCAAAATTGAAGCAAACAGTTTCACCTGCAAACAACACCAGCTTTTGCAATACTAATACTCTGTTGCTCCTGAAAGAGATCACAACAAAATAAAACTGCGAGAAGACAAGCACAAAACATTTGGACAAGAGGTAAAATACTCTTGGGAGGCAGTGTGGCCGAGTGGTTAGGGTGCCGGACTTGGAATCAAGGTCCCGGGTTCGATTCCCGTCCTGACCACTACCTGGATATGTAACACGGTAATCCCGAGTTTCAGATCCTTCACATCATCGGCCATGCTTGTAAATAGCCAACTGGTCTGGCTTCCGCCAGTTGGGATTCTTAGCAAAAGAGTTTAGAGTTTATGTTTATAGCCCACAATGTAAACTACTGGGTTACCAGTAATTGTGTCAGCTATTAAAGTCTTGTTACTTTTTTACTTTAATACTTTCGTTAAAACTATTACCTCTGACGATGAAACTGCAACCTGGAAATATCCGCGTGGTTTTTAGCATTCACTTTACTGTGTTAAGTAAGTAATCATTATGTTTTAAATAGAAATACAACGTCACTTCGAAATTAACGCTGAAAACAGAAGGAAAGAAAGAGGTCACGCGACAAATTTTAGGACAAAAAAAAGTTCCCTTTGTTGACGGAATCCCACCTTCGAGAACTGAGTAAGATTAAGTTAATGATAATGATGATTTTGTATAGCGTTCTTTTTCATATGAATATGTTCAAAGGCGCTTTACGTCAATTTTCCTATGAATTAATTAGTTAATTAATTACAATCAAACGCTCTCAAAGGTCGACCACAACACCGGGGTCTACGTCTCCTACTCTTTTCGAACAATGTTGTAGGATCTTTAACGTCCCACAAGAACAGTGCTGTGAGATGGGGCCTACGGTTTTTCGTCCTTATCTGAGAAGACTAGAATGTCTAACCATTTTCAGGTGTCCTAACAAAGGCAGCACATTCTCTTCAGTTAATTTAAGACCTTTAACAGGCCGGCGCTCTACCAACTGAGATAACCGGGCGGCGGTCATTGCCATTTGCGAAACGTGGTGAACTTCCGAAGGCTGCATGGGAAATGTTCGTGCTCCATCCATGATGGTATATCATGATAGAAAAAGCTGACTTAGTTACCATTGCTTCTAGCAATGCCTGGTGCTGATGTCCCATTTTGTCAAATTCGTCGATGCAACAACAGCCTGTTGAAGAACAATCACTTCTCAATAACTAGCTCTGGCCAATAAAACAAGAACAAGAACAACGTTCTGGCTGTGTAAGGTCACTGCTGGGACAATGACAATAATCTGCAGTACACGACAACAACAACAACAACAAGAACAACGACAACGACAACAACAACAACAACAAGAACAACGACAACAACAACAAGAACAACGACAACAACAACGACAACAACAACAACAACTAGAACAATGACAACAACAACAACAAGAACAACAAGAAGAAGAACAACAACAACAACAACAACCCTTATTTGTACTCATTCCTGCAAAGAAAAAATTAATTTGACAATGAAAATATTAAAGTGAAAAATTTAGAGTACTGGCTGCCTGGAATAACCATAAGGGCTAGGGAGCCAGGCAGCCACGCGTCAATGTGATAGCATGGCCCTTATCGCGCTAAGTTTTTCCATATAAGGTCACTGTCAATAACTTACAGTACTCGTCAATGTTTCCTAGGTCCTCAAAATATAAATAGACTAAACGTACGCACCCTGGTCCCCTAAGACAAGCGCTCCCGCTTCTAAGGAGTAGTCCCCTGAGGAGCCTTCTTTGGTCAGCGTTACCTGCATGTTACCAGAAAAAAGTATTTAAGACTGGAACCAATTATTGTACTTTGAATGTGTTACTTAATTGGTGCAGTGTGTCAAAGGACATCGTCGAAAGGCAAGGGCGTAGAAAGGATTTTTCAAAGGGGGTGGAAAGGCGAAGTTTGGGTTTCCGCAATGTTACGATTTCAACTTTTCGCGTCACTTGATTTGAATTATGGCAGAAAACCTTCAGTCACTTCTAGGCTTTCTGCTACGAATTCTGATCAGCTGGGTCATAGGGTATCAAACCGCGATATTACTGGAAAACTGAGGCTACAAATACCTCAAAAACCCCTTTCACTAATTGTTACAGTGGAAAATAAGCCGTTCGCTCAAGAAAAATAATGGGAGGTTCGTACAAATTCCCCTTATAACAACTTCAGTTAATATATATTATAATATTAGTGGAATGTTCTGATTCCGAAGCGCAAACAAGCTCAAACCTACAGCATAGTTAAAAAAAGGAAAGTTGGGTTATCCGCGGTGTAATATAAATCACACATTTTCTTTGTTAGTTAGGGTTAGGTTTAGTGTTTAAAATGTTTTGTTTCCCTATTTACGTCAGAAATGAGTAAAAATTATATCACACTAGAGATGAGTCCAAAAGTTACCGTGAGACCAGAAGTTGAGGTAGCGTTCCCACAGACGTAAACACCTCTAGGCGCAATGTTAGACACAGCCTGCAGCATCTGTGGTGCACACAACAAGCAAAACACGTATTTTCAGATAGGCGACCAAAATTTAGCATGTATGGCAGGCGCGGAGCATTTTCGTGGCGAGAACGACACGCGTAAACGTTAAAGAAGGAGCGAACGTGAAGACGAAAATTAAGGGACCGCGCACAAAGGGGAAACGAGGAACGCGCGCGAAAGGGGAAACGGGGATTGTGCGAGGCAAAAAATTACCGACCACGAGGAGCGCGCGCGAATGTGAAATGATGACTGCACGCAAAGAAGGAAAACAAGGAGCACGTGCGAGAAAGGGGGAAACCACGAGCGCGCGCGAAGAAGAAAACAAGTAGCGCGCTATTAACGATTTTCCCCCATGTTAACTCTTAAAAAATCAGCCACCAAAAAAACCTTAATAAGAACCGTAGGAGGCACAAACAGGAGTTGCAATTACTATATTTGCGAATTCATTCAGCATTTCTTAAAGAAACTGACGCGCTGTAACTTCCATCTAACAGAACATTCTAATTGGTTACTGACCTGGCTCTTTCCCAGGCCAGGATCGCCAACTACCAGTACGTGAGGATTTCCTCTGACTGGGATACGATTCTTCAATTATAACAGAACAAGAACTAGTTAAATAAGTGCCGATAACATTGTAACAACTCATGTGTCTTATGAAATACAGTGTACAGAAGAATTATATCGCATTGTTACAGTATTGAGACATTGTAGCTCAGTATTACAGTACTGTGCGCTGATCAGGTGTAAAACTTTCAACAAAACAAGAAAAATATAAAGCGTTCTCGCCTTGTCATTTAGGTATCTTTGAGTTCCACCAAACAGTCCGAGCACCAAACCAGCCTTGACAAGCTAAAAACAAAGGCACTGTTTCTAACAACTAAAAACAAATTTTAATTTAACATTATTAACCGATAGTATGTTCAAATACACGTGCCAACAAGAGACAAACATTCGGTGTACCTCGTGTCCATATATTGAAGGGCAAAGAGATCTAGACACAAATAGACAACGATCGAGTCAGTTAAAAGCAAGATTAGTGTTTTGTGAAGTAAAGAAGCGGATTTATAATCCATCCAAGAAAAAAAACCCACAGAGGTTCAGAATATTCTGATAAATACTGGTTGCCAATTTGGACTAATTAAGTAAATAGCCATTACCGTAAACCTTCGCGAGTATCCTTAGCCAAAAAAATTACTACCGCGCTGTCATAAATACAACCACTACAAATTATATATCAATGTAAAGGTCATAGAATGCTTTATTAGATAAAAATTGTTTCGCTTCAATTTGACATTCCTATTGGTTGTTTCGGAAATTTTCTGTCAAGTTTGATTTCCAAAAACTCAGCGACACGTGTTACGACGAAGGCCATTGCATGAGATCAAATTTGAAAAACGCAATTCCCTCACACGGTTTTAATGATTCATGCCTTGTGAATTATATAATGCAGTAGTTTTGTTTACGCGGTCGAGTTTGATACCCGATATATTCAGACAAAGGGACGTCGGTCATTTCGCGCTTTTAGGTCGCGCTCGCCTGATGATTAAAAAAAATGAAGCGAAACAATTTTTATCGAATAGAGCATTCTATAACCTTTACATTGATATATAATTTGTAGTGGTTGTGTTTAAGACAGCGCGGTAATAATATTTTTGGCTAAGGACACCCGCAATGGTTTACGGTAACCTTAAACTCGAAACAAAAACCTCTCATTCCAATATGTCCACACAAATTGAAAAATAACATGAAAGTTCAAGTAAGGCGCTTTTATTTACCCGGATTGGAGGGAAAAGCGCCATTTCCGCGAGGACGTCTCGTTTAGTGCCAGCACTTGCCGCGCATTTAGAAGTCACACGCAGTACAAAAGAACGGGGGGTCCTGATTCTCAAGCAGAACCCGTTTAACCAGAGCTAGCGTCCTGAACAAACCGGTCCAGCAGATAAGGCCGAACGAAGGTTGAGCGCCAGTGATTTTGCTCAGTTCTTCAAGAATTATCGTATGTGTATGAAGAGGACTGAATTTCGGTAAACAGTCTCTACTACTTACCCAACAATCAAACGAAACAAATTATTCTGCGCCTGGATTTCTTGGATAGCATAAAGTTCCTGTGAAACAAAAGCCATATGGCTAAAAATCCTTTTCTAAAACTGAGACAGTAATCAAAAAAATGCTCCAGTTCTATGTAACCCAATCGTCAAATATATTTAACAATTATTCACCAAGACGAAGTCGAGGTGAATATTCACCGATAATCACAGAGCCGAAAAAATTTTATTTCATCAAAAGCGCGCGAACAACTGGCAGCCATTTTATTACAAGAAAATGGGTAAATCAAACGAGTTGATTAAGTAAGTTATACCACCGTAAGGTAAAAAGGAGGTGCTGACGTTTCGAGCGTTAGCCCTTCGTCGGATCGATTTATTAGTCGAGGTGATTATCGGCTGATAATCCGAGATAGGGAACCAATCAGAGCGCACGATTTTGTATAATCACATGAGTATTTATACTAATAGAACTGTAGAACTAATAGAATTAATAAAACTGTAGCACAACAAACTGGGTAAATCAAACGAGCACCTCCCTTTTACCTTACGGTGGTATAACTTACTTAATCAACTCGTTTGATTTACCCAGTTTGTTGTGCTTCAATTCCCCACCGACGCAGCACCAGTTTCTTTAGAAACTATCCCCATAATAAAACTGTAGTCCTATCGCCGTGGAGCAGTTCCAACAAAAAACACGCACCTTTATAGAGAATTCCATGGACAAACCACTCGTTTGCTCTCCGCTGTTGGAGTTTCCTTTGTTATTGTTCACGGCATTAGCGTGTAAGTAAAGCAAAAACATACATTTGTCCTTGTTGTGTTTGCCACGATCTGCACATGATAGAAAACAAGGAGTAAGGGGACGTAAGCTACAGTAGCGAGGCTTATTGTTTTACTCGCTTGAACTTCTGGAAAGCTTTATTACTTTTCATTCACATGTGAAAGTTGATAATCACATTCGTAAGCTCCACTTACTTTCTTCTGAGCTTGTAACTTTGACAATACCAGTTACAGTTACCAAGTCTCCTGGGACGCAGCTATCAACTAAAAAGAAATCATCAAAATAAGCAGCCAGTCAAAAAAACCGCTCTAACTAATCACTTTTACAGCAATTTACCAAGGTCTGTAGCCAGCTCACAATCTACTGTTCTCGGAATTCTTCCAGATTCCCTTACATCATCATCCATTATTTCTTGAACTCTGTAAAAAACAAACACAATGTCATGGTAATATTACCATATTCTGTTGGTCTCCCGGGACACGCCCTTCTAAGACCTGTCACCCGCCATCCTTGGAACATTATTCAGACCGATCAGTTCACCTGATTGTTTGCCAGTCAATTGTTTCAGTCAACTGAGAGCTCCTCTCTGGGTTGAATGATCTACCACGACAATCTTCAGATGAACACTGCCAAACCAACAGAAAACAAGTTGATACCCCAACTACGTGATCTAATCCAGTTACAACCTCTAGTCACATGTTAATGATAATGATAATGAATTTATAAGGCGCACTTTTTCATATGAATATGTTCAAACTGAAAGGCGCTTTACACTTCTATTGGGTGAGTCAGCATGTTGCAAAGTAAAAGCTACACTATTTAAGAAACTGAAAACATTTTCCGTGTTTCTATCGAGCTATAGAAACACGAGTAGAAGTTTGGGAGAACAAGAAATGCTGTGGGAACACGAGCCGCAGGCGAGTGTTTCCACAGCTTTTTCGAGTTCTCCCAAACTTTTTCAATTCAACTAGTCCACTTACAAAGTTTTACCTTTGACACCTTATGTAGTCTTGCATTTACCATCTAACAGGTAAAGCCTGTAGAGTTTTTTATTATTCTAAAACATCTAGTAATATTTCAAAATTGTCTTACCTTGGTAGGCATAGAATATTTTCCATCTGTGAGATTAATTGCCTGGAATATAATGATTTTAAGAACAGTGATGGAAATTCTACACATGACCAGTTTGTTCAAAATTGTTAATTGCTCCTATCCATGGTAAAACTGTTCAGTAAAGCAGGGATTCTAATGCAGACATACCTGGAGCATTCCACACAGGTTACAGGAAAATGCCATTTTAGTAACCAAGGGTTTTACATTGCCAACTTTCACAACTGTACCACGAATTGAAACAAATTTACCTACAAAGCAGAATAAAAATAACTGAAAAATGGTCTTCATGCTAAAACTAACAATAATATTCTAACCACCACTTAAAAATGGTCAAACAAGTCAGTCTATTGTATCACTATCCACTTTGAAAATTTAATCAGTTTCAAAACCAGGGCCGGGTTGTTTGAAACAGGGTTAAGGTAACCCAGGGTTAGTGCGAAATTTAAATACAGATATGAGAGCTTAAAAAGCACATTTAGTATAATTCTTTTTGAATACAATTTGAAAGTTATCAGAGAAAACGCTTTTAAACAAGAGGAAAAGAAACCCATGTTAAAATTAATCCCTGGGTTCGGCGTTCAAACAACCGGCTCCAGCTCTGTAAAAATAACAATAATTATTAATAATCAATAATAATAAAAAATTATTATTAATTGTAAAAACTCTTGAAATGATAACTTACCACAATAGTGGGCTTTAAGGTTTTTAAAGGGAGTGACAGGATCAAAGTTTGCTATCCTGATGAGCAAAGAAAACAAGGTGTTTAAAACATGAACTTTTGCTTTCCACAACATTGTTTAGGTTATACGAAAAAAATTCATGAACACACAAAGTACTCAAAAGAAGGTTTAAAAGGATAATCAGAAATACACAACATGGGAACAGACCCACCAGTAACACTAATATTAATAATTTTTATTTTCCTTAAATAACATTGCTTTTTACTACATGTACATACAAAAAGACTTCACTAATAAAGAAAAGCCCTACCTAGCTTGAATATAAGGCAAATCACTGGGCAGTGTGACTTGCTGACTTTCCAAAGTATCAACAGTCAGCAGAACCTTACCAACATAAAGACAACACCACTTTCAGGTTAACAAAAAATATTGTTTTACACAACACACAAAAAATATAACCAACATGCAAGGTCAGGGTCTATTCTGCCAACTCTATTTTTCCGCATCTTTGCGGTTCATATTGAAGTTTGAAAATTGCCAATTACCCAGGGAAAAATATGATTACAAACAGGCAACTGCAATGATGGGACTATGTAAGGTTTATTGACCAAGGGTGAGGTAAAAGGTGGTAGGTAAAGGCGCACTCGGGTCTTTTCCCAGTTTCAGTAGCATGAAGCACCTGGGAGTATTATTGCTCCCCCCTTGATAGGATGCTAGTCCAATGCAGGGTCACCCCCAGCATTGTATCTCTGGTACCCAGTTATACACCTGGGTAGAGAAAGACAGTGTGGAATTAAGTTTTTTGTCTTAAAGGAAACTACGTGTACAGTACCACCACCAGGGCTCAAACTCTGGACCTCCTACTCAGAAGTCATATATGGTAACCACCACACTACCATGTCTCCACCGTGCCTCCACAGGTGAGGTAAAGGTGGTTTACTATTGGCCACCCTCTTTTTTGACTTGCCGTCTTGACTCAACAAGTTTAATCAATAAAGGATTACTTTTAGCCAGATTAGTGAAACTATTCTGGCAGGAATGTACAGGAAATCCTGAAAGGACAATATGTCTCCATCTTGCCTGCTCAGGTGGCCAATCACAGGACAAGATGAGGTTCATCTTGACAGCTCATACAGCCAAACATACAAAAGAGGTGGTTTTACTTTACCTGTGTAACAGCAAGGCCAATAATTCTCAAGACCACTGAGGGCTGATCTCTTAGATCACCAGCAAGGGATGGAAACTCCACAGTAAGGTCTTACAAGGCATAAAGAGAAAAAAAAGTGTTTATTTTATTACATCCACATGTAGTAGGCAACCAGTTATTTAATTATGATTATTAAAAGACCTTTTGGCCTGTAGTCAGTGAACGTTTTGGACTATATCTTTCATTATAAAGGTGAAAAGTTGCCATTCAACACAAATTTATTCAAGACCAGATCGTTCATTTATTTAATAAAATATAAACATTGCAGTCTAGAAAGTGGACTGAATTGCTTGTTAAAAATTTACAATAAGTACTATAATTTAAAAATGACTAGATATTCATGAATTCTGAAAAAGTCTTACAAAAACTATTTAAAAGATTTATTATAAATTACAAGTAAGAGTTTGTGACTTCCTAACAGCTACAGCTGATGATAAAAGAATTCATAAAATGGTCCGTTCGGCAGAATGAAATATTAGAAGTTCTTGAATTCCTGCCTCAGAGAGTGGTGTGTTGTGGCCTTTGGAGGCAGGAGACTTGCAAGTTTGTGGCTAGTGCTCTTTGTGATGGTTGTAAAGAACATAAACAGGCGTGAATTTTTTTTTCAGGCTTTAATTTCACAGCTGCTTAAGTTGTGTACATAACTGCAATGATCAATTAATGTCATTACATATTACATATATTAATGCAAGTAAAGAAGTCGACTAAAAGAATCAATACCAGGATCTGAGGTAAAATCCATGTAGTTGAAAACTACAGAGCCTTTACTTTCTATTTCATCCTAAAAGAAAAGAACAGAAACAAGGTATTTAACTGATATCGTGTAGACCCCACTTTACAGAATTTAACTTTACTTTGTGCACTACATAAATGTTATACTCAACTATGCAATTTCTATGTGTTAATGTACAGTGTGAGGTTACCATCAACTAGTTCTTGGTTGTCAACATAATTACTGTATTTCAAAGTGGTGATAGCTTGATTAACACTGACTTTTACCTTTGAAAGCTGTGCTTCTTGCTTTTCTACAAACTTCAAAATGGCCTGTACTTTACCAGCAAGGGGGGAGTTAGGTGTATACGCTGCAAAATATTTAAGTGGAAAAAATCAGATCAGACATCTGCAGAAGTTCTTTGGGCTTTGTCACAGGGAGGGATGTGTGACAAAGCCCAGAGAACATCTGCCTAAGAGGCTACATTGTATGCTAATCGTATCTAAATTCAAGACTTGGTTTTTGCAATGCAGTTTAGCCTGAAAAAAAAAGAAATAAAAAAATAAAAAAATAAACTATTTAACAGCCATACTTTTCTACTAGCTGAACAACAGAAACATGTTCTCTCACACGTGCATATGAAGTGTAACTAGCTCTGAATCATTGGAGTCAAAATTCTATCACAAATAACTTGCATAATGATTTTTAAAAGAGGAATGAAATTATTTCTGACCCAAAGAAAAATGTTGTTTAAGTTGGTGAATAGCATGTCATACATGTAACTATATACTGAGGTGTAGCACCGATACCTACCTGTATCTGGGAAATACAAACTCCAGTTCTTGTAAGGGCAGTTTGTTAAGGTTGTCTGAACCTGTCTTGGCCTTTGGGGTTGAGTTCTTTGTGGTTTTAAGCCTTCTTGGCTAGATCCTCTTTGACCTTATAGTTTTAACCAATGAAAAATGATTAATTAGATAATGGATCAAACAATCATTATTATGATGATATTATTGTGTTACTTTTTAAAGTTAAGTTACCTGTACCCATTGTGGCTACATTTTTTAATCACCTCATACTTCATTATGCATAGCATAGCTGTACTGTTTGGTTCCTCAAAGCAAAAAGTGTTTTCACCTCACTGCCCTAAATAGCTCAGCTATAGCATGCTTGATAAAGTATGGGGTGATATTGAAGTCTGGCAATGGAGTTTTGATGAATATCTAATTAATTCATTTCCCTTTTGTTTGTAAAAATGGCTTATAGAAATTAAATTGTATTAAATTCTGTATGTGTTATTTTTCAAGAAGATTTGCAAGAAATGATACCAGATAAAGAGGGAAAATGTTTTCTTTTAACTTTTACAGCAATTGGCTGGCATCTTGGTTTATGGGGATTTATATGCAAATTGTGTGCATACATTATGTATAAAAAATGCTATTTTTTGAGGGAAATATTATGGCCTACTGGAATGTGAAATATACATGCTTGAAAAGCCTATTTTGTACCCCTTAAAATGAGGTATATCTTTTATCACTGCTGTAAATATCTGTGGAGATAATTGATACAAATGAAATGTCCGTCAAATTGCTTGATTTTTGGGTCATCCGAATGATGAGTTAAGAAGCAATTGCAGAAAACTACGCAACTCCCCGATAACATTATTGACATGGTCAAAACATTTTTAATACATTGTTATTAAATATTTTTATTAATTAATTAGATGTCCATCTAAACACTTTGGCCAGACTTCAATATCACACCCCATACTTTATCATGCATGCTGTGGCTAAAGCAATAAGGGCAATTGAGTGAAAACACTTTTTGCCTTGGAGAACGAAACAGTACAGCTACGCTATGCGCACTGAAGTATGAGGTGATTCAATAATAATATTGCAGAAAATAAGTTGTGGAGTGTACTGCAGTCGAGAGCTACAATACAATGACTTGTACGTTTTCATACAGTATACCGCACCTCTTCTTGCATTGCTTCTCCCTTGACCACGGAATCTTTGCCCCCTTCCTCTCCAAAAGTTACCTCTGCCCCCACCTGTACTCATTCTGTTGACAGATAACTGATGTCTCCTAATTACTGCGAGACAGGAGATAATTCACGTTAAATTTATCGCTGAATATGGTCAAATATCACTGTACTGTGAACGTATTTCGAATCGACCGCCATTTTCACCTCATCCGCGGATAGTCGACAAAGACACCAATCAGATTGGCGATATTTACCAAATCAACCAAGAATCATGATTGGGTTGAGAAAATACCAATCACAAAAGGTGATTTATCTTGCCAAAGGGGAATTCATCATGGCGTCCAGATCGAAGAGGGAGAAACGCGGAGAAAAGCGATCTCGTACACAAGCAAACGAGAGTGATTTACCAAAAAGAAAGATCGACGTCAACTCTCCAATCATAGCGTCATTTAGACAGCATCAGCAAGAACTAGACTCACGACACGACAAGCATGAACGCTTAGTGAAAAGTAGCAGAGATGTGACCATAGCAAGCAAAAGAATTATTTTTCTACTTCAAAGAGTCGCTGGAGCGGAGAATTGGGACCCATTTGTTGAAGAAGCCGAGGAAAAGTTTTTAGAAGTTAAAGAAATCCTGAAGAGAATCGCAGAGGAACTCGACGGTGAAGATCCGTTTTTGTTTGCACGCGCATTTTCTCCTGGATTGCAAGAGTACATCGAAGCGTTATCCTTTTCGCATTATTTGAAGCACAGAAACTTAATTTCATTCGACCAAGTTCAAGAAAAGTTTGACTTCTCAAATGAAGGCAGCAAAAACCTTAGTTTAAATCCGTTCGACTACATTCTGGGAATTGCCGATCTAACGGGTGAATTGATGCGCCTGTGTATAAACTGCGCAGCCGCGGGTGACAGGAAGACTCCGTTTGATGTTTGCCAGTTTCTTAGAGGGGTACATGGCGGTTTCATGTCGTTCAACAGTGTTTCCAGAGACATGGCCTCAAAACTTCGAGTTCTTAAGTCTAGCATGAGCAAGGTGGAAAATGCATGTTACACACTTCAAGTGCGAGGATCAGAGATACCAGAACATGCTATGGCTGAGGCATTAAGTTGTGAGACTGATTTGGATAAACTGTCTGTTGTTCCCTACGATGGGGAGTTTTGAGTTAAGTGTGAAAGCTGCTTGTCTGTGAGTGATTTAATTAATAGTAACAGCTCATCTAAACACTTTTCCAGGTTAAAAATAATTGAACTCAAGAATGATGGTACCCTAACTGGCAAAGTGGAATAGGCCTGTGGGTCATTTGGATTTTTTCATCTTATTTTCTTAATTATACAGCACACATTCCTATAACATATATTTGAAAAAGGTTGTGTTATATTTTTTGACACCACTGAAAGGAATCATTCCAAGGAATGTATCTTTTGCTGTAACTTGCAAACACTGTTTTCAGTTTTTCTGTAATCAGGTTTTCTGCCTGGTTATTTGAACAGGGATTAGAGCTTATTGCAATAAAATCATAGCTGGATGTTATCCTAACCTTGGGTTAGTGTTTATCCAATGTTAAACAAGGTTAGCCAACAGGTGGAGGTTTGTCTTAAGCATCCCTTTACTTATACTAATGAAGCGTAGATTAACGCTACATATGTTTTTGAGCCATCTTGCTTTATTGTACCTATTTTTGTCTTTTATGAACACTAAGATGTTTAACCCCTTGCAGGTTCTCCACTGTTTTTCATATACTGTTTTCATCATCAATGTCCTGGTTCACTATCTGAAAATAAGAAAGTAATAGCCCATTAAGATTGAAGAGAAGACTTTCTTCCTATGTCTGGCATAAATGCCAATGACAATTTCTCTTAAAAGAGCCGTTTTTAATTCATCGTCAAAAGCAGTATTGTCATAATTTATTATCGTCGGCTGGCCAATCAGAAGTAAACCAAAACACAACTTAGGGGCACACGTTTTCCCATGCTTGGTGCGACAACATCTATTTGCATTCTGATTGGTCCATTGGACTGTGTGCATGGTTCTGGCTTCATGAAAGTCACTTACACAGGGCTAAAAATTAACTCCAGTGCTTGGTGGCCAGTCAGGCCAGTTTCTTTGAATTCTTAGTGACCCGTCCCAAAATGAAGTAGCCCTCGATATTTTTTTTCAGAGTCATGTGGCAATCACAAAATCAAAATAGCATCTATATGTTGTGAATGTGGATTGCTTGTGATGTCACTGTTAAAATGGCTAGGAATTTTCACTTTAGAACTAAAAGTTCACTAAAATGGACGATCTTATATTCCAGGCAAAGAAATGAAGCGAAAGTTAGTCCAATTAAACTACACATTGAGTTTTATTTTTAACTTTGTACTTCGCATAATTTACATTGCAACTTTTCGAAATTCTGTAGCATAGTTGCACATCGGGCGTTCAAACCTGAACTTTTGGTAGCCCAGGTCAGTTTTAACTCGCCACTGGCGACCGTGCGGCCGCCAATTTTTAGCCCTGCTTACAATCTGCTGCAATGAATTGGAGAATCACAGGTTTAATGCAGGTGTTAGTTTGGATGAATTTAATTTTTTGTATGTTAAAATATGTTCAACTCAATTTAAATCAAGTTCATTTGCAAAGATAGGTCATGGTTCAAATGGAAATACATGGGAGTTCTAGATAGCTAACCTTACTGTACGAAAACTGCCAGAACATCTGCAATCCCAATATCAGCTGTTTGGGAATAAAGATATATCTTTATGAATTAGTAAACATAACTTGTCACACAATACAGGTGGTCACATAGTTTTGGTTGGGAATAGGTTATAGCTTACTGGATGAATCTGTTCATTCTGACCAGTTGAAAAATACGCGAGACAGAGATGGCGCTCCTTGATGATGGTCTTAAGTGCACTCCATCTCAAAGAGAAATAAGTATACAAAAAATGCCCCATATAGGAAGAGACTTAAATCCAGAAATGAAATTGTATGTGTAAGGACTGAACTAAATTTGACAGCCCCTTTAGTGAAAGCTTACATTACACATCATGCAAAACACTTTTTGAAAGAAGTTAATTTGAGGGAGTAAAGAAGAACATATTTAGGTTGTGTTCCTTTGGTATGATCCAGATTTAGATTTGTGATCTGAGATCACACAGATCATGGTACATCAAAGAAACCGATGAATCTACTCTGAACAAGAATTCATCGGTTCATTTGATGCATCATGATCCGTGTGATGTCAGATCACAAATCCAGATCCCCTTAGTTAGGCCCTCTCTAGGGGAAGAAGGGTGGGGGCAAGTATCTCTTTCCATATTCCTTGAATCATTTTGCATTCACTCTCTCCTTCCTCATTAATAAAACCACTTGTTCCCTAAAATGCTTTTATCCCTGGTTTCGATGAACCTAAATTTTACAAAAATACCCCCTGTTCCCTGAAAATAGAGTGCTTCTGTTCCCTTGTTCCCTATAAAAAATGGGAGGGGCTATTAAGTTTTTATCCACACCCCTCTCTGTCCCTTATGCTCTCTTGGAGCTACCCAGCTTAGTCACCGTTATTGCCAAGATGAGTGGCTCACCCTCTGTGTTCCAGTTAGCGTGAGTATGGAGCTTGCTGTATAACACGTGATGCCTCCGAGTTGCAGTGTTTTCCCACGTGCACCAGGTTGCGTCAGAAATGACTAACCAGCCCGCATCACCGGGGCAACCGTTGTAATTGTGGCTTACGAAGAAGGCGCGACAATCATCGGAATTTTGGCAATTCCCCTGGATGGAGAAGTAGTTCTTAGATGCGGTTTCAACATCGCTCCAAGGAGAGGAGATGATTTTTCCAGATGCGAACCAGTTCAGCTTGTCACTTCCTACAGCATCAAAAATCAGATCTCTTTGTGTGATGCCTCCGTTAAACGCTACCACTTTTGCCTGTTGTGGCAGAGAAGAAAGCGAGTCGACCGTTTTTATTTATCGTGTAATGCATTAGAGATGTAGTTAGTAATGGCAAAAGGACTGAGTGGAGACCAATTCCGTCTAATCATACGAGTGATTAACAAAATCGGACGACCACGTAGCAGGAGTCCGATTTGTTTAATCACGAGTATGATTGCAGACCGAATTGGACGACGCGAAGTCTTATTACCAATTAATCATAACTTTATCAAAATTTGTAACATATAAACTTCTTTTTTTAAATCAAAACACGATATTCCAAGATTTTTTTTTGCTAGCAGTGAAAGCGCGCGCGTGATGGCGCGTACTGTCCTATTAATAATGGTAATTGAACTGAATGGAGTGCAATTTGTAAAGGTAATCATACGGTTTCGAGTTCAATTTGGAATTAATTTGCACGAGTGAGTTTTTCAAAAAGCTGAAATTGCACGAGTCGCTTATTAATAATATAAGCATGAAAAAATTCGCCTGGAGGAAGTGCCGGAGGATCTCATTGCGGACAGGAAGTGAGCATTTGACGCGGATTTGACACTTTTTACTGATTGGCTGATGAAGATCAGCTGATAACGCTACGAACTCAAAGCGATTCGTTTAAAAATATAGAATATCATAATCCAGAATATCGATGTGTAATTTGCACTGGTGTTACACTTTTTGCACTGGTGTTACACGTTTTGCACTGGTGTTACAGTTGAACTGCACTGCTCTCAACCAATCAGAATCGAGTAATTTTTTCATGTATATTATTAGTATAGGTAATAGCATGGTTTGTAGTGATATTTGGTATAAATACCACGAGGGATATTTCAAAATTGTTGTACGTAATTTCAAGAGCCGTTAGGCGAGTGAAATTTGAGACAATTTTGAAATATCTCGAGTGGTATTTATGCCAAATATCACGTACAAATCATGCTATTATTTGTTTATACTACTACTCGCAAAAGGTTTGTAATTTTCACATGTAGGTAAGCAGAAATACCACTGCTCTTAGCCAATCAAATTACAGAAATTTCTCATGTAGTAGTATAAGGTCTGAAATCATACGCGTGATTTCAAATATTTCATGAGCGCGCAGCGCGAGTTTGATTTGAAATCACAAGTATGATTTCAGACCAAAATTGCACGACACGAAGTTCAATTACCACTTTATTACATCCAGATTTGAAATCGCACAATTTAATAGTCCTAATACAGGATTTTTGTTAGTCAAGTGCCAATATTTTATTGCAAATTTGATTGGTTGTTTTATTTTTGTTTATTGTAACTGGCTAAAAAAATAAAGATGCGTTTCGTGAATAAATCACACTGCTATGGGCCAATCAAATTGCAGGGATCTCCTGTGATTTCAAAATGGATGTAGTTAATAAAGGCTGAAATCAGGGCAGTTGATAGCCAATCAGATTTGAGAATTTTGTTGTAGTTATGATTAGTATGAAAAGCTGGCAGAAAGATGTCATCATGAAACGAGGGAGGGAAATTACGGGAAATTGAAGGCAAGTTACGGGACTAGCTAAAGCCTGCTTTTCGATATACTTTAGTGGGATAGATTGGTTATAAGGAGAAAGAAGCATAAGGCGATAATGATGTTTAAATCTCTAAATGACCAAGCTCCAGTGTACTTGCAGAACCTATTTGATGAACGAATCTCGGACTATAATTGTGCAATTCCTTCCGCAAATTGGTGTTACCGAAGCCGCGAACTGACTATTTGAAACAAAGTTTTAGTTACAGCGGCGCCATGTTGTGGAACTCTCTGCCCGAACACGTGAGAGAAATTAAGTCAATCAGAAAATGAAAAGAGCAAATCAAACGTGTGTGTCATCAGATCCCCACTCGGCAGTCTTATAAAACAGTATGACAATAGTTTTTAGCCTAAATTGTAGTTGGATTTTATGCTGTTATTACTGAAGATTTTGCGAGGTTTTTTAAAACCCCGCAAAATCTTATGTATGAGTAGTCGAGTTTGTGTTTTTATCTCTGCGTATCTCGCCCTTTTTCGGCACTGTGCTGGTATAGTAGTATTCTTTTCATACACATCTACATCTTTTCTATACGCAATCTACCCCATCTTCAAAAAAGACGATCCTACATATACATAGGGGATTGATTCCCAGTGTCTTATAAACTAGCACGCTTGCTTATCTTAATTACTTCATCACAGAACGGGATCCAGTTAAGATTCTTTAAATTTTCCATTGCTCTCGAGCTGGTATCTGCGCCTAATGTTACTCGCGTCGCAGGTTTCTGTAACCGAAACACTCTCTTTAGATCCTCATCAGAACAGTAATTCCAAGCCATACTACCATACATCATGACTGGCTTAATGAGGGCATAATAGAAGAGTCGTCTTTTATCAACTGGTAAATAACTACGCAACTTTTTTCAAAGGCCAATTTTTTGACTGAGCTTCTTACAGAGTTTATCTATATGCTCTTTAAAAGTAAAAACTAGCGAAATACATTTAAAAACCAGAATCTAAAAATTAAAATGTGATAAAGAGTTACTCTTCATAAATTTAGTAAAAAGGAAAGTCTTAAGTTTTTTCTTAGATAATAAAAGTGTACTGGAACGTCGTAATTCCAAAGGAACTTTGTTTCAAAGCTTCGGAGCGCATACAGATAAGCTCTGTCACGATATCTTTTGGTTTTACAAGTTGGCTGTATTAGTAGGTTTTGAGAGTTCGAGGGAAGAGATCAAGTTGATTTCCGATTTTAGATATTGCAGGCAAAGACCATTCAATGATTTACAGACAAGAAGATGCTTAAACGCGATCCGGTATGAGATAGGCAATGCAACCGATGAAGATGTATCAAGACAGGAGTAATATGGCTGTATTTCCTTACACCACTGACATAGCGAGCAGCAATGTTCTGGATTTGTTGCAGCTACTTCACTTTATACTTAAGTAATCCAAAGTACAGATGATTACACTAGTCCAAGTAGTTATAAATGCATGTATAACTTTCGAGGTAGCGTTTAAGTCAAGATATATACGAACTCTAAACAACTTCCTTAAGTGATTGATCGAAGACTTACATACGTATGATCAATTTGGTCGTCCAAAATCATGTGCAGAACCACACTGTATAAACAAACAGTACTATAGAACAGTGCTATTCAGAAGCTTTGCACAGAGTGGTCACACTGCATGTTTTGATCCAAAAACAAAAAGTTCCACTGTAGGGTACAGCGCGGCAGTTTTTGTATCATCTCTTTAGACTAACTACTTACTGTCCACTGGAGAAACATTTCTTTGGTGAACAGCAGTAGTTGTCCTCTGGGCATCACTAAATATTAGAGATATGGTCAATAGTACACGATCTGTGCTGATTTGGTGTTACAGTCGAACCTCGATTATCCGGACTCGGTAGGACTAGGGTAAATAGTCCGGATAATCGAGAGTCCGGATAATCGAAAATATGAATATTAATGAGACAATGTAAACAAAAGAAATAAAGATAATGCGTGTGTAATGCGCTGTTTTAAACGCAATTTTCCTGACTTTTAACATAATTTCTGATTTTTTTTTACCTCCTAAAGGTTTTAACATCCGAGGTCATTAATATTCATGAAAAAAACGGGACCAGAGAAAGTCCGGATAATTGAAAAGTCCGGATAATCGATGTCCGGATAATCGAGGTTCGACTGTAATTCTATTTACCTTTGATGGATTGAATGTATTCCATGAGTTTGTTACTATTTGGTTCACGTAATGATCTGAGTGTTGGTTTGTGACATCAAGCGCCGCTGTAACAAGTTCATTGATTGGAGATGCGGAATTGTAAGTAGGCCACACTTTACGACTGCTTACTCCACTGACGGCTTTGAATACCATTGTCCAGCCTGAATGAGAAAAATATAAGTGAAACAATTTGTAATTAACAAAGAAGGACAAATATATAACGAGACAGACAGACAGACAGACACAGAAAGACACATAGAGACAAGAAATTAAAGGCAGCCACAGTGAAGTCACGAAGACCATGGATCAATGGAGGAAAAATGTTTACTCAGTTACCCGAGGTTTACACCTTCTAGGAAAACTCTGATAAATATTAACGAGATGGTGATTTGCTGAGCGGGGAAATCTTTTCGTCTGCTATGTTTCGAAAAGGGTTAATTGGGGCTGTCCATATCTCTATAATAATCAGGTGGATTCTTGCGCGCATATGTGTCAATTAACATCATATGCACAATTTTAGATTGGCAGCAATGCATAAAATGTTCGGGGGGATCGATGTTGCAGCACACAGAAAAACAAAATTTGTTTTCTTTTTAAGCTTCTTCTCTCTAAATTAAAACCTAAATTTTAACTTAGAGCTGTGGTTTCACTCTTGTCGGGTTCATGGATCCAAAACGTTTTAATCTTATGACGCAAATTTTCAACACAGAAGAAGCATGGAGAATTATTCCATTTAATAAAAAAGAAAGCCAGAGTGGGACTTAAGGAGTAGGTGGGAAGAGCTCAGTAACATTTGCCACAATAAGACACATTATTATTCATTCAAAATATTTCCTCGATTCTGATTGACTAAAAGCACACGTTTAATTTACCATAACCAGTTACTGATGACCAAATTTTGAAGAATTTTGACTTTAACGAGGAAAATGACGTCCAAAATGCAACCGAGAAGACCTGGGGACGAGCTTGTGTTATTTTGTTGTTTTGTTATATTGCTGGTGGGTGTGAAATTTGTGAAAATGAAGCTCATTTTCTCCTTTAAGTGGTTGAAAATATTTTAATAAATAATAAAGCAATTAATGAATTCGGCTTTCGTAGGATATCAAGAATTAAGCGGATCTCGGAAGGGTGTTATCCACCTCGGCCTACGGCCTCGGTGGATAACACCTTCCTCGATCCGCTTAAATCTTCATATCCTACTCAGCCTCATTCATTAATTGCTAATTATAAACCCGCTGATATGTGATAAAATGAGGACGTATGTCTTTTGGGCCCAAACAGTGTTGGCAAACGTGTCCTTGGTGGCTGGCGCAGCATAGAAGGGAGAATCTAAAATAGATCTCTTCAGTAGGCTACCTCCAGATAACATGTCACAGTAGACTGGGAACTCCTGACCACCTGAAAAAAAAAAATAGTAAGCTTTTTGAAATATAACATAAGCTGAACGCCGACAGTTTCAATAAAAGAATTATTATAACAAATCAGGAGCCCATTACCAGGGTGATGGGCTCCTGAACAAGTAATGTAAAATTTCAAAATAACAATTCAGGATAATAATCAATTAATATGTAAAATTGTAGAACAATCACCGAATGTTAATAATTATTTATTTTTAAAATTATTTAAACACGAGAAGAGCTTGTAAATAGGAGCCGCAGGCGAGTGATTTACAAGCTCTTCGTGCGTGGTTTATTACGCCTTTAAACCCATAGAAACTGCGGTTTATTGCTTTTATAAACTAACGTTAACTAAAAACGGAAAATGTTTGTTCATTTACTAGCACAATAACTCATAGGTTTTCGACCAATCAGCGCGCGCGTAGTATCTGAGCGAGTTATTTCATAAAGTACTTTACTCCTGAAGTTCCCCGAATGAGTGTTAGCGAAATCTTGTAAGTACACGAGGCAAACAAAAATTTCTTTGACGACAGTGGGATTTGAATCGAGTGAGCGACGCAAACAATTTCACTTTATCCAATAATGTTCTGTTTGCTGAAGTTTACAATTATAATAAAATGACCTATTGCAATTGCCATCCAAAATCTCCCTCCCTCTGAACTGATCACTCAGTGAGAAGAGCAAAATGTAGACTCCCAGGGCCTGGGTTGAATTCGTACGTTTTGATTTTTTTCTCGTGTGTTCAGTTCATCGTATTCCCCATATCAGGCTAGAGCTATTAGGTAATCCCAGTCACATTTTGAGGACTAATTCTCTATTTCACTGGCAATAAAAACTTGTACGTGCTCAAAGTTTCACGCGTCCTAAAATTTAGAAGTCTCCAATCATGATAACTTTTATTTCTTAATTACCACTGACCCAATGTTACCTCCGCCATTAACGGAAATTGGCAAATTTTCGGAGGATAAAAAAGTACAAAATTAAATATTCATTTATTTAGCCTCGGCAGGAGTTATAGCAATAAGGCTAGTGGAGCCGAACAAATGAGTGACACAAATAATTCAACTGGAAATTGTAAGGTTAAGAATATCAAAATGCTGGAGGAGAACCGTGAGTTGGCTATTTGCAAACGTGGTTGAAGATGGGACTTGACCTCCGGTCTTCCGGATTACAAGTCCACTGCTTTAACTGCCCGGCCACGCTGCTTGCTAAGAAGGAGGTGTCTTTACCTTGTACATTGATCCAGTAAACTCCATCTTTGAGCTGATAGTCAGCTTGGGATAGAATGTCTTTACAGGAACTGCCTGGATTCTGCTGTGTGCCGTACCCTGTGGAAGTTGCTTCAAACCCCAGAGCTTTCCATTCGCTCCCTATGCAAACGTATGCCTTCCCACCAGCATACTTCAGGGCTCCAGCTTGAGCTTGCGAGTCACAGGTACAGCCTTGGTCTCCGATCTTGTATATGGAGGGAGAAGGCTGATTACAATCCAGGGTTTCTCCGGGGCAATCCTGGCCGGTCACACCCAATATAAGCAGGCCCAGCAGAAAAGAGACCAACATGGTGATGAAGCTTCTGAAGAGAGTATCTAAGTAAATAACGGAGTTTCTTTAGATGCTTGGCCCCTATAGATAACGCCTTTAAGCTGAGTGGGCCACACTAGGTAGACAAATGTTTTCAAACTTTCTCAACTGGGGTGAATTCAGTTTCCCTTGTCGCGTAAATTTAACGTTATTTAACTTAAATTTAATGTATATATATGTGTGAATTTGTCTTAACGTGCGTGAAAAAATTTAGAGACAATTTATGATGCTTTCACGTAAACTTAGAAAGTTTAACAAACAGCACTCAACGCTTTCTGTTTACGCGAAAGCCCGGCGCATCGTCTGTAATTTGATTTACGCACTTAACTGAGGCACTCAATTTCACGCATATATGTTACGTTGGTTAAATTGATGTGAGGGTGGAAATCCAGCCATACGTACTCACTTACTTTCTAAACCGTGCAGCGTTTGCTACCATATATTCAACTGTGCGCTCAACGTAGCCAAGGGTAAACCAACTTCAGCTGAACCTACGTTGGTTCAAGAGCCAGAATTATTGACAAGTGATGTCAAAGATATTGTCAAAATCTTTAACTGTGTCCCAACAAAATCACGCCATTCACACTTTACATGCGATGAAATCCGCAGATGAGTTTGCACAGCTGCGAGACGCATTTATTAAGGAACTTGGTGTGAAAATTAAAGAACCTGAAATTACGATAATGACTTGTCATCTTTTTTACGGACATCCTGCTCTTAGTCTTATTTCATAACTTTATATATTGATTCCTCTTTTTGGTGGTTTTGTATATATATGGACGACAGGTGTGTAGCCAGGCATTTTTCATTTTTGCCCAGGAAATTAAAGGACCAATACTAATTTTAATGAATTAATTACATAACTTATTACGGCGAAAAGGCAAATACGCCCCTGGACGGAGCAGAAAGTTTTCTCAGGGGTTAATCATGATTTACTTGTTATCTATGATATGAACAAACCCGAATGTGAGAAACGAGACTCATATGCCCATGAAACGCCGTACAACCAGGAATAGACCGAGCTGCGTTTCCTACCAAATTTCAAACTGCGTTTAATGGAATCAGGTATAAATTGACCGCAGTGGGATCGTAAATTATTGATATCTAATGTCAAATAGAATGTCTAATAAGTACTTCAAAATCATACCGTCTCGGCATTAACTTGTGAATTCGCAGGTGAGTTGAAACAGCTGCTAACTGCATTCCTTTCAGTCGTCATATTGTGTGAAAATTAACAAACAATAATGACAAGTCTTATTTTCGGTTCACTCTCTGCTTAGTCATGTCTTAAACTCTTAAAAATTTTATTGCTTCTTTCCATGGTTGCTGAACGTCAAAGAAAAGACAAGATCTACCATAATGGATTAAATATTGCGTTTTCATTTCCGCGATAAATTTTAACTATAATTACTCGGGCTACCTGTGGTAGCACGAGTCTAGGTTTCGGTTTCCTATAAGTCTATCGACAACGTCGAGAATGAGCAAGCCTGCGCTGCTCGCGGTCTGCGGTGTCCCTGAAGGCATGAAAGCGAGGCGCCTTATTTCAAAGTCATCCATGGATCTTTTCTCATTCAAACTCAAGTTTTTTTTTCTGCGTGGTCGTGTGGAAAGAGATTAGCGGGAACAGGGCCAATAAGGCTAAATCGGAAGAAAAGTATATCCCGCGATTGAGGAGTAATATTGTTGTTTTTCCCACATATCGCTTCTTCGCCTTCGATAACTTGGAATCAGATGAATGGCATCAAGTTTCACGACTGTTTTTTACCGTGGAAACCAAGAAAGCTGATTGGTCAACATTAATTCGATTAGTAAAAAACCCAACTATCACTGAAATTTCTATAAAACCTTAGAAAACTTTCTGATAAAATCGCTCAGCTTAAACACGACGTCGACAACAATTACGGTGCGATATACAGTCTGGTAGGTTTTTTGCGGTCGTGGAACCAACCATATAGTATACAATATATACAAAACTTAGGCGTAAATCCACATTCTTTGTTCGAAGCCGTATTATCAAGTGTAGCCCGAGTGAACGCTCCCGAGAGCGTCTAGTTATGCTTTAAAACACGTAATCGTCAAAACATATTGGGTCATTACTTAAAGGGGAACTACGGGATAAAAATGACTTTATTTCAAGTGTTGGGCCTTTCCACTATGTTTCATTTTTTGGCATTATCTTTTTCTGGTGGAGTGTTCAAGTTCGAAAAACTACGGAAAACGAAAGGCCTAAAATGTAAATAGAATGCCGCCATCTTGGAATCGAATCGCCTGCTCAAAGGGCGGTCAGCGTTTAGTTGCCTGACGTCACAACGTCAAAGGCAATGTGATACTTGCGCGTCTTCTAGTTGTGAGCACTATTTTGAGTAATAAGAAAGGGTTACCAGCTTGAGGACTTCGTCATTCTGATGGACGAATGTGGGTCCAATTCGAAAGTTTTCGACGGGACGAGCAATGCTGGAAGGTTTATCATCCAGCCGTACCAGTCTGAGCCAAGGATAGATTCAGACGAAGCTGACAGCAACCAGAAGAAATCATGTCTGGTGACGAAAGTGACATGGAAACCACAAACCCCCGACTGTAAAATTCAGACTGGCATGTGAGCTTAATGATCGTTAAGGCTTCGATTTGTTGTCATTAATAGATTCGCCGACCTTCTTCTTACTGATAAATCGTAAATAAATTGATCTGGACTGAGCTGTGTCATTCGTATTTGTTTATTTGGCTCGCTTTGTAATTGTTGTGCGTCGTGTACCTAACTTGCAAACTGCATTATCGATTATTTATAGAGAATGATAGATTACACGCTGCGAAGTTGGAATAACAGTTTAGTGACCGATGCTCTAGCTTGAGCTGCGAGGATTTTCGTGCTACTCGACATCGCTTGGGAAATAAATTTGAGAATTATCACGCTTTTGTTTATATAGTAGCCGGCGCTTTCATCTACAAACAGCACCAAACGAAACCGAGCAACGAGAAGGGTATTGAAAAAAGTAGAATCGCCCTCTCCGAAAGTGAATTATTAAACTTGCTTTAATTCTTACTATAAAAAGCAGGGGTTATGATTTTTGCTGGTTACGTAAATGTCATAAATGTAGGGCCATGTTACTGCTCAGCTGTCATTTATTGATTTCACCAGTTTTTATTCACTGTAATAAGACCTAGATGTTTAGGATTGCTCTCTACTCCTTCTGTATCATTTTGATGTTGGGAACGGGAGAAAATTCGAGTTTCATTTCATTACTTAGGTGTGCTTGTGAGAATTGCCAGATAATGAAAGGGCAGAGTCATGTGTTTGTTGCCAAGAAATTGAGCAAGTAAAAAATAAGCTAATTGAGACTGTTACATGTGGTGAATGTGAAGAACAACCCACATGTATAACACAGCACCCGGGCTTTCACCCAGTCTGCATAAATAGATGGGTACTCCAGACTGCTTGGTATCAGTACAAGCAACAGTATAAAGACCCATATGATGGGGCAGAAGATAAAATTTTTAGACATATTGCTTACAGGCAATTGGCTCGATGGTGTTGGGAAAAGAAACACCCTATTAGGAAATTGAAATGCACAGATTCTATATTTTAAACAAAAAATTTTGAAGGTGACATCTCAATCCATAAGACTGACAGTTGACCTGAAATTACAGCCAAAATCACCATGATTTTTATTGCGTGAATTGACAGTGAGATTCCTAACGAGACCAAACATCTAAAAGAAGGCATACATGTAGAATCACGGATAGTAAGTATTATATAACAACAACCATCGAAACTTCCCTCTGCCAGCAGGGATCTCTCACGGCGTGTGAAAAATGGAAGGAAGGAGAGTAACAAGCATCACATCAAACCAAGACGAAATCGATTATGTACAGGTTTGATAAGTGGCACTGAAAGGACACATCAATATTTACAATCTCTCTTAGTTAGGACTAGAGTAGGACTTGTGTTGTACACGACTTGTTTTTCTAACCAAGTCGTGCTTAACAAAACAAGTCAAACACGTTCGGATGATAGCCTGGGTATTTTTTCTTCTGGGCTATGGCTGTATTTAAATACGGACGGCATTGCGTCGTCCTTCGAATTCCGTTTGCCCGGCTGCCCAGTTAACTGTGCACGGAGATCAGGCTCAAAACAGCTTGGCAAGAAATGTTCACTACAAACATGGCAGTTCTCTAGTGGAGGGAAATTTGTGCGTCTTATCCTGTCTAGCCATGCCTTCCTCCGGTGATCCAGCGGGACGTGGAAGTAACTCACCCTATCTCCAGCTTTTTTCGTCTTCGCTGAATGATTATTGCAACCGGGGACAACGCAATTCACCATTTTCCGTTAAAAATGCACTGTTCAAGCGTTGGCTCACAAAACAAGCCAAAATATATCGACTATAAGTTGACCGAATACAGCCACGAACGAGATGCGACGATGTTCTGATATGAAAGTCCAGCGAAAACCCATTGACGTTGTTACGTCACAACTCACTGCTGACCAGCTGAGAACGGCTCAATTTCTTCCAAGATGGCGGAATTCTATTTACAATTTTTACTCGCGTTTCAGGTACAATATCTACATTCTAATAAGCCGTATGGTAAATATTTTATCAAAACTTGAAACGTACTGCAAAGGCCTTTCATCCCAAAATAAGTAGATTTTACCCCGGAGTTCCCTTTAAGAAATGTGGGAAAAATACAGCTGTTGGAAGTCTTATCCCTATACAGCGTAGTACTAAACGTGCAGTACTCTTCTCCCCGTAATGTTCGTTGCGACGTATATCAAAATACCTTGTTATTATGTATTTTCGTGTGACTTAATTTCGTGTGACTTAATTTTCCGGATGGTGGGGAAAAAAACTATTTTGACCATGTCCCTGTGTGAGAAATCTACTAAACAGAACTGTACCTTTGTTCTGCTTGTTTTCATACGCAGTGTGGTTATAACTTTTTCGTCTATAGTTCAAACCACGCAGGCCATTCTGAGTTGGAAATCTACTGAACAGTACTGTCCTGTGGTACTGCTTGTTGTACTGTACAGTGTTGTTTTAACTTTTTCATTTGTGGATCAAATCAACCATGTAGTGTGAAAACTCTTTGGAAAGCTACTAAACAGTTCTCTACTTTGGTTCTGCTTGTTAACAGAACGGTTTAGCTTTTACCACTAACAGAAAAACAATAGTGAATGCTTCTAAACAGTACAATCACATCCTAGACAGATTGGTCTTATTGATTTCATTTGTGGTTTTCAGAGACCATTGCAAATAAACTGCACTCTACTTTTATGCTCTGGTACCGACATGATTCTCCTCCATTATAAAATGGAGCATTCAACTTCTCGGATTTAGCTTCTGTAGCCTACTCAACATTGGACAGCGAACTGGCAAAACATATTTTATCTCCAAAAGTACAGATCACACAAATGATAGAACAGTCAGTATTTTTAATTAAATGTAGCGCAGGCGCGGATCCAGGATTTTGTGAGGGGGGTGACGGTTTTCTTTGATATAGCATACAGCCGGGCTGAATAAAAAGAGTTACCTAAGGGATTTTTAATGATATGAACACTTGATTTCCCGGGAAAACGATGGTGACTTGTAACCCAATTCACCCCCACCCCTCCCCCCCCCTGGATCCGCGACTGGTAGAGCTCACTGCCGCACTGAATGAGCTTTGTTAGTTTAAGCTCAATGCTGTCTTTTTGGAGTCCGCTGTTATGTAACGTGACCAATCACAACGCTGGAGAGAAATCCTTTCTTTACTTCATTAGACTTTGAAGATTAAGTCTTTTATTATGTTAATAAAAAAAACTTTATTGACTTTATTCCAAACCTTTGTATTTCAAGTGAAGCGTAAATGTTAATTACTTTTTCAGTCACCAACTGGAACTGCGCCACCCGAGTTACGCCATCAGAACAAACAAGCGGCTGAATTTGATTGTTTAAGTAAACTGTTTTCTTTGTGTATACCTAACAAATTGGACGAGAATTCCAAGAGTACATTTATAGTAAACGTCGATCGATGTCTACGATAACTTTTATTCAGGCTCTGTAATGGTGATCTTTGAAAATGAATTTTTCCTTCTTTACTGGAACAAACATTTTTCACAAAGACCAGACAAAAGTGCCTCCGTATCTACGCAATTATGCGAAAACAACAAACCATCACGCCGAGGAGTCGGACAGTGAATATTATCAACCATTGTGCGGCTTGGATGGTACTATACAAGGACGAGCTCTGTTTAAAACAGAAAATCTATCTTCTGTTAACAAACGTGGAAGCTCAAAACTTCCTTCAGATATAAGTAGCTTGAAAACGACACTTCCAGGGTCATCGGAAAATGTTGAAAAGTTAAGGGTCGTTCAGGAACGGAATGAAATTAATAGGAACCAACTAATGGAAGTTCACCGTGCAATACAGGGCCGAGTGCCTGGCCCAACGAGTATTGAACCCACCGACAGTCATCTGGCGCCTTCCGGTATGCAGTGTACGGGCCAACGAATGGGTCTAGCTGAGACTCAACAGAGCATTTTAAAGAAAGCAAGCAAACCAGCCGCTCTGGTGGAGATAAAGGACAACTTAGGATGCGAGCAAGTCGTTAGCAACGGTACAACTAATAACTCACATGCGGTATCACTGAACAAGCTTTACTCCTGTCTTAAGAAAATGAAATATCGGCGCAATGAAGGTGGTCAACACGAAGACCTCGCTACTATGAACGGACGAGAGCCCGGCTTTGGCAGGAATTATTTTCATAGAGTGCTGAGCGGAAACAAAGGAACTCACGCACAGCTCCATGTTGAACGAGAGGAAATTTTTATGCTGTTCGGAGGCAAATCGAAACCCGTTCGCTTTGAGATCAACCCCGAAGGACTTAATCTACTGGAAAAAGAATGGCATGTAGAGCTCAAATCCAGAGATTCTATGTTTTGCAATTCCGACGAAGAAGGATTACAGCTGTTACGAAAATTTCGCGAACGTTTTCGGAATACACAGCGAGCTCTCGCCGAGAGACGAACACCTCGCCTGCCGATACCATGGGCACGGCACGTTGTTCACAAAGGGCGAAGTCTAGGTCCACAAGAAAGAGAACAATTGGGACCAGACGATAGTGGAAGAAAATTGTCCATTCACGTTTATTTACCAAATGCTGGCTGGGATGATCAATGAAATTCAACTCCAGCAACTGAGATATTTTTACCATCGAAATAAACCTAATAAGAGAAGGAATTAAAACAACCAAGTTCAGGGACAAATAGTGTATAATGTATTTCTTCCTTCCCGATGCTCTTTTTTTAATATGTTTGTAGCTACATAAATATTATACTGGCTGGCGATAATATAATGAGAATCCTGAGGTGGGGGGAGGGGGGGGTGGGTGGGGGGTACCAATTCCATTATCCAGTCCATCGTACTTCCCAGTCCTCAAATCCCATTCCCACTGGCGGAATTCGGAAAAAAATTCCCATTCCAAGTGATCGAATCCCAGTTCCAGTGACTTAAATCCCATTTTCCCAGGGCCAGAGCCCGACCAATCCCATTTCCCATTTTACACGGCTTCAGGACCCTCTTTAATACTGTCGTTATCTGCTCGGAAAGGTTATTCTCATAAAACAATCTTTCTGACACATTGTCGCGTCTGTTTATGACGTGACGCCTTAATATGAAACATTCAGTTGAGCTTTAAACAAAATTGAAGTAAAAAATAAAAAAAATGTAATGGTTCATTAAGACTCGCGCTTGGCTGTAAAGGCGGGGTTCACCGCGGTGGTAAGAGATTTGTGAGATTAACAAGTGCCACCAATGTTCTCATAAATGCCACGTAATGCTTACCGTTTGACTATAAGCTGTGCCACTGAAGTCGTACTGATGTCACACGTCCCAGGGAATGCTTCGGCAGCCGAGTTACAATGGCGAGAGCCTCTAGATAACCTGAACAGGAAAACCCTACCAGAAAACCACTGGCCCTCCAGGTTGGGGGTTGAGCGTGGGGCCAACATCTCCACCCCGTCAAAGACTCATTGTTACAGAACATCAAACACAAATTCATTAGCACAACAAAACTTGGGAGCGAGAAGGCCAGCTCGCATTATGACCCCACACAGGGAAAGCCTGAGGGAAGCTGTGCGGGTGACTCTGAATATGGGTACATGGAACATCAGCTATCATGGAACCCACAGGGCAAGAGAAAAAGAGGGCGGTTCAGAAACCGCTGGCGAAGAGATTTAGACTCATGAGTTGAAGGAAGCCGGAATTACATGGGAGGAGGTCAACAAGATGGCCGAAAATCGAGTGCGCTGGAGAATTAACTTTGATTGATGGTCCATACTCTGCATGGAACTAAGTAAGCTAAGTTGGTTGTAAAAGAGCAAGCTTTGATAGACGCGATCAGTCATATACGCTTTGTATGATTTCTGCCTTTCAGTGGTTAATAAGGCCATATGCAGCACTGATTCTGAACATTACTACACTAGTACTGTTCGTTATACTGGTGCCGCCTAGTTTTTTCCTCAATCTGTCGGAGACTCCATGATGCAGTGTTATCATTAATTCTTCATGGGAAAGCTACTGAACATTACCAGTGTACTGTGGTACTGTTTGTTTTATTATACAGCGTGGTTCTAACGTTTTCGTCTTTGTATCAAACCACGCAGTCGGACCATTCTTTGTAAAGCTACTGAACAGTACTGTACTGTGGTACTGTTTGTTTTACTATACAGTGTGGTTCTAACTTATTCATCTGTGAATCAAACAATGCAATGTGACCATTCTTTGTAAAGCTACTGAACAGTACTGTACTGTGCTACTGTTTGTTTTACTATACAGTGTGGTTCTAACTTTTTCATCTGGGGATCAAGCCATGCAGTGTGACCATTCTTTGTAAAGCTACTGAACAGTAGTACTGTACTGTGGTATATTCTTTCTTTTACTGTACAGTGTGTTTCTATCTTTTTCCTCTGTGGATCAAAGCCACCGAACTGTGGTACTTTTTGTTTTACTTTATAAAATAACTCAGATAGTATACGCGGGCGCTGATTGGACGAAAACCTACTGTTGTTTCATTATACAGCGTGGTTCTAACGTTTTCGTTTTTGTATCAAACCATGCAGTCGGACCATTCTTTGTAAAGCTACTGAACAGTACGTATATACTGTACTGTGGCACTGTTTGTTTTACTATACGGTGTGGTTCTAACGTTTTCATCTGTGGATCAAACCATGCAGAGTGACCATTCTTTGTAAAGCTACTGAACAGTACTGTACTGTGCTACTGTTTGTTTTACTATACGGTGTGGTTCTAACGTTTACATCTGTGGATCAAACCATGCAGTGTGAACATTCTTTGGCGGGAAAGCCACCGAAGCGTGGTACTTTTTGTTTTACTTTATAAAATAACTCAGATACTACGCGCGCGCTGATTGGTCGAAAACCTATGGGTTATTGCGCCAGTAAACCCATAGAAAAGAGAAACATTTTCTGTTCTATTTAAAGCTAGTTTAAAAGCAACAAACCGCAGTTTCTATGGGTTTTCCGGCGTAATAAACCACTTGGGATGTTGGGAGAACACTCGAAGGGCTTACGTTTGTAAATCACTCGTCTGAGGCTCGTGGTTTACAAGCACTTCTCGTGTTCACCTAACATCTCGTGTTGTTTATTACGCCGGTAAACCCTACAGAAACGGCAGCTTTTTGCTTAAGTAACGGCACCATCAGAATACAAATTTGGGGTTTTCATGTATTTTATAAGTACCATTACGGTTGACTTTTATACTACTGCTCATTTTCTAATGTTCTTGTTATCTGTCTCAATCCTTCTCAAATCTCAAATACTTTGGTAGCTTGTGTTTCTCTTTTGCTTAAGAATGTCAGTATCAATGCTCGGTTTATGCGATATCAGAGAATTGGCTTTGTGGTGGGGATTAGCCGATATAATCCAATCACAACGCTGGAGAGAAATCCTTTCTTTACTTCATTAGACTTTGAAGATTAAGTCTTTTATTATGTTAATAAAAAAAACTTTATTGACTTTATTCCAAACCTTTGTATTTCAAGTGAAGCGTAAATGTTAATTACTTTTTCAGTCACCAACTGGAACTGCGCCACCCGAGTTACGCCATCAGAACAAACAAGCGGCTGAATTTGATTGTTTAAGTAAACTGTTTTCTTTGTGTATACCTAACAAATTGGACGAGAATTCCAAGAGTACATTTATAGTAAACGTCGATCGATGTCTACGATAACTTTTATTCAGGCTCTGTAATGGTGATCTTTGAAAATGAATTTTTCCTTCTTTACTGGAACAAACATTTTTCACAAAGACCAGACAAAAGTGCCTCCGTATCTACGCAATTATGCGAAAACAACAAACCATCACGCCGAGGAGTCGGACAGTGAATATTATCAACCATTGTGCGGCTTGGATGGTACTATACAAGGACGAGCTCTGTTTAAAACAGAAAATCTATCTTCTGTTAACAAACGTGGAAGCTCAAAACTTCCTTCAGATATAAGTAGCTTGAAAACGACACTTCCAGGGTCATCGGAAAATGTTGAAAAGTTAAGGGTCGTTCAGGAACGGAATGAGATTAATAGGAACCAACTAATCAGGAAGTTCACCGTGCAATACAGGCCCAAATGCCTGGCCCAACGAGTATTGAACCCACCGACAGTCATCTGGCGCCTTCCGGTATGCAGTGTACGGGCCAACAAATGGGTCTAGCTGAGACTCAACAGAGCATTTTAAAGAAAGCAAGCAAACCAGCCGCTCTGGTGGAGATAAAGGACAACTTAGGATGCGAGCAGGTCGTTAGCAACGGTACAACTAATAACTCACATGCGGTATCACTGAACAAGCTTTACTCCTGTCTTAAGAAAATGAAATATCGGCGCAATGAAGGTGGTCAACACGAAGACCTCGCTACTATGAACGGACGAGAGCCCGGCTTTGGCAGGAATTATTTTCATAGAGTGCTGAGCGGAAACAAAGGAACTCACGCACAGCTCCATGTTGAACGAGAGGAAATTTTTATGCTGTTCGGAGGCAAATCGAAACCCGTTCGCTTTGAGATCAACCCCGAAGGACTTAATCTACTGGAAAAAGAATGGCATGTAGAGCTCAAATCCAGAGATTCTATGTTTTGCAATTCCGACGAAGAAGGATTACAGCTGTTACGAAAATTTCGCGAACGTTTTCGGAATACACAGCGAGCTCTCGTCGAGAGACGAACACCTCGCCTGCCGATACCATGGGCACGGCACGTTGTTCACAAAGGGCGAAGTCTAGGTCCACAAGAAAGAGAACAATTGGGACCAGACGATAGTGGAAGAAAATTGTCCATTCACGTTTATTTACCAAATGCTGGCTGGGATGATCAATGAAATTCAACTCCAGCAACTGAGATATTTTTACCATCGAAATAAACCTAATAAGAGAAGGAATTAAAACAACCAAGTTCAGGGACAAATAGTGTATAATGTATTTCTTCCTTCCCGATGCTCTTTTTTTAATATGTTTGTAGCTACATAAATATTATACTGGCTGGCGATAATATGATGAGAATCCTGAGGTGGGGGGAGGGGTGGGTGGGTGGGGGGGGGGGGTACCAATTCCATTATCCAGTCCATCGCACTTCCCAGTGCTCAAATCCCATTCCCACTGGCGGAATTCGGAAAAAAAATTCCCATTCCAAGTGATCGAATCCCAGTTTCAGTGACTTAAATCCCATTTTCCCAGGGCCAGAGCCCGACCAATCCCATTTCCCATTTTACCCGGCTTCAGGACCCTCTTCAGTACTGTCGTTATCTGCTCGGAAAGGTTATTCCCATAAAACAATCTTTCTGACACATTGTCGCGTCTGTTTATGACGTGACGCCTTAATATAAAACATTCAGTTGCACTTTAAACTAAATTGAAGTAAGAAATAAAAAAAAAAACTGTAATGGTTCATTAAGACTCGCGCTTGGCTGTAAAGGCGGGGTTCACCGCGGTGGTAACAGATTTTTGTGAGATTAACAAGTGCCACCAATGTTCTCATAAATGCCGCGTAATGCTTACCGTTTGACTATAAGCTGTGTCACTGAAGTCGTATGTCACACGTCCCCGTCATCGTGGCCCCTGGGAATGCTTCGGCAGCCGAGTTACAATTGCGAGAGCCTCTAGATAACCTGAACAGGAAAACCCTACCAGAAAACCACTGGCCCTCCAGGTTGGGGGTTGAGCGTGGGGCCAACATCTCCACCCCGTCAAAGACTCATTGTTACAGAACATCAAACACAAATTCATTAGCACAACAAAACTTGGGAGCGAGAAGGCCAGCTCGCATTATGACCCCACACAGGGAAAGCCTGAGGGAAGCTGTGCGGGTGACTCTGAATATGGGTACATGGAACATCAGCTATCATGGAACCCACAGGGCAAGAGAAAAAGAGGGCGGTTCAGAAACCGCTGGCGAAGAGATTTAGACTCATGAGTTGAAGGAAGCCGGAATTACATGGGAGGAGGTCAACAAGATGGCCGAAAATCGAGTGCGCTGGAGAATTAACTGTGATTGATGGTCCATGCTCTGCATGGAACTAAGTATACTAAGCTAAGTTGGTTGTAAAAGAGCAAGCTTTGATAGACGCGATCCGTCATATACGCTTTGTATGATTTCTGCCTTTCAGTGGTTAATAAGGCCATATGCAGCACTGATTCTGAATATTACTATACTAGTACTGTTCGTTATACTGGTGCCGCCTAGTTTTTTCCTCAATCTGTCGGAGACTCCATGATGCAGTGTTATCATTCTTTGGAAAGCTACTGAACATTACCAGTGTACTGTGGTACTGTTTGCTTAACTATACAGTGTGGCTCTAACGTTTTCATTTGTGGATCAAACCATGCAGTGTGATCATTCTTTAGAAAGCTACTGAACAGTACTGAACTTTGCTACTGTTTGTTTTACTATACAGTGTGGTTCTAACTTTTTCATCTGGGGATCAAGCCATGCAGTGTGACCATTCTTTGTAAAGCTACTGAACAGTACTGTACTGTGGTATATTCTTTCTTTTACTGTACAGTGTGTTTCTATCTTTTTCCTCTGTGGATCAAAGCCACCGAACTGTGGTACTTTTTGTTTTACTTTATAAAATAACTCAGATAGTATACGCGGGCGCTGATTGGACGAAAACCTACTGTTGTTTCATTATACAGCGTGGTTCTAACGTTTTCGTTTTTGTATCAAACCACGCAGTCGGACCATTCTTTGTAAAGCTACTGAACAGTACTGTACTGTGGTACTGTTTGTTTTACTATACAGTGTGGTTCTAACTTATTCATCTGTGAATCAAACAATGCAATGTGACCATTCTTTGTAAAGCTACTGAACAGTACTGAACTTTGCTACTGTTTGTTTTACTATACAGTGTGGTTCTAACTTTGTCATCTGTGGATCAAGCCATGCAGTGTGACCATTCTTTGTATAGCTACTGAACAGTACTGTACTGTGGTATATTCTTTCTTTTACTGTACAGTGTGTTTCTATCTTTTTCATCTGTGGATCAAAGCCACCGAACTGTGGTACTTTTTGTTTTACTTTATAAAATAACTCAGATAGTATACGCGGGCGCTGATTGGACGAAAACCTACTGTTTGTTTCATTATACAGCGTGGTTCTAACGTTTTCGTTTTTGTATCAAACCATGCAGTCGGGCCATTCTTTGTAAAGCTACTGAACAGTACGTATATACTGTACTGTGGCACTGTTTGTTTTACTATACGGTGTGGTTCTAACGTTTTCATCTGTGGATCAAACCATGCAAAGTGACCATTCTTTGGCGGGAAAGCCACCGAAGCGTTGTACTTTTTGTTTTACTTTATAAAATAACTCAGATACTACGCGCGCGCTGATTGGTCGAAAACCTATGGGTTATTGCGCCAGTAAACCCATAGAAAAGAGAAACATTTTCTGTTTCTATTTAAAGCTAGTTTAAAAGCAACACTGAAACCGCAGTTTCTATGGGTTTTCCGGCGTAATAAACCACTTGGGATGTTGGGAGAACACTCGAAGGGCTTACGTTTGTAAATCACTCGTCTGAGGCTCGTGGTTTACAAGCACTTCTCGTGTTCACCTAACATCTCGTGTTGTTTATTACGCCGGTAAACCCTACAGAAACGGCAGCTTTTTGCTTAAGTAACGGCACCATCAGAATACAAATTTGGGGTTTTCATGTATTTTATAAAGTACCATTACGGTTCACTTTTACTGACTACTGCTCATTTTCTAATGTTCTTGTTATCTGTCTCAATCCTTCTCAAATCTCAAATACTTTGGTAGCTTGTGTTTCTCTTTTGCTTAAGAATGTCAGTATCAATGCTCGGTTTATGCGATATCAGAGAATTGGCTTTGTGGTGGGGATTAGCCGATATAACCCACTAGATTATCAGTCTGATCGAATATACTTGTAGGGTTTAAAAAAAAATTCTATTCAATTCTAGAATGTAGCTCACTTGTCAAGCCCAGTCAACTGTTTTCTAAGCAGTTTCCCTGAGATCCACAAGCTTCGAGTTCATTAAGAACAGTAGTGTCAATGTCTTTGATGTCATAATTTGACAGCCGAAATCTCAACACGACTTGTTGATCCAGCGTTAGAACCCGGAGACCCCGCAAAGTAGCAGAAGTTGACAGAGCTTCACGCCGAGTTCTTGTCATCCTCTTCATCTCAGTTCGCAAAGGAGGCAGTTTTTTCCTTCCCTTAGCAAGAGAGGTGTCCATTGTACAAGCTGTGGGCGGCTCTATCACCTTTTTGCTCGTTTCATCGCAGTTTACCTGTTTAAAACCAGTCTTTGTTTCAATTCTCGTCAAGTATCCTGGATATGTATGAAATCTTTGCCTACCAAAAGCTTGAAGTCCTCTCGGCCGCCCGCACATTTCCATTAGAGAGGTTTTGTTTAGCGCCATAGCCGTGTGTGATAACTGCTGTGATGTTCTTTCTACCTTTTCAGCAAAAAATCCCTGGGATTTGCCGCGTGTGTTTTTACCATGAATGACACGTTCATTGCTGTGGTGGTTGCTTTGAGGAGGAGAAAGGGTTGGAAGAAAATGTTTGTTCCGTTTCTCAACTCGTTCATCCTGTGTTTTTAGTCCAGTGGTACTGTGTTGTTTTGACATTTCATTGGCTGCTTTATGTCCTAAGTTCTCGCCTCTATCGAAAGCAGACGGCATAGGGAATGGCACAGATTCAACATTCAACCTTTCGTCATCATAATTCTCATGAATTCTTCGCTTTTTATGCTTCCTTGGTCGTCCTTTGATTTTTACATCCATGTGCATCGCCTTTGCTCGGCCATATTTGGAACAGCTGCGTTGTGTTTCCTGTTCGTTGTCCGAAATAAATCACAATGAAGTCAAATATTTGTCGACAAATCGTATAGCTCAGTTTGTGAAAGGTGACTTTCTATTGGTTCAAGCTTGACCACAAAATCTTTAGTTATAACTTTCTATCGCCACAATGGTTTCTTTTTGTCACCTCAAAAATTAAAAAGAAAGCTTAGGTAAATGAAGGAAATAGCAATAAAAAATATCCGTGTGGATTTATGCACAAACCATGGGTAAACTGCTATCAGATTCAGTGTAAAACTAGTAAGTATTATCAGTTTGATCAAGAAAAGTATTTTGAACCTTATAAGCTCATTCTTTGAACTTTGTTAATTAAGTTGGTTATTTTATTTATTTTTTCTTAACTAATATTCCAACAATTAACTGGTAACGCATGCGCAGACTCAGGAACAAAACAATTTGCAGAAACAATTTCTGAGCATATGTTTCTCTCAAAGGGCCGGAGTTACGAGTTCGGGCCGTTGTTACGAGTTCCTATTTAGTGTGGGAAAACAAAAATCAATATTTCAGTTTGCGTCAATGGAACCGAAAAATAATGATCTAGAGTTCTTTTTAAATAAAAGACGATTGCCAGACTATTTGCAGAGTTCAGGTTAAAAAAGACAGTACTGATCTGGAGTTGTCATTAGTTGGTTAGTGAAAATAATGAGTCCATACAGCATCATGGGTAAGAAAACACTGCATGGGTTTTGGAGTCTGGTTTAACAGTGATAATTTTACGAAAGTTTTAAGGAAATGATATGGCTCTGTTGATAATATAACAGGAATAATCATAAAGAAATTAAAAATCCTGTCACTATGAACACAATTCAGTTTTGAAGCAAATGCTATTTTGCCTGAAAAAGAACAGACTTCAACAAGATTAACTACGTACCGGGGGGTACTCTTAGAAAAATTGGGTAGGGATGTGCGACCCGCTTCTTAAAACACGTACCCTATTTGTATAGGTAATCACATGATTTGTCTCGTGCAATTTGGGATAAATCAGCACGAGTAAATTTTTCAAAGGCTAACCAAATTGCACGAGCCCGTAGGGCGAGTGCAATTTGTAGTCTTTGAAAAATTTATTTATTTATAATATACATGCAAAAATTTAATTTCAACTTTCTGCACTCAATTTCAACTTTTTGCACTCAATTTCAATTTTCTGCACTGTTTGGGATTAATTGACGTGCTCTCAGCCAATGAGCATGCTGAAATTTTTGCATGTATATTATTAATGACCAAAATCTACTATTTTCCCTACCCTAGTTATCATCTTACCAAAAATTTGATACCCTACTTATGACTTGAGCCTTATTAAAAATACCCAGTTTCAGACCTTCCTTATAATTATTTCCCAAGTTCAGACCAATGTTAAAGTCAATGTTTATCTTCTTTTATTAGGTAGGCTACACGGCTGCATGTACAAAGTTTCGAGCTCTGAATTCCACACTATAACACGAGTGCAAAAATCGATACCCTATTTATGACCAAAACGGCTGATGAACCCTACCCTTTGGGGCCGCACATACCTCATGGAGTAGCCCCCGGGTTAAAACCTAAATATGATGATCGATCAGTTTCATCTGTTCAAGATTCTAGTGAAGATTATGCTTCTACAAATATAGTTGTAAGGGGTATTTTACGAGGACGTGGGACCATGCGAAAAAAAAAGACAGCTCTCGAGGGGTGTCATCCCAAAAAAGATATGGAAAAAAGGGGGGGTCACCTGAAATATATTCGCAATACTTTGAAATGGCATAATGTTTTAACAGAGGCCTATCAATGAAATCGCTGCTTCAAGGGGGGGGGCATGTGAAAAATTGGCAAGCTGAGGGGGGTCACGTAATTTTGACTTGGTTCTTCTCGAATCACACCAGCCCCCCCCCCCCTCCCTCTTAAAAACTGGACGGTCCCTAAAGAGGGAAGAGTATTTAAACATTATTTACAGAGGGAAAAATCCTAAATTGAGACATCATTATGCTCACATCGTGTCCATTTACGTATATTGTATGAACAAAGTGGTAAATTTAGTCTCAACCAGTTTCAAAGGATGTAGGTTGACAAAAGCGAACCGACCTTCTAGCTATGGAAAACCCAGGCTTAAACTGTATTCAGTTGGTCTCAATCTCAGCATGTATGCACGTTCCCAGAATTTTACATGTTTATAAAGCCGAAGAATCGACAGGTCTGAGAAATCGAAAATTTCAATCAGTTAGACAATGAATGTTGACTTTATGAGTTAGCAAACTGACAGCTGCCGAATACTCGTATTGTTCCTTTTTTGCCGCATGTTTTGGCTGTCCATGTAAATTCGGGTCATTTTGCGATCCTCAGTGGCTGATCATTGGTCATGGCGCTTCGAACGTTTCACGCATCCATTTTTTCCCATCTCGTTTGTTTTTCGTTTTATGTTTCTAGTACTGACTAGAAAGTTTAGGATCGATAGTGACAACTGACGAAAAACACTAGCAAAAGCCGCCATATTTCCACCATGGACTCACAAAGAAAGATTCACCTTTTTTGGGAAATAACAAATTAAAAGCCAAAAGACAAATGTACAGCGCTGGTTTTATGGTCGGAAGTCACGAACTCTCACCAGAACAAATTGATAGACTCAAATAGTTTTAACACAAGACTAACCTGTTGGTGAGAGAATTCACCGGTTCCACAGACTACTAAAATCAACGTTCCTTTGATCATATGTCTAATGTGCACGGAGATAAACGATTTAGACAATGTAGTTCGGTAAAATTCACATTGTAACTATACCTAACATTTCTTATAAACAGTGCAGTTTTTGATGCAATACTTTTTTGTCTATATTTTCACCAAATATGGCACTGAAGCACTGTTTCAATCATTTTCGCGGCTGCACTGAATGCGAAGTTGAAACAGTTTACCAGATGTACCAGCTTTTTTACTAGCGGTACAGTGCTAGAGAGAAACAATAATTAATAACTGTTAACGCAGTAACTTCCACTCCTACATAACCGGCCGGACCATTTTCAACGATTTCGTGGGACCAATTTTTCCCGCAGAGATGTGATGAAATTTGATTTTATAACTCACTAATGGCTCATCCGGTTCGGACAGCGCTTACCATAGTAAATTCTTGTAGATGACGTCTCTGCCAACCTAGACTTATTCAACAGATTTATGATCTAAGAGCAAAATGTTTCAGTACCTGCTGGAAGCTTTCAGTTCTACTCCCAGTGAAGTGTTCAACTTGCCGAGTGATTGTTTCAAAGTATAACAATCCTAACTTTTTGTGTTCGCAAAATGGAGTTAAAGGTTGCTAATTAGGGAAACGATTTCTTGCGTATTCCGATGTCAACAAATCTATTCCCTAAGTCAGCTTTCTTAATGGTTACGAATCCAAACACGAAAACCAACCGAATGAGAGCTGATACCAGATTAATCCTGTGCATGATTATAGTTTGCTAGAAACATGAAACTCCTTGTAAACGGGATTAGTACGTAACAACCAAGGATAACACCTAACCGAGCAAACTAAATTTATCACAGAAATCAAGAACTAGAAATTTGGCGTCTGGAAATCAATTCCATACCGTTGTGATATTCAGTGTGTATGAGGGCATCAATCAAAGGTTTTCCTTGCTGGGTTTTGGTTATCAAATCTTGCTCAGAAGTTGTGTTAAAATACAAAGCAGTGTAGTAGATTGCTCAAGGTGTACTGTTAACCGCTTGATAATGTCACTTCAACAGTTGATTGGTTTTGGACCTTAAATAAATATTTAAAATTTTCACAAAGACGGCTTGCTTTGAAAGGTCGGCTTAAAAGCTTAAGTTTGTCCAGAACGATGTGCTGTATTATTATTGTAGTGTCTAAAAGTTGACATCACTTTTTCGACACTTTTTGCCACTTCCAATGAGCCCCTCCCAGGGGGGGGGGGGGTATATGCTCCCTTGATCCCCAGGTTTTCCCATAGTTTCTCCCTTGATCCCCGTTAATAAATTCGAAAGCTCCCCAAAATGTTTTTTCTCTATGCTCCCATGATGCATTGCATGACACAAAGGGACCTGATGGCCCTGGTAAGTGACGTAAGTTGCCCGATGGAAATTATCTTTATAACTACTGAGACTGCTAAAACATTTATCAGTCTCTGCTTTTCTACAGGTAAACAGTCCCGGAACAGAGCAAAAAAATCGAAAAATCAGAGTTTCCTTGATCTCCCTTGATCCCCAAAATCTAAAGCCATGCTCCCTTAATCCCTGAAAATAATTTGACGATCTCCCGATATCCCTAAAAATAAATGCCCATGCTCCCCTGCTCCCTAAAACCCCTGGGAGGGCCTCTCCAATCAGTATGCATTTGCTGAAAGCCTACACACGGGAAGTTACATTTTGGTTCGGAAAACCTTTGTTTGAGACCAGGTTAAAGGCGATTATCAAAGAGAATAGTCTTCAGTCCAGATAATCGGATATTTTTTTTCTATTGAATCAATTGATTCAAAATATTCATTGTAAAATCTGTCTAGAAATGGATAAGAGAAAATGAATAGCTCAAGTCCAGCTCAAGTCAGTTCGACCTCCCGCCAGAAGGGGACCGGGGCGAGGAAGTAAGACGGAAGGATAGGAACTCAGAAACAAGAAATATAAACTTTTCCTGAAAGGTTTCTTACTATTTTAGTTTTTGTATTGTACTATTTCCAATTCTTTCCTTTATATAGTGTTAGTTTGTCAATTTCATTATTATTTGCAATAAATACTAAAACTTTACTAACTAAGGTTCGTCGAGCGATAGTGGTGTAACGGTTATCATGGCGGCTTCCCAAGCCGTTGACCCGGGTTCGACTCCCGGCTATCGCACGTTATTGTTTTACTTTTTTTGGTATATTTTCTTTTCCGCAATGACTTGCCTGTTCCTTTTATCTGATTTTTACGATACTTTGCTTGATAATAATGCTACAGCAATGTTTACAACAGAAACAAAAATGCGACTGGGGGTAGTCAGTCCCCAGCCCGTCACTGATAAATTTAGTTTGCGCTGCATAGGAGACTGGGGTTATAAATGGCGGGCGCATTTAATATCGAAGACTTTGTGATAAAAACGGCAAGATCAAATGGATAACTTTGCATTTTTATTGTACGCACACATGGAATGCTAACACGGTCATGTTGCTGTCCTCCTAGGTGCCACCAAAAGCTTACTACATTCCAAATTTTATCACAGCAGAGGACGAAAAGGAACTCCTAGATCAGGTAGAACTTAAAAAGGACTTCTCCATTTATTCATTTGAACACGTACTCATGTCTCTTGATTTATTTACATTCCAATTTCCATTAATCATAATTGTAGTTCCGGCTAGATTTCCGTATAACCCATGCTTCATTACGCTTGCAGTCTTTTGTCCATAGAAAAACAGCACAAACAGAATAGACAATGTCATGTGATCTCTTATTTTCCATCTTTTTGAATGTAAACCAGTTTATTTACAGAACTCACAGCCAGTGCCCTTAATTTCTAGATATATGGCGCGCCTAAACCAAAGTGGACCAAGCTATCTGGAAGGCAGCTACAGAACTGGGGTAATTGCAGGCCTGTCTTTCTTGTCTGAGATGTATTCTTGTTACTTTTCTACTGAAATTGTAATGATGTGAAAAGTTTTGATTGCAATTATTAACATCTTATTACTGACCTGCATGCTAGGAGGTTTTAAGAAACCCTTCTTCTTGTAGCAAGAATTTCAACAATAACAATGATAATGATAAATAATAATAGATAATAATATTAAATAATAATTATGATTATGTTTGATGGTGACAGTTTGTATTTTCACATTCATTTTTGCCTTCTCAGGAGGTTTGCCACATCCAAAGGTAAGATGACATTGCATATTATTTAGTGTATTATTATATAGGTAAACACCAGAGAAGTATAAGGTGAGCATTCATGCAAAAACATATCTTCACACATGAATCAAAATAACATGTTATTTTCACAATTGAAAATATCTTGTTGCTGAAGTAATGGTATGGAGCTGAGGTCACTCGTGAAGTATTTTTTGACACTTGATGAGATTGCGTATCTCTGCAGGGCCATGTTATATCCTTTACTGATGTGGCCAAATATATTGCTATCATAATTATTATGTTCTAAACCTGTGAATGTATACTTTATCTTTTAATGGTTGAATTATACCTAAAGTTGGTGACTAGTTTCATTCCTTGTATTTGTTTCTAGGGAATGGTTGTAGAAAAGCTTCCTCCAGTAAGTGCCTTGGTGTTTTCACATTTAAACCCATGTATGATAAATTAATCTGTTTGTTTCTACTGCTGCTATAACAACTGTGGTGTATTAAACTAGTAAGCAGTAAAATAATAATACTTTATTGGTCATAGTTTAGTTTATTCTTCATTTACTTTCTGTGGCAGTGTTGGTTGGTTCCAACCAGACTGCAGCCTCAGAGAAACTGAAAATGAAATCAAATAAAATAATTTATCTTTATTTAAGGAGGGTGCCGCATTAACCCTTTACGAGTTGTCTAACATACGGCCCTCAAGAATTGAAATAAAGAATATTTTTCCCCAGTGGCTGCAAAAGTATGTGATTAAAGTGGGAATGCTTCCAGTGTTTAATGGTGTAATGCCAAATCACGTGTTGGTGAATGAATATCAACCAGGACAAGGAATTATGGTGAGATTCAGATACTTTTTATGTGAAATGGTAGCAAAAAGGTAACTTCAACAATAGCATATTTACGACTATGATCTAATAATATTAAAAATAACCATATTAATATCATTATTTCCTTTAAGACATACTATTCCAACTTATCTGGTAGACAGTCAAACATCGTGACAATATTCATTGTTGATTTTAAAATGTTTTCTTATTGAGGTTCAGCTATTTTTCTTGAATTTGACTTAACTAGTTTTAGTAGATTTTGTTTCTGCTCACAGCCTCATGAGGATGGGCCACTGTTTTATCCAGTTGTGTCGACAATCAATCTTGGTTCACATACTTTCCTGGATTTTTATCATCCTGTAAAAAGTGAAGGTCAAACTGGTGAGGTATGTATTCCAGAGACATCTGCCTCAATCTGTTAAGCTACAGTAGATGTCAACAGGCTGATCTTCAAATTTGGTTTGTTTCACTTCCTACTTTCCTAACAATTATATGCACTTTTAACCAGTAAACCCTTTTTTAGCGCCTGTTCGCACACCACCTTATATGACTCCCTCCTCACGGAATGGACAAGGGGTAACATAATATGTATTACCTTGATAGATGATTAATGAATTCTACAACATTTTTAGTTCATAATTTTATCTTATCTCAGTTACATATTGGCTATTCATAATCATGAGTCATTTGCTGTTTCCTTGCCAGCTAGTTTGCAATAAAAATTTCAACTTGGTTCTTGGAACTATTGATGCATAAAGTAGACACTCGATAAGGCTGAAGTGAATTATCCTATTATTTATTATTTTTCATTATAGGAACACTCTGATCAGTTGCCAGCGGGAATGCGCCCGGAAGATCGTTATTTCATGTCTCTTCTACTGGAACCTCGCAGCTTGTTCCTGTTAACGGAACAACTCTACCACAACTTCTTGCACGGAATTGAAGAGAGAACTTGTGATGTTGTTTCGGACATTGTCAGAAATAGAGATATGTGCAATGTTACACCCGGAGAAACATTAGAAAGATCTACAAGAATCTCTCTTACCATTAGAAATGTACCAAAGACTCTTAAATTTAAACTTAACCTTGGTAGATAGTACAGGTTTTTTTTCCCAATGATATTGCACTGATTTTTAGGGAAGAGAACTTTGATAACCATATTTAAATTATTTGTAACTTGGCTCCAAGGCTTTGAAAAAATATACAACAACAACATCACTCTGAAGCTTTTTAAGATAACTGACTCAATCCTGTCCTTTAAGGTTTGGAGCCATGTAAAAAGCTTTAGCTATGTTTATAATTTAAGCACAATAGAAACTCTAATTATCATTTTGACCTATTGAAATTGGATTATTGATGAGTTAATAAAATTTTAACTAAATATTATTGTGGTATTATTAGGTTTCCTATTTGAAATAAAGATTTGTTTTTGTAATTATTTCTAGGTTCTTGGCATGATTATAAATAAAGAATGTTAAGAGTTTTAAATCTGCTTAGTTTTCCTTCCAACCGAAGAAGTGTTACGATAAGCAAAGCAAGTTACAGTCACACGCACACCTGATCCTGGGGGAGTGGCAACGGTTTTTAAGCTGAAATAGCGATATAACTCACTGAAACATGCCCTTTCAGATGGCCTGAGAATCGGGTGAACAACATGAAATGCCACACGGCAACAAAGTCATTCGATTTTATTGAAAAAGAACTAATTTTCTCCCACCTAACGACAGTCTATGCATTTCCCATAGAAACCGTTATGAAGCGGGAGTTTGGGCCACCTGTGGTCCGAGGGTGCTTGCCTCTTGTCTGCTCGCGTAAGCTTGGGTACGATAGCAAACAACATGGCGGGCGCTATTGTCAAATTTAACTAGGATGGCGGTACTCTATAAATAAACTGATTCAGTTATTTTCCCCTTTTCTTTGGGACCTCGATGGAGGGGGCTAAACGCGCAACAGAACTATCGTTTCAACGAGCTCACCACGCTGTACATTTGGTCCAAAGAGCGATTTCTACTGGCAGTGACCCTAACGTTTTGTGCGTGGCTAGAAGTGACTCTAAGCTTTTTGTAGCTGCCAAATTAATTGAAGAAATCTGGAGAAGTGGCGATAAACAAAGGAAGATAGTCTTCTTGGTTGAAAGCGAAGAAAGTAAGTTGTAACTTACAGAGCTAAAAGAGCTAGCACCTGGCGTTCAAAGTCAAAGGAAACTGAATGTTTTCCTAATGGTTTGCGATGCACTGTTTAATTTGTGTTTTGTCTTTCATGCTATAGTTTATATGAATAACAACAAAATCGATATTCTTGACAATCAATCATTCCACTATTAAACAAATGATTATTAGGATTGTGGGGATAGTTTCTAAAGAAACTGGTGCTGCGTCGGTGGGGAATTGAAACAAGAAATTGGGTAAACGAATTGATTAAATGATGATTTACACCACCATAAGGTAAAAGGGAGGTGCTGACGTTTTGAGCGTCAGCCCTTCGTCGGAGCAAATGATAATAAGAAAAATGATAAGTTAAAATATAATAAATTAAATGTACGCATTAAGGTCTCTTCTAGGGAATAATTTTTGGTTCCCAAGACTGTTTGCAGGAATGTTTCTCCAGATGTTGTCACATGAAGTTGTTGATAAAATGTTGAGCTTTTAATATCTATTTTGTCTCTTGTAGGTGCTATCGTGAAGCCATTCTTAGAGGCAGCTAGAAATCAGAGCTTTTTGTCTGTGAAGACGTTTTTTGATCACCAGAGTCCAAATGATGAAAATGAAAGTAATTTGACAGAACCAGGTAAAAGCATCATTGTAGCAGATGGGCCTCGTTTTATGAAAATTCTAGAAAGCAACCAAATTGATACAGAGTCCCTGAGTCTTATTGTGTTCGATAGTTGCCATTTGGTTCTAGACAAGGAACATCCTTTTGCTAGTATTCTACGGAAAATTTTCAACTCTGGATTTCTTTCTGTGACAAAAGTAGTTGGTTTGTTAGATATCTTACTGCATCAGTCATGTGCACAAGAGCTGGAAAGGTTTCTGACCAGTATTGAACAATCATTTGGCTGTAAAGTAGATGTCTCCAGTGACCTGTTAGCTGTGAACAAATTTGGGGAAAAAGCATCTGAGGAAATAGTTAGTTATTCATATATTCAAACAAGCGACCTAGTATGGAAAAAATGCTTTGGCATTCTACAAGACACATTGGTCTTCTTAAATGACTGTCACACAAATAAGTCAGTACTGCCTTGTGTCAAGATTTTTAATTATCTTGTCTCTGAGTGCTGCAGAGGTCTTTTAATGTTTGGGATACTATCTGCAAGAACAACTGCTCTACTTATTATCAAGGAAATCAACAAAATGGAGAAACATTGTTTTGATTGCAACATGGTACTTATACTACAATTTTGCAGAACTCAGATGAATCTTATTGTTAGTATTTCAAAACCAGGGTCCTTTGAAAACTTTGGCCAAAATGTCAGTGAACTTACAGCAAAGTTGCTAGATTTCCTGGCCAAAGATTTTAAGCCTTATAGCACCACTACAGATGGCATTCAGAGCGTCTCAAACTGCCAATATTCCTCTCATAATGGCTCTGCAAAGCTTATGAACACGGATGAGAACTTATCAAAGGAAGCACAACATCTTGGCAGTTTGAGTACATCACATTTAAATCAGAACTCTGACATGCAATATTGCGATGCCAGTGAGAGGTTGAATACAGAGAAATGTCTCAAAGATCTGCAGTCGCCTAATGACTTACATACTCAAAATCCAAGTGATAACCCTTTGTGTGTAATACTTGTTCCAAGTACAATAATTGCCAAGGCAATCAACTCACTTATAAACAAATTGTCATGCAGTGAGAAAATGTACAGCTTCCTTAAGAGTGGTGTTGTATACGTAAGTGACAGACAACAAACATTGAACGAAGATGCAGGAGACAGCATTATGCAAAGTGTGCAAGATGGTTCCATTAATGTTCTTGTTGCAACTTTTACAGTTGAAGAAGAGTTGTATGTTCCCAGGTGCAGTCTTGTTATACGCCTTGGTATGCCCAAGTTGTATAAAAGTTACTTGAATGCGAAAAGAAAACTAAGGGCTGCTGGAGCAAAGTTTGCAGTATGTTTGAATGAAGATGAAAAGGCTGACAGTGAGAAAAGATATAAGGTATTTGCTACTGTTTCATGCTTTTTTTGTCATTTAACTGCAAACTCCTGATGTAATTATTGTATTTCTGGTGTGAAATCTGAGTGTGTGTTGAAAGGCTTCATTGATCCAGGGATTGAGAGATTTGTCAACCCCTGGGACAGTCTTGTGTAAATGCATGTCTTCATCCAGTGCTGCCTGTGGTAAATTTTCTAAGGTTTCGGCTCACAATACCTGATTGCCAGTGGGGGAGCAAGAGGAAAAAGCAAGCAAGCAAACTTGTGCCATCTGCAAATGGCATTTGTTTTTTAATTTCCTATCAATGCAGTGTAGTTTCTTTAAAAACAAACCTTTGCATGAATATTTTTTGAGAGAGCTTTACCTGCAATTAATGCATCTAATAGATTATTAATTTACTTTTTAAAATTGGGAATTGAATTTTTTGTTTCCTTAGCAATTAACAATAAATACCTCTTACTAACCGAGTTTGATGTCCATACTCTAAGTTATGGACCAAGTTTTTTCTGCTTGGATTTATGGCCCACATGCTTTGCACGGGCTAAAAATCCGAGTGGAAAGACAATGATCCATAACTTACAGTGCGGACCGAGAAAACAAGGTTTGTAAGATATTTATTATATATGTGGAGACATTTTGGTGACCAAAAGAAACTTTTTAATTTGTTGGGCCGTAGAGTATAGTGCAGCCCACTAAATTGACCAATCACAGCGTGTTTACTAACTGAGAGATATAGTAAATGACATTATGGAAACCTTCTTTAGGAATTTAAATGTATTGAGAGCATCCTACAGGAAAGGTGTCCATGGTTTAGACCGCCCTGTCAAGAGGCTGTAGACCTATTTAAAGGAGACATTCTGGAATCATATCAACCCTTTGGAAATGAAGGCCCTAAAGTGGATCTACTGTCTAGCATTTCTCTTGTTAACAGGTACACCACCAAGGTTTGAATCTCATATGACAGCCTGGAAACTGTAATGTGATTTTTTTCTAGAATTGCTATTGATCATAATAATCATATGATATACTCATAGCCCTTTTGGGTTTGCCACCTATGGCTCAGTATTTTTCTGTTATTCAAAAAACCAAAAGAACTCTTGGTAACAAGATGTCATCATCTGAAGCACTCACTTCCCTTAAATGGAATCCCCTGGCCGGGCGACGCTTTGGTCTCTGCTGTCTTGTTGTACAAAATGCTATTAAAGGAGACATTCCGAAGCAGTTTTAATAGTGACTTTTTTAAGAGACTTACATGGACACTACACTAGAAACAGCTACTTACCCTAAATCCATAACCCAAGAACTGATTGGGGTAAAAGAACAACGTACTTTACATGCATAAGCGATTGGACAGTTCTTCCCAATGCTGATGCAATGTAAAATTCTTAAGCATTACATTAAGAAGTTTATGTGTTTTCTGTTAGTCTTTTTAGATTGTTGTAATTAGTTTATTTTCAATTTTCAACCTAGTTGTTGTGGACCTCCCTGAAAACCACATAGTGCAATGGGAGCATCCTCTTAAAATATTTTTTATATTATTATTATTATTATTATTATTGTTATTATTATTATTGTTATTATTATTATTGTTATTATTATTATTATTATTGTTATCCAAAATCCCCATCATGCAGTGCAACTCATCTGCTATGGTAAGGTAGGAGATTGGTATGCTATATTTTCTTTTCAGTGACTGTTCACTCAATTGTTTTGCCTTTCTGACTGGAAGACTTTGTGCTTATCCCTCACCATGACCTGTTCAAAGTATTCAAATTCATAAACCAAAAGAAAATAAGAGAATACAAGTGTTTCATGGCCTTTTTGGACCCAAGGTACTTATGTACTTGTGCCACTCAATGTCCTTATCTAACTGTTATGTATCTACTGCACATTTTGTCTTCACCAGATATTGTTCCAAGTTCCCCAGCATGGGTGTTGGATCACCCCTAGTTACTTGTACAACAGAAGAAAAGTGGACTAATAATGAACTACAGTTCTTGTCCACACTTTACCTTCCTCGGAACTCACCATTTTATCACCCAATAAAGGTATAGCCAATATACTATACAATGTATGCTTCTGTATGTAATCTTAGTTTAATCAACAAGATAGCTTTGGTAGCCACAATAGCTCCTGAAGACAAATTTAACTGCAATCAAAGGGTCATTACTAAACGGAAAGAAAATTGAATTCAGTCAACGTTTGAAAACCACTGAAAGTCCTCGTCAAAACCTTCACACTTCAAAGGCCATTTCTCCTTTTTCAGAATTTTTTCCTACTTACTAATGAATAACAGTGTAAATTCTTTAATGGCCTCGGTTTGTCAGGCCGTACTAGAAGTTACAGAAACTCATTTTTTTTTAATTGCACTTATGGTAAGCGCTAGTACACTACTGTCCTCTAACGTGCTTCGTATGTTAAGTAAGATGTACTGGATACAAACCACTTCGATACATTAATTATTAGTTATTATCATTGATAAGGCAAGTGTCTCACTGAAGAGGAATGAAGCTGATGAAATGACGATCATGAAAACTAGAATCAAAGCTGAGATGTATGTGGCACTGGAAACCTGCCGTCAGTTACATCAAGCAGGAGAGCTAAATCAACAGCTGGAACCGATAATGAGGTGCTTCACATAGGGCATCAACTGACAGATAATTTGTTTGTGAACAGCCACATTAAGGGTGTGTTCCTTTGGTATGATCTGAATCTGGATTTCTGATCCGAGATCAGTCAGGTCATGGCGCATCAAAGAAACCGATGTATACTTACCCTGATGGATTCGTCTGTCCGTTTGATGTGCCATGATCCATGTGATCACGGATCACAAATCTAGATCCCGGATCATACCAAAGGAACGCACCCATAGTTAATAGACCAAGATGATTGTAATTCCAAATGTTATGGATTATTGAGGTCAAGGCAGCTGGATGTACGCCGAGTTCTTTTCCCCCATTTCTCATGCTTTCTCGTGGGCCGAAATACCTTTGAGATGCATCAAACACAGAGAAATGTATTAATATTTAGCCTTCACGTATAAGACACCGTATCTGAAATACGACTCGTACTCCACAGCGGAGTAGTTTTATCGGAAGTTGAGGTGTTGATAGAATGTGTGCGTTTATCAATTTTTTGATCCAACCTCCATAATGAAATTAGGCATGCAAAAACGAACCTTCTTTCATCCTACATCCGTCACAGTGTTTGATTTCCTTTTTCTTTCTCTCATGCACTGCTTATAAATGTAAGGCCTTAAAGTCACGGAGTCATTTTTAAGAGACCTAGTGACTCGCAGCATCTTTTCCTAGCACAGATACAACACGTTTCATCTGACAGCTGAGAATGGACAGTGTGAAGATGAAGTGGCTGACAACGGCCTGGGAATGCCTGGATCAGTGAAAAGAAACCGAGTTTACAAACGAAAGGTTCCTCCAATAGCCTTTTTTTATTTTTTTAGTTACTGTACGCGCGGTATGATTGGTCAGTTGAGCGTGCCGTATTATCTTTCAGCACGTGCGATATGATTGGTCAATTCAGCGTGCCAGTCTATCTTAGGACGCACGGTATGATTAGTCAATTGAGCATACCACATTTCACATTTGTCTCTGGTAGACAATTTTCAAAGCATATTTAGAGTCATTTCGCAAATGATAGTTTGAAAGAAGGTTTTTGGGACTCAAACCCACGATTTTGGAAGCTATTGACATTTCTTTGTCAACATGTCGTGTTAAAGCTGTCAAAATCGTATCGAATAAATGGCTGCTCTGTTTATTTGGGAATTTTAATTGTAAGTTACGGAACGTGTGATTGGTGATTCAACTATTAACGTTCTCGCGCAGATTGAAAGCGCACGCGTAAACAGGCTCAAAGTAACGCGGCAACGGAAGCTGTTAATTTAGATGACTCATTGGTGCTTTCTTCTGTTTAGTTTGCTTCCATATTGGAACACAATCTTCCGCGGGCTGGAGAGAAATGCTATTTGTATTCGATTGAACTGACTTTATCCAAGCCGTGCAACACTGAACGCGCAAGCAGATCACGACACATTGCCCATTCTTCAACTGCACTTTACTCTCTTGGAATTCTCTCAAGGAAGCGTTTACCCAAGGTGAGATAGTCGTTGGCAGACGCCTTTTATTCCCTTGTGGAAAAAAATTCAAAAGTGAGCTTTTTACTAGGCAACGATTCGCTTAACTTGTCTCGCAATTGACCGGTGTAGTAAGAACGCAATTTCAAGGACATGTCATTTGGCCAGAAAAATGTCGTGGGCTCCAATAGCGTCTAGCCTCTTCTTTTTCCTCGCTGAATTGAGTTATTTCTGTGAGGTTCAAGTCTTAGAATTAATAGTTATAAATTGTTCTCATTGTTCATGAGTTACTTAATACCGACGGATTTTTTTCCGCTTGAAATTCTCCCATATCCCCTTCTCAGGGGAAGGATTAAGTGAAACAATAGCCTCTTATAAACACAGCTCGAGGGCCTTACTAGGGAATAATGAACTGGGGTGGTAACGGTCCGCATGGCAAATTCCCAACCAGAAAAGGACCAATCAGAACACTCGGATTTTCCCTTATCTTGCTTTATAAAAATGGAAGATATCTACTTTTCAGCTGCCAGCGATGGTGATATTTGATCGAGAGGGAGAAGTGACTGTGACTGTAAAAGAGTGTACTCATCATCCTGATAGTCTAACAACCGAACAGATCTCGTTGATTCAAAGGTTCAGTGGCTATGTTTTCACGGAAATTGTCAAGCCAAAAAGCGATTTGCTGGCGTCCTCACTGATTTTCAATCCAACTGCTGCAGACTTTGGTTATTACACAGTCCTGCTAGAGCACACAGTTACAACGATAAACAGCGGTAACACACCTAGTTCCCTACCACGGTTTAAGAAATCAGTCAAAGAGATTGCTTTTGATTTCATGAACTCTCTTGAGCGTTCACTGGGCAGCTTTACAAACCCCAATGATCCTCCGCCACCAGGGATGCAGGATGTCGAGCTTTTCCGAGATTCAGTTGTGACAACAGTGTATAGCGACAAGAGGACGCATTACTATGTAGCAGACATAAAGTATGACTGCAGTCCTGCCGACCCTTTCCCTAACCCAGTGGTTGCACAGACGTTCTCAGAGTACTACCAAGTGCGGTATAGCGTTAATATAAACCCGAATCAGCCTTTACTTGATGTCGACCATGTTCATACCCGATTTAACTGCCTGATTCCTCGTTATCAGAGCATAAACGGTATAGTACGCACTGCACGTTGCAAGGACTCCAAGCGGAGCCAGAGGTCAAAGATTCTTGTCGTGCCCGAGCTTTGCTCTATCCATCCAGTGCCTGGTTATCTGTGGCACCAGATCTGCAAACTCCCCACGGTGTTCTATCGTATCGACTCGCTTTTGCTCGCAGAGGAACTTAGATCCTCTCTTGCCAGAGATCTCGGCAAAGGAGTTGTCAACTGGCCGAACGAGGTCCCACTGCCTTTGTTGACGTTTGGAGACGTGGTGGGAGAAGAGATCGTATGTCAGGGTGAAACCGCTGAGGATGATGGCGTTACGGATATTTTATGCGTAAAGGACAAGGGTAAAGAAGCGCCGGGTAAGGAAGAAGGACCATACCACGGTGTAGTCATCAACAGAGTACTTGTTAGAGAAGATACTGCCCGTCAATTGGAACTCCCAAGTGATCCTATTTGTCCTGATCATTCAGACCCAGTAAGTATCGAGGAGTCTTCCATTGACGAAAAGGAAGAGCTGCTTAAAAGGTTCGTTGACCTTATTTCTGAACTGGAGGACCAATATATTGAGAGGGATTCATCGAATAGCATTTCGCATTGTACTTCAGCCATGCCGTCATTTAATGAGAATACAAGTGCGCAGCATATCAAGACTACAGATGACCACGGAATAAGGCCTTCTGAGGATCTCGATGGCGATTCGGTGGTAAGAGACCCAGAATCAAGGAGCTGCCATACTCCCAACATGAAGGGTATCATCCAGTCTGAGCATGGAAGCTTGCTGCTTGGTGGTTCTTGTGAGACTCTGTCCGGTCACACCGATAAAGCTGTTTCTGTCTCCATTTGGAGTGATCCCCATCTGAGTAGTTTGTACCAAACCTGTGGCCCACCTGTAACTGTGGTTCTTCGCGCTCTAACCTCTAACAGTGCAGGAGATGTATTTTCTCTTGAGAGGTTAGAGGTGTATGGAGATTCTTTTGTCAAGCATGCCATCTCATCTGCTTTGTTCTTCAGGCATCCATACGAGAATGAAGGGAAGTTGTCATTTATCCGCGGCCTTTCTGTGAGCAACCGTCAACTCTTCTACCTTGCACGACGGCGTGGATTGCCTTCGTTTCTCTTTACAAATCCATTCCTTCCACTAGTAAATTGGATACCCCATGGATTCTATTTGAACGAATGTGATGATCCCAGTGTACAATGCGATGGCCAGCTTCTTCTCACGCCAGTTGAAAGTATTCAAGACATGGACGAGGAGGAAGATGAAACGTTCTTGTTTGAGGACAGATGTTCTGCTGGTATTGGTACGACTGCCGAAGGCTCTTCTGGCGAGGGCCACACCTACAAAGCTCAGTTAAGCCCACGTCTCCATCATCGTTGCTCAGACAAGACAGTTGCTGACGCGGCAGAGGCACTTATTGGCGCTTATCTTTCGTGCTTTGGTCCAAGAGGGGCCTGCCAATTCATGGATTGGCTGGGGATGGACCTAACCGCGCCTGGATTAATTGAAAAGGCACTTACTAAAATTGAAATACTGGCCGAGGATCCATCGAAAAAAGGTGTCCATTCCAATCCTTGCTTTTGGAGAAAAACAGCAGATGACTCGAGAGGAACTGGTCACGTGTACGCGGCTCCCGATCAGGACGGAATGCAGATAGCTGAGAAACACGCACCAATTCCAGCAGTGTACGAACCCGATTTGGCTGAAAACCCAGATCACTATGACATGTTCCAACAACTGGAGAGCTCACTGAAGTATGAATTTAAAAACAAGTCGTTATTACTACAGGCCTTCACACACATTTCCCTGCCCCGTGGTTACAACACTGTCCACAACAGCTACGAGCAATTAGAGTTCTTGGGAGATGCACTGTTGGACTTTCTGGTGACTCGACATCTCTTTTTCTACCACAGAAATTTATCTCCGGGAGAAATAACTGATCTGCGATCTGCAGTTGTTAATAACTTTAGCTTTGCTGCATTAGCAGTGAGATTTGGGTTTCCTAAACTGTTGCGATCACTGTCGCCTTCACTGTTTAGAACTGTGAACACGTTTGCCACACATCTTCGAGAAAGAACGGAGAAGCAACCGCACGTTAACCCAGATCAGGTGAGATATTAAGTAACAAAGTACTTAGTATGTACCTAAAGACGCACAGTAGCAGCAGAAAGCCTGCATAACCAGACCTCAAGTATATTTCAGTGTTGGCTTAAGCGTAAGGCTCACAAGTGCGTTTTTCCTCCTCTGGGATAGGCTGCTAGTCCATCAGAGGGCTACCCTTCCCCCAGTATTACATGATATGTACCACAGGATACCTACATGAGCTGCAGGAGACCCACACCCGAAAGTAGTTTTTACTCCCCGTTTGGTGGGATGCTAGTCCACCACAGGGTTTCCCCCAGTGTTATATGATGTGTACCACAGGGGAGACACGGGAGGCCTATACCTGAAAGTATTGTTTGCTCCCGTTTGATGGGATGCTAGTCCATTGTAGGGTTAGCCCAGCATTTCTTCACCGATACTCATTGATGCACCTGCGTGTGAAGAAGCTCTAGTTACGTTTCTGGCCTTTAATCCCATTCTTGCTACTCCGATGTCAAGACAACTGTTTTACTAGCTACTGTACCCCCAATTAATATGCCGGTCGACTCTGATACATCTGGATTGCGCTCACACTGCCCAAGCTAATCAAATGTCTTGTCGATAAAACTGAAAAGCAAGATCTAAAATGACGTACAACTTAAATCGACGAATGCGAACAAGCTTCGAGGAATGTTATTTTTACGTTAACGGAGTGACCAAGTTTCCCGCATTGCATTTGATGTTTTGTCAGGTGTACTCAAGTGTGTTTGTAGTTCCAAGCGAGAATGATGATGGTGATGATGACGAAGTTGTTGATGTAGAAGTGCCCAAACCCTTGGGAGATCTGTTTGAGGCTGTAGCGGGTGCTGTTTATGTGGACTGTGGGCAAGATATAGAAAGGGTGTGGCAGATGTATTTACCTATACTCCAACCATCTATTGGTAAGTCTGTCGTTGTACAAGCGCTTATCCTGAAAAAGTTCGATTTCCACATGAAAAGATGGAATACGTAGCAAAAAAACTCGACAATATTTTGGCCAGCATCATTTGTAGCGGCATGCCGGAAAATTATGAACATTAGAGAGATACTGGTTTCTCGGATATTCACAGAACGATAAACGAGATCTCAAGGTGTTATAAGAGCTTGAAAGAAAACGCTCTGGCTTGTTTACAAAGTCATGAATCAAGATATGCGTTTTCTCGGTTAAGAAATGCATTTATAGAGATGGAAGGGGAAGTACCTGCTAGTAAAACCTACAGTCGTTTTTTTTGTTTGTTTGTTTTTTTAGAGTACTACTCCAAACATCCTCCTTTGTCACCTGTCAGAAAGTTGTTGGAAATGATGCCCAGTGCAGTAAGCTTCTCGTAAGTTCTGTCTTTTTATACTGCATAGTATTTCGTGAATGTCATTGCCTCCAACTTTTTCTTATTTCCTGGCGTTTTCAGCAGAACATTCTACGCGGCGATACCTGTATTAAACACGTGCAAAGGTGCTATTAGTTTCTATTAGCTCACATTTGAGCTGGTGTTTAAATAACATATAAACACACGTTACACCGCCAAGGTCTGGCCTTTTTACAAATACCTAGTAGAGAGTTGAAAATACGACGCACGTCGAGTGTAGTGTAGTTGACACATTTGAGGTTTTGGAAATTGTGGTGAAACTGTGTATCAAATGTCTGACACAGCTTTTCATACAAAATGAATCAGACACGTCACAATGCTGGATTTACTTTTCTTTGATTGTTGGATTTTAGAGGTATAAATCATGTCCGGTTGCTCTTGTTTTGAAGAGCCCACATTTGTCCAAGTAATTTTTTTGGTCGCAGTTTACTCCGTATTTCTTTGAAGTTTCTGTGTATTGACGATATCACAGATCACAACCTCAGCGTTGTTCGTATTAACATGATTCATGTAATGGTAAGCGTTATGTTTTTCTTTGTATCTATTCAGACCTGCGGAAGGCACGGTTGATGGCAAAGTCAAGTGCATTCTGACTGTCACAGGGTGCGGCAAATTCGTTGGTGTGGGGAGAAACTACCGAATCGCTAAGTCCACAGCGGCACAGAGAGCGCTTACTGCCCTACAACAGAGAGTTCAGGCAGATAATCAATAAATGTCCGAGTATCGTTTAATTATTACCTGTCCACATAATTTATTGTGATGCGAAGTTTTTATTTATAATCTGTGGATATTTTTGGCTGTATGTTTTCTTTTGAATTAAAATCAAACAGTTAATCTCAGAAATATATAGCCCTTATAGGGGCAACAAAGGGCACTTTCATTGTAATAAGACATTCCATTTAAATATTAAACTTGCACACATTTTTCTCCGGGACACGAAAATTAGGTCAATTCCATTTCAAATCGGTTGAACACTGACACGCAGATTGTAGCAAAAAACACTCAGTCACTTCAACCAAACGATGGCCTCTTTCTTAAATTGTCATCAAAGGGAAGTACAAAGTGTAAAATAAATGAAAGAATACCTTAAAATGCTATTCTCAAACTCATTAATTATTCATGCAACTCTTACCCAACCAGAGCATCTTATTCTGGTCAGGTGGATGGGTTTAGAAACCCAGTGAACAACGAGTTGAAAACCAACGCGTGTTTGGAAATAATTTCAAACACAGATGCAAATTTTCTATATCTGCATAGTGATAAAGCAAGAAAAACACTTGACGATAAACAACTTTACTGACAGCAAATAATAATTACTTATAATTTTCTCTCTTGGGACTCTTAAAACAAGTTTATTTATGTGCTGACATTGAAAGTCACATTGCAATTTTTTGAAGTCCCCAAAAAATAAGAATGAAGAACTCTTGTTTTCTAAATTACAATTCAACTCTTTTTGGCAAGATTTCCGCACAGGTCCCTACTTCATTATGCATGCAGCAGATGAATTGTTTAGGGTAATGCACCTGTAAACATTTCTTGTTATTGCAGAATGAAACAGTATGGTTACAGCATGCATAATGAAGTAGGGACCTGTGCGGCAATCTTACCAAAATTTGGTTTTGTATCGCGTCGACTTTGGAATTGCATTTACAACACGCCTTCTTCATCCTCAACGGTTTTCGGTTGTCGAAATCGGTATTCTGCCATCTTCAAGAGCAACGTGCCTGCTCACAACTCACAAAATAACTAGTAGGTGACAACGTGGAATGCAAATACAAATGAAATTCAGCATTTATCAGGCGCATGCAGCAAGTAGGTGACAAATTCACATTCCGCTTACCAAAAACAATATTTTAATTCAGAAAACCTATTCAAATGATAATTTAACTAATTTTCTTTGTTGGAGAAGTAATTTCAAAAACTCGTGCTTCGGGTTTCATCAGGTTTCCAAATGTTTTCTCGCGTTTGGAAACCTGACGAAACACTCGCACTCGTTTTTGAAATATAGTACATTACAAATAAATTACAGAAACGGGTTCATCGGTACGTGACTTACTCCCCTCAAGTCCCTGGTTAGTGTAAGAGATCTGGAACGAGGTAACCAAAGATGGCGAACGAAGTGAACGAGTTGCAGTTAGAAGAGATACACTTTACGCCTATTCCGTCACAAACAAATATCTACGGCCTCGCTAAAATAGAGAGAAATACAGATCCTAACAAAGTGTTTGTGTCATCCTTAAGTGGTAAGGTTGTAAGTGTTGAATACCCAGCCAATTCACTTGTGCCATATGCAAGAGAGGTACCATTCACTTATATACCAGGTTAGTGCAATTTTTCTTTTTTTGGCAACACCGTTACACGATCTTTCTTCAGTTTAGGGATTAAACGATGGATGTAAATCAGCAGTTTGTAAACTGCCAAAGAGGTAAGGAAAGTGAAGTGCAAATTAAGATTTTAGGCCTTTATTTGTTCTCATCTTTGGTGTAATAATTTCTTCTTCAAAGCTGATGGTAAACAAATGAAACAAGACTTTCTTAATAAACCTAACCCTAACTAAAAATGAATAGACGGTATTGAACAGGGGATAATCCCCATATTTTACGCCAAGGGCCTGATTGTCCAAAAATCCCAGGGTGAAACAATCGATTAACCGCTATTATTATCAAGATACGCGGCCAAATTGAAAACCGCCCTCTTGAAAACACGCGCTTTGCGGGCCGCAAATGACTCCTAGCGGGCCGTTAATGCATTAACGGCCCTGCAGCTGAGTCCATTGCCTGTGAACGGGAAGACTATTATTTTTTTTTAAATATAATGTCTTTTTGCTAATCATTGTTACCAATCTTTTTAAAACTAGATTATATTTGACATTTTATTGTAAACAAAAAGGAGTCTTATTTGGCTCTTGTTTAGCTGATCGTATTGTAGCAACAACTTTCCATACCATAGTTTCATGCTACATCTCTGTTAAATGAATTTGTACGATTTGGCCTTGTGTATTGATAATAATGTTAATCACATGACTTTTGTCGGTCATATAGTTTATTTGTGTCCCTCGTAGCATCATTTGCGCCCTTGCGCTTCGCGCTCGGGCGCAAATGATGCTACTCGGGCCACAAATAAACTATATGCCCTCCAAAAGTCATGTGATTGTCCTAATCTCCGTTTTAATAACCCAGACCTGAAGTACAGGGGACATTATGCAGGTTCTCAATACATTAGGGAACAATCAATGCCCATTGGAGTATGGGGTTTTTTAATGGGCATGCAGGTATACTTTGTTCAAAGTGTACATAAATCTCACATACCACAGGACATTTGTCTGTTTCAGTCACACTGTGTTGGATTTGTTCTCAGGTGACGCTGAAATTGTATCCATAGATGCTTTTGATAGAAGTGAACCCAGTAATGGCTTGGTAGTCGGTATCTCTCTGATTTTATTGAAGGTAAAAACAGCTGTTCAATGGTTTTGGCTGACCGCATCTCTTTTCAGCAGCTAAAACACCAAAGCTGTGCACACAAAGCTATGAATTAAAAACCCAACTACTTGCCGTGCAGTTTAAGAATCATTGCTGGACTTAATTTAACTCCATCACTTCCACTCTAGAATTCAACCAGAAGTCACCAGAAACAATTCCTCAATATTTATTCAGCATTGCAAAGTACAGGAGAGTTCTCTCTGGACAGTATAGCTGGTGAGACATTTGCAGTGTATATTAATTTATTTTATTAATAAGATAAAATATTTCAATTAACTTGTACTTAAAATGTATATTTCTGTAAAGCACATGAGCATTGCCAGTGCATATTCAATATATACATGATCTTTATCTGTCTGACAAATCCAACTTAGTTAATATTTGAATAATGAATCTTGTTGATTTATTTGAATAGTGGTTCCCTTAACATATTATAGTGTGTGGATCAAGGAATTTTGTAAAAATAGTAATAAGGCATTTCACAACCACTTACCATTTGATAAAGGACAGACACATTACAAAATGGTCACAGTAAGTTTGCTGAAAGGATAAAACCTCATTGACAGTTTTTGTTTTTTATTTTAATCCACAGAGGGATGCCAACATCTTGAATTGGATTTTGTCCCATTCCAGTTGACTCACACAGAGTAAGACAGTCAAATTGTATGCTTCTCAATAAGTATTGTATGAGTGTAGTTACTTTGCTAAGGGAAGGGGAGGGAGGGGGCAGGAGTGTAACAGTTGCTGAAGCTAATTCTGTTTTCCACAGCATTAAGCAACTGGTAGTATTGGGTCAGTGAATTGTAACATTTTAAGTTAAATTCATTATTTCAAACCAGTGTAGCATCAAATTATGTGTGATGGTCCACCAGGTTGCAATGCAAAGTATTGTTTACTATACTGAGCTGCATGTATGATTGGTCACCTTTGTCCTTTGCCACTGTAATTGTATGGGGAGTATGACGTCTTATGAACAAGAGTTTCCTGCACAAACCTAAAGCATTATTGACACTTACATTGTATAGTTTTGGCCTGAACCACGAACCTCAAGACCAGCATTCTACCCACCATCCTCTGGGGATGGGGGTGAGGTGTGGGCTGTCCTATAGAATAACAGGCAAGGACCTTAAGGGTACTTTTCAGGTCACACTTTGTGCAGTTCCCTTTGTAATATTCATGATTTTGGCGTGGGCTGTTCTTTTTCCTTAGAGGTTTTTCGATGGCATATAAACCTGTATTTTCTATTATTATATGACTTTTTGTCAGTAGTTGTTTGAACCTTTTTACAGTAGACTGTGAAATCACTAGTTTTGATATTTTGTCCCTCGATCTTCAGGATCTTTGTGAAAGGTAGAAAAGAAGTTGTTTTTCTTCTCTGTGGAAGTGACCAAAATGTTCATGTATTTTGTGAGGTTGGTTGATTAGAACCACTGACAGTAACTGTGTTTGTTGATTTTTGTACTGTTACTAACAGTAATGTGAAGAAATAACAGTTCCTAACTTTGATTTCAGGATAATCAAAGATTTGAAGAGCATGCTACCAAAAATACCTTTCCAGAACTTCAAAATTTGCCCAGCAAGTAAGCTTTCAAATTTATTTATTTTCTTGTACAGTCTTGTAATTTGTTACTTTATGAAGTGTGTTTGTTTATTTGAACGTAATATTCATATAACTTAAAATATTTACTGGTAATATTTATTTTTACTATTTTTGATAATTTCAACAATTTTCTTCAGTGTGCTTAGTTTGGAAGTGGCAACACTGCAAAACATGAGACGTCTAACAGCACTTGGATGTCAGAATGGATACATCAAAGTTGCTATGACAGATCTCACAGAGGAACCAAGTAAGAGTTTGAGATGACCTTTTTCCGTAAGTATGTGTTTTTCCCATTCTCTATCTAGTGCTTCTGTCTTATAATATAGAGGGATGTGCAAGGATTAAAATACCTATTTGTCTGGTAATTACCAGAGGTGTACCAAGTGCACTGATTGTTTGGCTACTAGTTTTGTGACAGCCCTCTTGTCACAATTATTTTTGCTTTTTCGTAGGTGTTATTGCTGAATATAGTTTAGAACATGACGGACCAATCTCTAGTGTCAGGCTCTTTTTGGTGAGTTCCAACCAGAGTACAGACCACATCCAGGAAGATGCCTCTGGTAAGATGAATTTCCTCTCCAATTATGTATCAGCCAGTCATGCTGACATACAGTATTGTTTTTTTTTGTTATTATTATTATTATTTCTAACAAATATATAAAGGTAATTTACACAACATGCGTATAGCAACAGCTAATCTTGGTGGGTATTAGTAATGACAAAAATTGAAATTAATTAAAATTTACAATATCACATAGCAAAACATAAAGCTATAGGGTACAATAATTATTGGCATTAATTTTCAATATTAAAGAATGGGCGTCAACATAAAAGTCCTCAATCCCAAGTACGTTTAAAAGTAATTTATGAAGTTTTCTTTTAAAAGCTCATTTCGTTAGCTTATGCCAGTCGGGGTGTAGACAGTAACACAATCACGTACCAAACGCAGAAAAAGATTTTAGTTTCACATGCAATCTAGATTCCGGAATAAGTATGTGCCACTGAGTAACAAAAGTTTGTGTTCAGAGGCATAATGGTCCCTTGCTATAATGAAAAGCTTCTTTTCAATGTTCTCCCTGTCTTTAAGTTAACTGTTGGAAAAATCTACAAATTTATGTTACCCCATTTTATCTGATTTAAACTCAATTTGGATTTCTACCTGTAGACGAGGGGGACATTGGAACAGGAGTAAAACCACCCACCAGTACAGATATCCATCTTTTGACCAGCTGTGCCATTGCACCCAGTGTTGTTTATGTGTGAGTGAAGTTCATAGACCATGTTCTGCTAATTTCAGAAGATAAAAAGTTAAGCTAGAGGGTCAGCTGCAAATTCCAAGTTGTAGCTCACGCAGTATGTAAATAGAATCACATCAGCATGAAGGAATGTTTGGTAAACAACAGATTCTAACATACATGTATGTACAATAAACATTACTTCCACACCATACAGTGGATTGCATCAATTTGTAAACCTTAAATTTGATTTAATCTTTCAACAGACTAACTGTCAACTGGTTAGCTCAGTTGGTAGAGCACCGGACTACTGAGCGGGAGGTCGCGAGTTCAAACCCCGACCGGACCTACACTCAGGGTCTTTAAATAAATGAGGAGAAAGTGCTGCCTTTGTATCGACATCTGTAAATGGTTAGACTAGTCTTCTTGGATAAGGACAATAAACCTTAGGTCCCGTATCACAACCCTTGTTCATGATAACCTAGTGGGTCGTTAACGAACACACACACTGATCATAAAGAGTAGTGGAAGTAGTTCCCGATGTTGAGGTCTGGTCTTTGGGTTGGCGCTTCACATAGGGATAACCTCATTGCACCTTTCCCCCTTGAACAAAATTGTCCAAGAAAATAAGCATGTTCTAAAGTATAGTAGTATTTTTTGATCACTGAATTCATAATTATTGACCTTGCAATCATGCTCGTAAGGTTAATTATCATCTACCTATGAAGTGCCCTAATAATTGTATTTAGTATCACCCAACTAGTGGACTAATGCAAATGCCGCAATCTGATTGGCTACGCTACTAGAGGTCTATTAGTAATAGTCCTCGAGTAGCGAAATTCGTGGCGCTTCCTTTTGTTTTATTTCCAAATAAATCTTTCTTCAACTTGCATTTGCTAACTTTATTATTTTCTTTTTCTGTCCGACTAGTTGGGTGATACTAAAACAATTAGACCCTTCGCCCTCAAGGGCTACGGGTCTAATTGTTAAGTGGATACTTTTTCAGGGACGTGATAAACCAGGGCTTGACAAATATGGTGGCACTACCAGACTCAGATGCGTTTGACTGTGTGACCTGCGCTTGCATTGCGGATGTCAACTGGGATGGAAACAATGAAATTATCTTAGGAACCTATGGACAGGTAACTCACAAGTCATTCATATATGGTACAGTGACAGCCACTGTTGGGTAATACCTCCAAAGATCCATCAGTTGTAAACCTAAAACACTGTTACAAAAATAAAAACAAAAAAATTATTTAGTATACAGTACAAAAAATATATTCATAATCATAATAGTAGTAGTTACTATAAAGTGGTTTTTCTTGCTGAAATTTTTACTTGGTGACAATACCAAGAGGGAGATGGGGAGGAGGAACAAAGACACCCTCACCCACCCCTCCCATTAACGTTTTTGTGCACAAATGCCTGGGGGCCAATGTTGGTTGTGTGTGTTTTGTTTTCAGGAGCTTCTTGTTTATAAATGTATCCCAGTTTACGCCTACGAGCAGTGTGTTGAGAGTTTGGATTTTCAGTTGATATGGAGACGAAGTTTTGCTTATCCACTGTTTGCTGTTACATACCTCGATCTTACCAATGATGGCCTCAAAGAAATGATTGTAGCCTCCCTTTCAGGTCTTCACATTCTTCAAGTAAGCGCACAGTTACCAAGTTTGTTACCAAGTTCACTTGTTCGTTTTTGTGCGTCCACATGGGTTACGATCGAACGAGAATCCCGCGTCATGTATCAAAGTTTTGGGTCCTTCTCCAGGTACCGGCACAGACGACGCGAAACCAGGCCAGACAATGAAAAAAACATGTTACTGAATAATTTACAAACAATGGTGAAACAATGCGCTATATCATCTGTGTCGGAACCTGGAAAAGGAGCCAAAGTTTTGAGTTTCTTTTAAAGACACTTGCCTTTGGCTGCGTGCGTTCTCAGTTCGTTTGTTTGATCGTGTGTCCGTTCAAACTCTGTTCTTACGTCTGATCATTCGTTCGATAAAGCAATCTTTTGCCTGCGTTCCGATTAACTTTGTTTTTATCTCAGAAAAGTCCCCTGAGTAGTCTCGTTATAACACTAATTTTTGTTGCATTTTTTTTTTCATCAGCACAATTTAGATGAAGCATTGGAGCGGCGTAAAGCAAAATTGGACGTTCAAGAGTGTGTAACATGAAGTCCAGACAAGAGATTTAGTGCAAATCACTGCTTAAGTTTTCGCCGTAACGGTCGCTCTGGGAAAGGGTATATACCCCTTACCCTGCTGTTCCCACCCTTCTACTCCAAGAAATATGTATGAATAAATGAATAAACAAATAACTAAATAAAAAATAAAGGTAAATGCATAGAACGTAGCAAGAAACAGGTCTTACAATTTACATCGATCTTTAATCTATGTCTACATATCATTATCATGTGCTAGAGATTCAACTTAGGAAACACTTGTATATTATGAAATTTTGTTGTACATATGGTGTGCTCCAAAAACACAGGCAAAATTGTATGATCCAAAGGGAATCAAAGAAGCGAATCCCTTTCAAGTGACAGTTGCTACACTGATAAATTTATGTCGTGCGCTTTTTTTTGCCAAGGATCTGCAAACTCAGTTGAGATGCTGTTAATGGACAATAAATTATAAGAGAATACCATGTGATTTGCAAGTCCCATCCACGCATTGATATTCTTAGAAAACTTGACATATTTAAGTAGGAGAATGCCCGGAAAGCTTTGCAAAGGAGACTTATTCACGAACGCCAGTTCTTTGATATTTAAAAGAACAAAGTAGATTTACCATAAGGGATTTTGTTCAGCTTGCTCTGTGGACACAAAGTTTTATAGGCAAAATAAGGCAAGACTGAAACCAAACTGTATTGTAGTTCGTCATTTTCCTGACCCAGCCTTGGCATGGTAAAGAAGGGGGTAGTTGTAGGGAGGGGGATGTCTGAGGGGGGAGGTGGAGGTGTGATTTTTGGCCTCATTCTTTATAGAGCCATTAAGAGTGCTCGTAGCAATGCTAAGGCTCTCGGTTTGGTCAAGTCTGAGTTGTGTCTCTACCCTAGTGGCTTAAAGTGCTTGCGAGGTATTGAGTCCCCTTCGTCGGACAGAGCGTTGCACAGCCCTCACACAACACTCTGCAGGTGTCCTTGTTACTGATTAATGAATAATTCATAACAATACTGAACTGACAGTCGAATATTTTAGTCCCATCCACTGCCGATTTAGAATTTATTTTCCTACGGATTTATCCGTAGAATCCTGTCTATTCCGAATGTAACTTCGGTCTACGAGCGCACCGACTCAAACGGTAAATTCCATACAAGGGTGACATAGCTATGAACCCCGCAGCCAAAACAGGCAGAGACGATAGCACTACAGTAAGAAAGAACCCCCTTACAAGCTTCCTCTGTATCGGCTGGTTGGGTCTGTAAATATATCGGCACCCAAGAGCGCTGTAAACACTCCAATGATTACCGAACAATTTACTGTACACGATTCTCTCGCCGCAGAGGTAACAAAACTGGGTGTGACAGCGAGGACAGGACATGTGGTCGCACCCCTCTATCCTCTGGATAACAACTTTGCAGTTGGGACAAGGTCTGGCGTTGGCAGACCCTTTGGACTTGTCTTTTGTCCACTCCTTGAATAGCTTGCTTCCCCGTTTGAAATCTTTGCATTTCATACCCTTGTGCCAAGGCGCGTGACAAGAGAAGCACCAATGAACATGACAACCCGGGCAAATAACTAACTTTGCTTTGTCTTTCTTGGCGTGGTGTAGACGACAACAGTTCGGACAGGTTTTCATGTGCGGATCTCTGTTCGCGTCCGCTACTAGACGACGAAAGTGATCTTGAAGCAAAGGATAACCCTTCAAATATTGATTAATGGTGTCTCCTGATAGCAAGTTGTTACAATTGGCGCACTGCAGATCCCACCGCCCCTGTGTTATCTGCAAGCGGACGTACGCCCCCATGCATGAACCGCAGAAGGACGCTTGACACTTTGAATGTGTATAGGCACCATCTTGATTTTGAGGAACGATTTCCAAACAAATCGAGCAAACATCATCAGCCAATTTAGTTGGATTTGATTTGCCTCCCTTTGCAGGAACGTCCATTTTTAACTAACAGCTGTTCTTTGTCCACGACATGCGCGAAAAACAGAACAACTGGTTGATGACTTTTCTTAGGAACAAACGAAGTTTGTTTCTCTGTTGTCAAATGTTTTGTAAACAGTGTGAACTCACCTGCGAACAGCGAAATCTGATACTTTAAAAGAGTGATGAAGCTTAATTTCCTTAATTCCCTTTGCAAAAATGAAGCACAACTAGAATTCAAGCTGCACTGAACTTGGAATGAACTCGTCAATCTCCCTTCATGAGTGCAAACAACGGTACAATTGCATAAGTTCTTCAACTCACCGCGTTAACAATTTTGAGACAAAACTACCTGCGAAAATTTCCTTTGAATCGTTGTATTCAATTTACACCATATACTGCTGGACCGGATAAGGCCATTTAACTGCAGGTATTTGTGACAGTCAAATGAATTTCCTTGACGTCTGATTGGCCAGGTTCTGGTAAAGTGACAGCTCGACTAAGCGTCAAAGCGCGCGAAAGTATTAGCCCCGTCATGAATTTCTTAACCACAGGTACCTGCCGCTATCGTATACGACAAAATTAAACAGCTTAAATTAGCAAATGTGAAGCTCCCTTGACGGTTACACTGCTGCACTAATAAGTTGAGATGATGTTTAGTTCGCGCAAACTTACCTTGATCATAACTGCAGCGCTTATTTCTCTGCTTGCCAGTTTATTGGCCTGCAAGATGACTTGCGATTAATTAATTTGGGAAGGGCTTGAAATTCAAACGCTGAACGTAAAATGACTCAAAAGAATGCCTTCGTTTACGGGGCAGCTCCTGACCTTTCAGACTTTTTCTAGGAAAGCTGTAAGAAACTCTCTGACGTGGACTTAAGAGCCTTTAAAAGTACAGAGTAATACACTTCTTGACAGTTTCTCCGGGTGTCTAAACCCAATGTGATTAATTTAATGCCTTTAACAAGTAAACCTCTCCTTTAGTTAAAGATGATGAAGTAGAATGATATTTCTTCAGTACTGTTCCTTCAGTTTCGGTTAGCAAGATTTGCAAGTGGGCGCGGGGGGTATTTTTTACTTTTTCAATTTTATTTGCTGTTGCCATTCTATAAAAACGTGTTTCTGATGTATATACTGTACATCGAGAAAAAAGCTTTCCAGCATGTCACAAGAACTTGTAAAAAAGTAAAAACACGTTATTTCTTCCACTAACAGTTAAAACTAAAGGGAATTATTGAATCTTCCCACAATGTACTTTTGTTTCTCTGAATTTTCACTCAATCACATTTTCGTTTACAGGGGGCAAAAATTGTTTCAAATATTGTTACTATCCAGAGAAATTTGGCACTATTTCCACTAAGGAATGTCTTGGACAATTTGTTGAAAACAAAACGAAATTTGTCAAATTTTGTTTGCAATACGTCTACACGTATTGTAAGACCCTCAACTCAATGTTTTTGAAGTTTAACCACTGAGTTACAGGAGACTTGTGATACAGTCAAGTTACTACAAGTAGGTGCTTGTGACAAAGTCAATCCATTTAAAAAGTACAACAATAATATCCAACACAACTCCTGACAGAATACTATTACAAAAAAGGTTCGTTATGGCCACCACAACATGTATAACAGGATTATTAGCTCTATGGAGTAAACTTCACTTGAGAGAAAATAGGCAAATTTATTCAATGATAAAAGTCCTAAAAGGCATCCAAACTTATGGGTAAGGAGTCATGCCATAATATTACAAACCAGGACTGTATATCAATTTACTATACAAAGAAAAGTGTCATAATCTAGGAGGGATTATATTAGTTTAGGTAATCACATGATTTGTCTCGTGCAATTTGGGATGAATCAGCACGAGTAAATTTTTCAAAGGCTAACCAAATTGCACGAGCCCGTAGGGCGAGTGCAATTTGTAGTCTTTGAAAAATTTACAAGTGCTGATTTATCCCAAATTGCACGAGACAAATCATGTGATTACTTGTTAATAATATACATGCAAAAATTTAATTTCAACTTTCTGCACTCAATTTCAACTTTTTGCACTCAATTTCAATTTTCTGCACTGTTTAGGATTAATTGACGTGCTCTCAGCCAATGAGCATGCTGAAATTTTTGCATGTATATTATTAGTATAGGTAATAGCATGGTTTGTAGTGATATTTGGAATAAATACCACGAGGGATATTTAAAAATTGTTGTACGTAATTTCAAGAGCCGTTAGGCGAGTGAAATTTGAAACAATTTTGAAATATCTTGAGTGGTATTTATGCCAAATATCACGTACAAATCATGCTATTATTTGTTTATACTACTACTCGCAGAAGGTTTGTAATTTTCACATGTAGGTATTTCAAATTAAGCAGAAATACCACTGCTCTTAGCCAATCAAATTACAGAAATTTCTCAGGTAGTAGTATAAAGGACAAAATTACTAAGTTAGGCCTTACCTGAGCTGAAATGCTTTTTGTTCTGCCCAACACTCACTCTTTAATTGGGCCAATGATCTTTAACACATTTTTTCTTCTGCTGCACTCAGATTTTCAAAGGGTGACAAGCTTGTCTATTTTGACCCATATCCAAACCACCCGGGAGTGAGTGTCTTCTTAACCACATCCCACAATGCATTACCTGTTTCTTGCTGAATTGTGGCATCAGAAACCACCTGTTGTGTCACAGTCTTACCAAGCTCAACAGCACTGCTCATTACAACAGATGAAGTAACAACTTCACCTAATGAAGCTGCCATGAACGTCTTGACCTCAGGGTCTTTCACAACTTCTTGTAGCAGTAGTTTGCATGCGTCTCTTATGCTGTCATCCATGATAAGGGATTTAATGTAGCTAAGAAGAAGAGTTCTGGTCTCATCATTCTTTAGAAGGTCAGCGAGAGTGCCTCTAGCAAGTTCAGCAATCTGTTGCAGAGTTGATGGATTATGTAACACATGCTGCGTTAGCTTGATGGCAGCCGACTTAACATCTTCCCTTTGAAGAACTTGCATCACAAAAGTGCTGGCCAACTTGGTGATCTCTGGATCACGAAGAACATCCTGAAGTACAGCTCTAGTCACTTCATCAGCTTTTTGGATCACATTTTCATCTGCTGTTAAGATAATCATACATCTCATTGATATCAAATAAAATGAAAATGTATAATAAATCAATACAATAAACTGCCTTTTGCCATGAAATACTATTCATAATCAATAGCATTGTTTTACCACTTAATATAGGCCGTGAAGAAACAAATGGATAAACCTTGTTTTACAAGTCATGATAACAACATGGACATAGCAGTCTAAACAAAACATAAGTATTTTTCTTATATTACATAGTATTGTTCCCATTTCATTCCAATGGCATGTCGCCAAAATAATGCACAACCTTGGTGTCAAATAAAGGGGCCTTCCATTATTTTGGCAGTGTGAACCTACAATGGGCGACAAAATTGTTGAGGCACTTTGCCATTTTGGAGTAGTTAAGGTCAATTTCCCCCCTCAACTCTACCATACTACCACCCCCCACCCCCCCCCCCCCATTGAAAAGGGGGAGGGGGTGGCTCTCAATGTAACCGGATTTGAAATGGAATAAGAGATATGTCAGCTGTCTCAAACACTTTTGTCACCCATTGTAGCTTGATTCTCAGACAGTTTGAGTTTACTCAATCTTAGAAAGAAGTGGAATCAGTGTGTGAACTTAGACTTTCCGAGAATCAGGCTAATTTTAACCCAGAAGAACTTGTAAGACCATTTAGTAATCGGCTCCATTTGGAAGCGAGGATGATGGCATTTCATATTTGCCCAAATAGCATATACACACTTTTACCGTAAACGGATAAATACAGAGTATTGAAAAGAAAAGTGATGGCGACCTATGACTGTAGCTTACCTAATGATCTGCTCGCCACATCAGCTACTTCATCTGCAACATTTTCTCTCAATGGCTCACGGAACACATAAACTGCAAATCCCAGTATGATGATAACGCTGAGTCCCCATCTTAATACAGAATACCCTCGGTAGTTAAACGATTGTTCCAGATCATGTAACCTTTGTAGAATTGTGCTAGTATGATGAGAATGTGAATGAATATCATCTACATTAGAGGCTTCCTTGTATTTCTGAGCTTTAACAGGGTCAGAGTCGTTGGAAAACGTCCTTACAAATAGGTTGGTTTTAAGATCTAGTGAAGTTTTTCTGAGTTTTGAGACAAAGAGACCGGTTGCATATATGTTTTCTCTCTCGTGGTTTTTCCAGAAATTTGCAACGCTGTGGGTGAAAACCCTCTTTTGAATCTCGCCACGCCATAGGATAGTCCTGTATCTAGCTAAAAATAAACAGTTCTGATACCCAAAAAGCTTAGAAAACCGGATTACCGTCATGCCTTTTACCCACTGACGGCCGCCATGTTTATCAAACAAATTTCGAGCTGAGTGGCCGTGCCTAATAGGGTCCAAAATGGCGGCAAGTTGGGAGAATGATTCTCAAAGAAATGCAAGACTTCAGTTTATCGATACTTGGCGAGATTCCTTTCCCAGCGCTAGACTAACAGCTCTATCAATGGTCTGGTGTAACATGAGATTCCTGGGCTGTCGATATCCTGCTTCCGTGGAAGAGATAGTAAAGGATCTTGAATCCAAGGCACCAATCCTTGTCCCGCAGAAAGCGATCAAACGACCTAATCCTATGATAAAGAATTTCACAATTTACCACCCAGCGGAAGAAGAAGATAGCATAAACAATAATCCTCTGAGCATATTAAACGAGAGCTCACAGAAGTCTAAGAAAACGATATTTTACTCGGAGCTTGGCGTGGATGACAAAACGAATATGTATTCTTGCGCGGTAGTTATTGAAGACATAATAATAGCCGTGGGAAATGGAACAGGAAAAAAGCAAGCTAAAAGGGATGCCGCAGAAAAAGCTTTGGCTATTCTTCGCTCTTGTCAGCCGGTAGTTCGTGTGAGAGCTCATCAACATGAGAAAGCACCATGTGTTACAAGAGGCGATATAGTATCTAGGGCTTACCAAAATGCACCGAACATTTCTACAGATAACATTGGCAATCAGATGCTTAGAAAGATGGGTTGGACAGGAATTGGAGGTATAGGAAAGGAAGGGCAAGGTCGGGCTGAACCGGTCATGGCGTTGGGAACTTATAGAAGGTCCGGCTTAGGTTGTGATATCACAAAGGGTGCCACTGTAAATAAATTGTCCGTTCAGGATATGCTTACGTCCTTTATCAGTGGCACAGATAATGAGATAAAGTTTTCAAATGAATTGTCTAAAGAGGAAAGGGCTCTCGTGCATATACTCTCACAACAATATGGGTTAAGACATAGATCCTATGGAAAGGGTGAAGATAGGTATTTGGTCGTTAGTAAGAGTTAGTAACGCGAAGAATGGACCCACCATTCTGTTGGGGGAGTTTGAGGCTGACAACTGGAAGAGACGCATGCTTCTCTAGCACCTCTGAAATCACATGGGCAATACAGTGTAAAAAGAGCGCAGGCAGGAACTGGGTAAAGTAAGGGATAATTCACGACAGAGATATAAAATTAATTTGAAGGGAGTGAGTTACGGCATCATGGCACGCAAAGAACAAAATACCAAGAGAATCAGTCTTCATGAATGTCATTTATCTATGATGCCATTGGTAGGGTTATTGAAAGGTAACTAAGTCTCTTTACGACTTTGTAGCGACGACAGAATCAGTCTAAGGAACGATTTATATCGGAAACAATGTTGGATACATTTTGAGCCAACGATCAAAGTCAAATGTGAGACACAATACATATCATCTTAATGTTACAGATCAGTCACTTTTACCCATGATCGTCGATAAGTCAGAAGCGGGTATATTTGTTAAAGATTTGTTATTTGTACATTTGTTAAAGATGAACTCTCAACACGTCACTGTGTTAATTGTATTGGGTCCGAGTGCTGCCTTTGACACCGTTGATCATCAAATACTTTTAGAGAGGCTATCTGACGAGGTTGGCATGCGTGGGACTGCTCTTAATTGGTTTAGATCGACCGTCAGCGCGTTTCTGTACATGGGGTTCTTTCTCGTCCTTTTGACTTGAACTGGGGGGTAATAATAATAATAATAATAATAATAATAATAATAATAATAATAATAATAATAATAATAATAATAATAATAATAATAATATTTGACAGGGTAGCACGTAATAGCCATAGGCTAATAAACTTGTGGCCCTGATTAAATGTCGACCACAACACCGGGGTCTACGTCCCCTACTCTTTTCGAGCTGTGGTGTGAGATCTGTAACGTCCCACAAGAACAGTGCTTTAAGACGGGGCCTACATTTTTTCGTCCTTATCCGAGGAGTCTAGAATGTCTAACCATTTGCAGATGTTATAACAAAGGCAGCACATTCTCCTCAGTTATTTTAAGACCTTGAGTGTTGGTCCGTCCTACGTTTGAACTCACGACCTCCCGCACGACAGGCCGGCGCTCTACCAACTGAGTTGTAAACCGGGCGGCGGGTACCTCAAGGCTCATGTTTAGGGCCTCTGCTATTCATAATATATGCGTCCAAGTTGTTTTAGATCGTGGAACATTATCTTCCCGATGCTCACTGTTTCGCGGACGATACGCAGTTGTATCTGAGTTTCAAACCACTCGGCAACACTGCTTAAGCTGATGTTATAAAAGCTATGGAAAAGTGTATTGACGCGGTGAGGAAATGGATGATTCAAGATCAGTTGATGATCAATGATGATACAACTAAGTTCTTGTTGGTCGGTACACGACAACAGCTTGATATACTAGATTCGTGTTCCAATACTGTGGTCAATAACCGCGTATCAGTCCAAGCCCAAGTGTTAATAACCTTGGATCGTGCTTGACACAAGACTGGTCATATCAACAAGGCTTGCAATGCGGCATTTTATCATTTACATAACTTACATAAGAACGTATTAATAAATACCTATTGAGGGATTCTTTAATTAATTTGGTTCCCGCTTTTATAACCAGCCGTCTTGACTATTGAAATGATTTATTGTTTGGCTTACCATAAGGCGCAGATCGCTAAATTACAGCGTGTACAAAATGCAGCAGTAAGACTTATTATTGGCATTGAAAAGTTTTCTCACATTACACCGGCGCTGGGCGCTTTACCAGCTGCACTGGCTGCCGGTTTCTTAGCGTGTTGATTATAAGATTTTGCTTTTGACTCTTAAATGTATTTATGGCCTAGCGCCAACTTATCTTAGCGATCTTACAAGTATAAAATCGAATTCATTATATAATATTAGGTCTACTGGTAAGTTCTTATTGGACCATCCCAAGGGAAAGATGCTTACAACATTGGGAGCAAGATCATTTTCAGCAGCAGCTCCGAAACTATGGCATGGCCTACCTGTGGAGCTTCGTCAAGCAACATCACTTGACAGTTTTAAATCTCGACTTAAAACTAAACTTTTTAAGAAGTATTTTTATAATTTATGACTATTGTATTTTTATGGTAATGTATTTTCGTTTTCTCTTAAATATATGATTGTAAAGGGCTATTGATCAGGATATGTAAATTTGCGCTATATAAATTAGTAAATTATTATTATTATTATTATATTGTTATTATTATTATTATTATATATATATATATATATATATATATATATATATATTATTATATCTATATATATATATATATATATATATATATATATATATAGAGAGAGAGAGAGAGAGAGAGAGAATACTTCATGGAAAGTGTGGGCGTACGGTATTTACGCACGAGTTGTTGACGTATCAGAAATCTCACTCGTTCGATTTCTGATACGTCAACAACTCGTGCGTAAATACCGTACAAAGCACTTTCCATGTGGTATTGTGTTTATTATATAGATACTGAGATTTAAATTCTTGTTTATCATCCTTAATGACAGACCAAGACAAACTCTGTTACGTGAATTCAAGTTAAAAACTCATGCAAGGATTATAACATAAACTTGAATTTCTGCCAGAAATTTAACATTACATCAAGCAAATAAAATGTTAAAATATTATTTCTAAACTTTAATCCGAGTCCGACTCCTCAATTCGGATTCTGTTCCACCTTCCAAACAGTATTTAACAATGACTCAGCAGAGGAAACTCCAAGCAAATTATTTTCGTAAAGGATATCGACTTCCTCGTCCGTGATTGCCACAGCAGTTTGTCCTAGTTGCCTCGACCTGCTTTCTTCAGCTCTTTTTGTTTAGCCTGTAAACACTTTCTAAACAATTCAAATTCTTTATCGTTAATGATACTCTTAGTATAATTATTTTTCTTCAAATGTCTTTCAATACTTGAAACAAGGCATCTTAAACTTGAAGGCTCATAATCCTCTCCGTCTTTGCGTCTCACAGAACGAATAAACTCCGCAAGGTGCTTGTTTAATTCTGCAGGGTCTATGTCTTGCACTTCTCGCTCGTCGTTCTTTTCGTTTCTCAAAAAGGTTTCCAGCAATTTCACATCTCGTTTCGTTTTCTCTTTCGTATTCCTGTTTTCGAGACTTTCCACGCAATCCTCGACTGAAGTATCGTGATCAACAAACCTTTTCTCGTTCATGTTTTTAAGCTGCAGCACTTGCGAAAGATTTCTTTAATAAAGTGAAATGCTACCAGCTGAATGAAAATCACCTTGTTACGGCTCACACGTCAAAAAACATGATACGCAACACCTGATTGGACGTATCGTTTTCCTCACACGTGGAAAAAGCGATACGTGCCATTTGATTGGCTGTCGGGTTCTTAGACCAGCTTGTGAACCAAATTTATTTCGCGCCTTTTCAGTGGGTAAATCTCAGTACATAAAATAAGCATTCATTTTCTAACTTGAGCAGAGCTATTGTTTTTTACCAATACAAGCGACCAGTGTAAAGTGCTGGACTCAAAGCCATTTTTTCTTACCCATTAACATTGGAAAACTCTCTATGAGTTACGTACATGTTGTTCATCAGGTAGACTACATGAAATCAAGTGTTATTTTTCAGCTCATGGACTGTAGATCAACTCTGTATTACAGCTCAGTTCATTGCACAAGATGTTTTAACGTGGAACATGACATCTATAATGCGATTGAAGAAATTTCCTTTTTTTCATCAAAGTTCAAGTCTGTTTTACAGTTCAATTCATTGATAAGTTATTCACAAGAAGTTAAAATGTCAGGTAACATGGAATCTACCATGCAAGTGATGGAATTTGATACTATTCCCACTGGCCCAGCAATTTCCCACCAAACGAAAAAGATTCTTTATGTCAATAAGTGCAATGTGTTGTTAGGCACTGCTTCCATATTCTCTGTTCCAGTCTTCAAAAAACTTGAGAGACTGTGTTGATAGACTGGGTCGAATAACCCTGAGTGAATTTCTGAAATCGTAGTACGTTATGTCACGCACCTGAAAAAAAAAAAACAACAACAACAAAAAAAAAACAAATAATAATAATAATAATAATAACAACAATAAATCTTTATTCAATACTCATAAAAAGAACTATGTACAGTGCTTCACTTAGAAGGAATTAAAAAACGAAATTTGTACCTTGATATCTGAAAGAAAAGATCATAATGTCTCAATATTTCTTGAAATATAATCCACGACAGTGTTTCTCTACTAATTATTATTACTATTATCTTTAGCAATTACCACCGATATTTAACATCTTTTTTTTCTCTTTTAAATCTGGCACGATAAGAATATTCAAAATAGTAAAAAGAAAAAAAAAAGAATTAATTATTTACAAGTCATTTCATTAAAAAAAAAAAACAAAAAAAAAACACTAAAATCAAAATCTATCGTCCTAAAAGTCCTCTTTCGATGTCAATATAATAATAATAATAGTAATAATAATAATAATAATAATTAAATAAAATAAAAGGGAGAGACAAACCATTTTATTTTCATAGCTACCAGTATCTAAGGGAGTTATCTGAATTGAGAGTTCATACAGTCATTCAATGTACAATGGCATCTGCTCACAGCTGTGTATGGTATAAACAGAACTACTGTTAACTATAAGAAAACTTACGCCTTACCTTAGTTGCATCAACTGACTGTATTTGGTCAGGGCGTAGGTCTAACAAGATTTTAAGGACAAACAAAATTAGAGGAAGAGGTGAATAATATCCCAAGAAAATGAACCAATTAGATTACTCAAAATGCCAAGGTTGCTAGTTTCTATAATTATACTAATGTGTTTACAATAGTTACCTCGTATGGGACCTAATGCTGCGTCTCGTGCCAGGGCTGTAAGATCACTGCCAGAGTACCCATAAGTTTGACTGGAAAGATCCACAGTGAAAAAAAAGAAAAAAAAGATTAAGAAAATTCACTTTCCCATTTCCTTTAAGACAGATAATAACTTGATTAATAGATAAATAATATCAAATGGCCTGAGTGGAGGTAAGAAATTTCAAATGGGATACTGACCACAATTTAATGGTTTTCTGCTTCATGATTAGATTACCGGCTATGAAAGATAAAGTTCTTTCAAGGTGTCTGCACCATTTTTACCTGGCTAGAGTTTCCATTTCTGTCCCACTCAGAGGATTATGGTTTTTGACAAGAAGCTTTGACAACAAAACTTTCCTTGTCTGCAAAAAGCAAATTAAATTTGTTAGATGCATGCCACAGCTTTGAAGTTAAAAGTGTTCAATTTAGTTCTTAGTGGAATGACATTCAAACCTCTTTATCTGGGAGAGGTACATACACCCTTTTGACAAGTCGTCTAAAAAAGGGAAAGACAAAATAGTTCTGTATAGTTAGTATAGTTAATTCATTGTGTGTGGCAACATAATAAAATAAAATAAAATAAAATGTGTAGTTCAATGAAGCTCTTAACATAACAAATAAACCATAGTCAATGAATCAAACACAACTTATACATTTGGTGCAATGAACCAATCAGCGCAACAGATACATAAACACAATCTAATGAACTAACCAAATACACAGTCTAATAAACCAATCAGCACAAGAAAGTGTTCCAAACAACCAATCAGCACAAGAAAGAGCAGTCCAAGGAACCAATAACAACTTGAACCAAATATATTTTCAATTCTGACTGGTTGAGATAGTGACACATTAATTATCAAATGGCACAATAAATAATTATAATTATAACAGTAACTCAGAACTTTGCATCTACAGGATGCTGTGTACCTAAGAGCAGCATCGTCCAGTTCTTGTGGTCTGTTGGTGGCACCCATCACTAAAATCCTCTCATTTGGGTCTGCAATTACCTAAAGATATTATCAAATAGAATTATCAAAACAAACTAAAGACTTTTACTAATAATCTAAATCAGACTCACTACATTGCATTTTTTTATTACTTTTCTCAGAAAGTTCTGGTTCAGCAAATTTCAGAAAACATTCCTAGACTCAGCTAAGCCATCATGATAATAATTGTTTCTCGGGGGATTTCTTTTTCACAACATTGCACATATATAAATAACCAGCAGTTACGTAAAGCATGGGTAATCTACACGTAATAGTCCCCCATTCAGAAGGGAGCAAGAATAGAAATAATCTTGTAGCCTTCCATTATTTTGTTCTATAGGTTTTAAGACAATGCACTGGGTTAATCAATAATACCTGCTTTTCAGTGAAAAGACATTTTCCACGTTTTCAACTTTAATTGGTGTCTTTACACTGCCCAAATACTTACTTACTTATAGACAAATGTACAAAAATAGTAAAATAGTACTGCGTGTTTAAGAGGTTTGCTTGTATTTTATTGAAAGAGTTTAGTACCATAGCTACATCAAAATCACTTACACCATCAAAGGAGACCAAAAATTCTGTCTTCATTCTTCGACTGTGTTCTTGCTCTCCTTCTTTTCTTTCGCACAATAAAGAGTCAACTTCATCTAAGATAATTAAAACAACAAACTCAGGGATAACAAGTAACCTTTTCTTATACATGTACATAATATCAAGCACAAACAGCAGTTTCATTGGTGACTGGATGCCAGATGCAACATCTGATTGTCTGACGTCTAATGACTAGTTTTTTTTACCTGAAATAATAATAAATTACGACTTTTTTTAGGGTACCTAAGTCCACTCATCGAAATGCTTCCGAAAATTCTGTACACAAATAACAAGAAGTAAGAAAATTTCATTATAAAGATAAAAAAGATTCAATCTATGGGAACTTCTCTGTGGGCACACAAAATTGTTGGTATTAAGGAGTTCCATTAAAATGATTAATAAATGGTATGGCAGCTGCCAAGTGGGAATTATTTCTCAGATCTAAAAATTAAATTGTAAAAAGTCTATTGTTTTAGTTCAAATAAAAGGTCAAATTGACACTGTTTATAAAACTTTGCTTAAAATACTGTGTTAGTCAAGAAAATGACATCAGGTCTTCTTACCAATAAATATTATACTTGGCTGCAGTTCTCTTGCAACTGCAAACAAAGCTCTAACTAGTTTCTCTCCCTCTCCAACCTGTTAAGACCAACGAGAAGACAACTATTGAATAATATACATATGTATGATAAAAATATTAAAAACAATTAAAAATATTAAATACAATTAAAAATGCTAACCAATATGTACATAAATTATATTGACCATTCAGTATTGGCAAAGTCATAGCTAGAGTCACTCTCTCCCGTCTTTAGTGCCTCGCCTCGCGTGTCTAGCCTGAGTCGCAATGTGGCTTCTGAGCTGGTAGATCCGCAGTGGACATGATCTTCATCCTACGTCAGCTGCAGGAGAAGTGTCGTGAGCAACAGCAGCCATTGTTCCTAGCGTTTGTGGACCTGACAAAAGCCTTCGACTTAGTGAGTTGAAGCGGGCTCTTCCAGATTCTCCACAAGATTGGATGTCCCCCAAAGCTCCTCGCCATCATCACTTCCTTTCACGAAGACATGAAAAGCACCAACTGCTTTGATGGAGCCATGTCAGACGCCTTGCCAATCAGCAGTGGGGTGAAGCAGGGCTGTGTCCTGGTGCCGACCCTCTTTGGGATCTTCTTCTCAATGCTCCTCCAATTCGCTTTCACCGACTGCTCCGAAGGTGTCTACATCCGCACAAGACCAGACGGAAAACTCTTCAACCTTGCTAGGCTTTGGGCGAAAAGCAAGGTCCATGAGGTCTCAATCCGCGAACTCCTGTTTGCTGATGCTGCTGCTCTTGCATCGCACGGTGAGGAGGGCATACAGCAGATCAGCTCCAGGATTGCCAAAGCCGCTGGTGTCATGGCCAAGTTCAACAAGCGAGTTTGGAACAACGATCTCCTGAGCCAGAAGACCAAGCTCTGCGTTTACCAAGCTTGTATCTTGTCGACCCTCCTCTATGGCAGCGAGTCCTGGACAGCCTATACGAGACAGGAGCAATGGCTCAACAGGTTCCATCTCTGCTGTCTTCAACGCCCCTTGCACATCAAATGGCAGGACTGCATCTCGAACACCGAGGTGCTTGAGCACACTGGGATGGTGAGCATGTCTACGCTGCTCAGTCATCACCATTTGAGGTGGCTTGGCCACGTCCACTGCATGGAACCTGACCGCCTGCCTAGAGAGATCCTCTACGGTGAACTGCATGAGGGAACCAGCAAGTTAGCCATGCAAGTATCTTTAGTTAATCCTTTTGCCTTCTGATAATGATTGGTCAAAATTTGGGCTTCCCTGTTTTAAGGCGATTAATCAATGTAATGGCAATCATTGTAGGCCTGAACTCAACAATGTCCAGTCACCTGATATGTAGTTTTTTTCAGTCTGCCTTTGGCACTCATGGTTTAATTCTAAGTCACGTAATTAACATGCTTTAAGTTTAAAGTAAAGTCTAGTCTTACCCATTTAGAAGTGAGAGTTGCAGCACTTATGTTAAAGAAGGTAGCTTTTGATTCACTGGCAACAGCTTTTGCCTATACAAAACAAATATTTTGATTAATAATCATTGTAAGAAAATACTAGGTAAACTCTACTTATAGCAGTAAAACAACTAGTACAACAAGGAAGCGCGGTACAGTTTTCTTGCTTTCAAAACAATGGTCAAACTGCGTGGTTTGATCCAGAGATGGAAATGTTAGAACAATACTGTATAGGAAAGAAAACAGTGCCACAGTACAGTACTATTCAGTAGCTCTCCAAAGAATGGTCACACTGTTTTATCCCCAAATTGAAAATTAAATGCTGCACTTCATATTGTAAGTATTGTATAAAATAAAGAAAAATTACCTTCTGAACCTCCTGATGTGTTTGCAAGAATGGGAATGAATTGTGGTTTATCAGTCATTATGCTTACCAACATTGTTTTTCCATTTCCTGGTGGACCAAACAGAAGAAGACCGCGAGCAGGAGCTCTAAGACCTGTGAAAAGCTGTGAGTGGAAACTAAATTAAAAGATGATTATAAGACACTATGAAAAAAGGAAAAACTCTCTGCAGTCAGATAACCTATGTAACCAAAAATATATTATAATTATCATAACATCAATTCACGCAAGTTACAATCATTAACTGTAAAACATGTACATTGGATAGCATAGTTATTGTATCAGTTAGAGATAATGAAAATTAACTATAGAATAACATGATATTAATTCCGCAGATAAAACAAAAATACATTTAATAATTTATATTATATATGTTGTAGGTTAGAATGAATTTCAGGCCAAATTTCAGGCTCAAAACTAGTGTGATTTGTTTTTTCCTTTATTTCAGATTACTGCAGGATTATGGAAATTAATCTGAAACAAAGAAAAAAACAAATCAAACTAGTTTGGAACCATTTTGACCTGAAATTCATTTTAACTTACAACATACAGTTACATAACTTCAAAGGTGTCCAAAAACTATAGAGAGAATGATAGAATTACATGTAGACTCTATGTAAAGCTATTGGATATAAATAGCAAAAGCCTACTTTCAGTCATAACCAGAAAATCTTTAATAAAGTCAGTAACAGTTACGTTCATTTACAAGATAACAAACACATTTAACAAGCAGAACTTTACTACCTCAGGCCTCAAGTAAGGTAGAATGACAATTTCTTGAAGAAGCTTCTTGGCATTTTCAACGCCAGCTATAAGCAATTTTTAAATTGAACAATGAGTTGTCCCAATGTTTTTAAGAATAATTTGAAGTAATAAATTACAGCCACATTACAGGTAACATAAGCTTGTATTTTTAAATTTTGCTCATTATTTAATCACTTAATGTTCATACAAAGGGTCAATTTTTACTGCAAGTTGTTTGTTTTGGGGGCAACATCTTTGGACAGTTACTATTTTACTGAATTAAATTTGAACCAGAGCCTAGAAACTTTAAGCCAATTAGCACTATCTCACAGAAAGAGTAAACTTTAACTTAAATGGAACGCCTAACTGCTAATCAGCTCTCCAATTAATAAGAATCTGGCATACAAGTTCAACCTTAGCTGTATGGGAACTTATTCTAGCAAGTTAATTGAGAAGGCTTAGGAACAAATGTTTCAGAGTCTGTGGACATCTGCAATAAACAAAGGCTATGATTTACTGTGCCATACTACTGTTGAACTCAGTGCATACAAGTTGTCCAAATGGCAAAACCTACCAATGTCATTAAAATGAACAGCTGGACCACTACAAAGAATGAAGAAAAACAGAAAAGTTGATAACAATAATAATATAAATAATAATAATGAACTTTATTTGAGTGTCAGCTGTATCAAGCACTGACACACTATTTGGGTACACTATATAAAGGCACAAATGAAATAAAATGAAATCAAATCAAATGTTGGTTTTTGTGGAGAGGAGAAAACTAGAGCACCAGGAGAAAAACCTCTTGAAGCAGAGTATCTAGAGAACCAACAAACTCAGCCCACATAATTATGATACCGGGGCTGGGAATCGAACCTGGGGCACACAGGTGGAAGGCATGTGCTCTCACCACTGTGCCAATCCTGCTCCCCTGAACTATTATTAAGAAAGTAGTTTTTATAAATGCAGTGCGCGTGTCATGTACCAGCTTCATATCATTGACAACAACTGTTAGTCTCAAGATGAACAAGAGGGAAAGATAGAATAAGAATAGTGTACAAGTTAATGTCAAGCTACAGTACATTTAAAAACTCAAACAAAAAATTCTCCATTACATTTGTAAAACATGCATACACTATTAGCAAGTTGGAACTTATGAAATTCAAATTTTTTTATTTCAAAGTGGGTCTTTCAAACTCACCTTTCTATAACTTCATCTAAAATGTGATTAGCCAATTTAGAGTCGACATTTTTAAGACAGGATATTTTCTTCTTGTTTTCTGTCCACTTTACTGATCTTTCTTGGTCATCATTATTTGCCGCAGCCGGCCGTCCACTTGATCGTGTCTGAAAATTGCAGCTCACCGTTACTAGCTATCCCTTTTGTATTAAACTGAATGTGAACAATACCATCTACTGTACACTAAGTTTGTGGTGATTAAAACTTCAATTTGGATAACAATAACTTTGTTTTGAGTTGCCTTAAGTAATTCTACATTTTTCTTTGCAGAAAAAAAAAACTGTTCCAGTCATTGCTTTCTATTCAGCCACAGAGCATAATCCAGTTACGTGTATTTACATGTACATAGTAAGGAGAATTTGCAGTTAGATCCTGCTGATACCTTTTGAGTTCATAATCTTCACAATTCTTTAACCTCCAACCGGTTAGCTCAGTTGGTAGAGCACCGGAACATCGTGCGGGAGGTCGTCGGTTCAAACCTCAGCCCGACCATCACTCAGCGTCATTAAATAACTGAGGAGAAAGTGCTGCCTTTGTTATGACATCTGTAAATGGTTAGACTTTCAAGTCTTCTCGGAAAAGGAAGATAAACTGTAGGTTCCGTCTCAAAATCCTTGTTCGTAATAACTTCCTGCGATGTTAAAGAACCCACACATTGTTCGTGAAGAGTAGGGGATGAAGAACCCGGTGTTGTGGTTAGGCCCTTGTAGTTGCAGTTGTAATTTATACATGACAAGCGTTTCTTACATGAGCCCCTGTCTCAGGAGACTGGGTGACCACTCCCCACATTATCGTCAATAAATACATTGATTGATTGATTGCAGGCTGTTGTACTCAAGGATATTTTTGGCTGGAAGAACTTTCAATTTTACCAGTTGATATGCTTTACTATGAAACAGTTTCCTGCCTTATTTCATAAATGCAGTACTCGATCCTAACAAACAGCAACCGGTCAGAGATCATTCTATTATCGTATAGTAAGTATTTGGAACGCTATTAGACCCGAACTGAAATTAAGCCAACGTGTAAATAGTTTTAAGTGTAATCTTAAACTAGACCTTTTAAATTAGTTTTTGTCTTAGTAATATTGTATTTAGGATTTGCCTTAATTAATTAACTTATCGCTTATTTTGTATTGTCACTGAAAAGCCCCCATGGGGAGTTGTCAATAAAGTATTGTATTGTATTGTATTGTATTGATCCTCAGCTATGGGTAACTATTATGTCTGCTAATCACAATTGAAATTATAGTTGAAATCTTTTTCTCACTTTGGAACACAATTATGTAACTCTGTACATTCTGATTGGTGTGTGCTTGCAAAACAACCTTTCAAAATATGTATTCCTGATTCCTGCTCACAGTTCTTGAAGTTGAGGATGTTTATATGTTGATGCCCACTTATTATTTTTAAAACTGAAAAATTGTTATTACATTACTCTCTAATTTTGTTCTATTTCTCTCTTACTATGTTTTTGCTTTTTTTAATTTAATTTATATTAAGGTAGGTAATTTTGCTTGTGTTGGTGTATGCTATATGTAATTTTGTTCCAATTCTCTCTCTATGGGTTATGTTTTTCTTATTACTTTATATTTCATGTCAGTTATTTCACTACACATCTTGACTAGCACTGATATTTGCATGTAGTGTATATGTTGTGGTCAATTTCAATTTGAGTTTCCCTACGAAATGATTTGATTCTATTTATAGCATTTTGCAAATAATGTATCTGATTCAACAGGCTCAACATTCTTTATACAATTAGAACTAGTGTAGCCATGGCTACGAAAGTGCTGTGGAAACTTGTGACTGCGATCGTTGTAGGAAATCCAATTCTACCACTGCATATTGCTTCGGAAGAATGGCTCGCTTTCTTAACATAAAAAAGGCAGTGCAATTGGAAAGAAATGACATAGATACTTGTAAGTGTTGAATCTCATAACTGAGAAACAAAGATATTGCCAACAAACATTAAATCTCGAACTGCTAGCGTTTTATACTGTGCTGCATTATGCTACAAGAGTTAGTTGACCTCTGACATTGCAAGGCACAGCACAAGACCGTGAATCAAGTCTCCCCACCATGGCAACAACCATAAATCACAGCATTGCAAAATAAATACGCCAAAGAACCGCAGAGCTCCGTTTCAAGCTCATCATTTTGACTTGCACAGTTTTACAACCTAATTAATTATAATACATGCTTAGGTCAATCTTTCTCGAAAAGGGAGATGACAGTGCAGATCTTTTTTGTTGTTCTCTTTGTTTCAAAATGAGGCTCCATCAATGTGCAGTGCATTCTGGTCTGCTGAAAATAAGGCTCTTCCACAGTGCAAAGCATCGTGGTCCGCTAAAGGCGGGTCTAAAAACCATGGCAAAATCTCGATTTTGCCTACCTTTCTTTTAACATCTTGATTATGAATAAATACTAGCACTAATGCTATACTACAGTATATATACCCACCATTGCCAGATTCCTTCTTCCAGCTATTGGACTTCTCCCTGGGACACTTGGACGAATACTCGATAAAGGAACTGTCTTTTTTATGATATTCTTATTACTAGATTTTAAGCTTGATCCTGAATTTGATGAACTGCCCTTAAAGCTGGATTTTTTACTGCTTGTGGGTTTTGTTGAAGAACCTTTACTGACATTATTATGGGAATGTGAATTTTTTTCAGATTCTACTTGAGCAGCAACCTCTTCCATAAGTTTTTGTGCTTGTTCCTCATCTATAGTTGATGCTGACAATAACAGAGCCACTAAAAAACAATAGAAATTAAAATATTTATAAAGCCTTTAAAAAATACCATGATGTAAGTAGGAATTCTCCTACTGTTATTGGCAAAATCACTGAAGTACATGTAACTGGTTTGGTTTTGTTTTTACAAAAGTCAGTGTCAAATTGCTATACAGTATGTAATGCAAACAAGTCAAGGTAGTGAAGGAATAGAAAATGAGGAATCATGACATCATGGGAATAAGCCAAGTGGCTGTCCAAGACTTATTGATACCCAGTGTGACACAATTCAGTAGGTTCTGATGGGATATAAATCATCATGAGATTGGATAGTGTTTTTTGTTAACTGCTCTTAATAATAGTGCAAATGCATAGCTAGAGCTGCTAGATGGCAAATGTACAGCCATCGTACACTACATCAAAAGAGATTGTCACTCAGTAGCAAACACAACATCAAGATCTAGAATTATCACTGTAAAAATGTGATGCATACCTAGCTCATCCAATCTCTCTCGTGTACTTTCCAGATTTATTCTCATCTTATCCTGAAGTTTTCTGGCTTTTTCCCATTCTTCTCCTGCAAAAAAGTGAATAAATGGAATTTGGTGTATGCATTTAATAACACATGTTAAACAGGAAAGAGTTCTTAACTGCATGTAGTGTTGGCCCCATAATACTATATAAATCTATGTGACTGTATAACAAACTTTAACTTCCACCATATCAAACTAGTTGTTGTTGGTATTGGTCACGTATAATGAATGGCAATAAACTGTAAAATTTGGTAACTGAAACAAAAATTTATGGTAACAACACATACTGTAAGTTCATGTTAATGGCGATTTCACAGTTACAAATGTCATCTGTTAGAAATTGCATCTATAATGATAATCGCAGTTTACCATTTAATAATATACATGAAAAAAATTACTTGATTCTGATTGGCTGAGAGCAGTGCAGTTCAAGTGTAACACCAGTGCAAATTACACATCGAAATTCTGAATTATGATTGGCTGAAAGCCAATGATATCATGTAAAATGATGATGAAAATTTTCTGCGGAAACTTTGAAAAAGGTTTTCTAGAGTAAGAAAAAATGGCTACATTTAATCAAGAAAGGTTTACTCTGGCCAATACTTTTTTCATGTTTATATCATTGATAAGTAATCATACAGTTTTTCTCGTTTGATTTGGAATGAATTTGCACTTGTGAGTTTTTCAAAAAGCTGAAATTGCACTCGCTGAAGCAGCTCGCACAATTTCAGCTTTTTGAAAAACTCACTGGTGCAAATTAATTCCAAATTGAACAAGAAATACCATATGATTCTATTACTAACAATGACTGAAGCACATACATGTAGCTGAATAATCAGAAAAATAGTTAGAAAACAAGAAAATAGATCAGGAATAGAAAATGAGAATGAGAAACAACAAGTAGAGACCAACTTAAATATGCAGTTTATAAGCCTTCAATTCAATAACGTCAAGTAGTGAATTTGAGAATTTGAGAATTTTAGAGCAGGGTTGGTGCAGTGGTGAGAGCGCTCGCCTTCCACCAATGTGTCCCGGGTTCGATTCCCGTCCCTGGCGTCATATGTGGACTGAGTTTGTTGGTTCTCTGCTCTGCTACGAGAGGTTTTTCTCCGGGTACTCCGGTTTTCCCCTCTCCACAAAAACCAACATTTGATTTGATTTTATTTGATTTGTGCTTTACAGTGTCCCCAATCAGTACATCAGTGCTAGATACAGTTGACACTCAAATAAAGTTCATTATTATTATTATTTATTTTATTTGTCTTTCTTCATTTAAACTTATAATTACATTATAGTCGTTTGTCAATATGTTGGCTTTTCAGCAACTCACTGCCAAACCACTCAGTAATAATGAATACAATAGCCAATCAGATTGCAGGGTTTTTCATAGTACATGCATGTGAGGTGAGCTGATTTCTTCCAAATGTTAATAACAGTATTAGAGGGTAACTACCATATTCATTAGTTCATTACCTGTACCTTTTTCACCACAGGATATTTGCAGACCCATCTCAAGTTCATTGACACCTTTTTTGTAGAATTCCACCGCTCTTTTCTTTGCAGTTAATCCCCCTTGAAAGTTAAAAGGTTAAAAGTATGAAACATATGAACATTCCATGGGGTGTAAGATGTATGATTTAAAGCAAGACCCAAAAAAATCACCTGCTGTGCCAGTTCTATAGGACGCTGATTTGTATACAGAGTAGGATAAAACATGAACCCAAACAAGCTTGAATTTACACTTCATCTTGCGTGAAGCAGCACAGAACAAAATTGACCCAGGCTTATTTTCAATATTCTTCAAATTCAAGGATCATCCGTTTATGAAATTTGCTGTCAACTGATGACCGGTTAACTCAGTTGGTAGAGCTCCGGACTACCGTGCAGAAGGTTGCGGGTTCAAATCCGGCCGGACCAACACTCAGGGTCGTTAAATAACTGAAAAGAAAGTGCTGCCTTTGCAATAACATCTGTAAATGGTTAGACTTTCTAGTCTTCTCGGATAAGGATGATAAACCGTAGGTCCCGTCTTACAACCTTTGTTCGTGGGACGTCAAAGAACCCACACACTGTTCGTGAAGAGTACCTGGGTAGTAGATCCCCGTGTTGTGGTCTGGCCTTTGTATCATTGATTTAGGACTGTACATTGATTTAGGAGTAACACTATTAAAGAATTAAGTCAGACTCAACGTTATCTTCCTTCGTTAGTGCAATAAACTTCTCAGTTGACGTGTATAATATAATTAGGGCGCGTTCCTTTGGTATGATCCGGATTTGGATTTGTGATCCGAGATCACACGGATCATAGCGCATCAAAGGGACCAATGAATCCTTCTCCAGAGTGGATTCATCGGTTCCTTTGATGTGCCATGATCCGTGTGATCTCGGATCACAAATCCAAATCCGGATCATACCAAAGGAAACGCACCCTAAGTTTCGGGATCTTAGGTGAAGATCAGTTGGTACGTGAGAAAGTCACTTTAACCCGGTCAATTCTGATCAAATACTTCTGTAAGAAGATGTTGTATTTTAATCATTACTGGAAGTAAAAGAGATGTTGTATTTTAGTCATTTCTGGAAGTAAAAGAGTTAACATATAACTATCTAATTCTACACAATCGATTTAGCACGTACGTACCCCCTTCTTCGTCGATCTCTAACGCCTTAGCAATGTAGCCATAAGCCTGTTTATGGTGAGTTCTGAGCTCCACTATCTCCTCTGGTAAGCCATCGTCTGTCTCATCAAAAGAACTCTGGCTCCTGCAAGGTCTTCTTCCCCTTGAAGATGCAGCCATTCTACAACTGCCGTTGTCTGCTCCCCTCGATTGGCTTAACCTTTTCCGTTTAGTCCCGAACAAGTTCGACCAAACTACAACTACGAGCATAAAATAAACCGCGTTCCATAGGGAAATAATATGGTAAGCAAATCCTTTAACATATTTAGCTAGTCCGTCACGAGGCATCTAGCAGTGCAACTCTTGTTTTTTACTTGTCACGAGCTCAGCCCTACTGAACACTTCATTACATGACTTTCTGTTTTGGGAAGGAAGAAAACGGTCACCCATTCATGTATGCTACACGAGAACCCGCAGAGTTTTGATGAAAACCGCTGGTGCTAACTAAAGGCCATTGAGTAAGAGGCCAATAAGCAAATCTCCATTAAACTTCAGGTAAGATATATTGCAGCGTGTTTTCTTCTTAGCTCATTGATTTTTCTAATGTACTTTACAAAAATTAAGCAATGTGGCGTTCTTTCTGATTGGTCAAAACCATCTTTCATGATATCTGGCCTATAACCATCGCTTGCAACTTAGGGGTCGTATCAGAACATGAGGCTCAGACGTCACACGAAAATTTGCTTGTGCAAGCATGATACTGACTGAAACCATTTCCAGGTAACAATTTGCCACGAAAAACAAAACAAAGCAAAACAAAATAAAAAAAAAACGATTTCCCATTTCTTCGATTGAGGAAACAGCATTCTTAAAACAGAACTGTTTAGGCCACGCCTGATTGCTCCACTCGTCTTGCAAAGCAAGTATTTTGCTGGCTATTTAGGCAATGCAGGAACCTATGGGCTCCTGAGTAATGATATTCTATAACACAAAAATAAAATACTAGTACTTGTACCTTGCGAATGATTACCTACATAGAAATTGTGAAGAAGACTTCACGAAAAATTCTGCGTGTTTAAATAATTCACTCGGTGCCCCTTTTTATTTTTTTATTTTTAATGTTTCGATCCATATTATTTTACATTTCTCCTCCCCTCCTCCCCCTCCTCCCTCCTTAGGTTACAGTTTTACAGTCTGTAGGAGTCTGTGAGAAGCAACTTCCTCTCAGTGTCCTCTCTTTCCCGTTCTCCGCTTGTTCAAGGGAAGAAGAGAGACCTGGGGACGAAGTTACGTAAGCGACTTTGAATAGACCGTTTTTTTTCCCATTTCAGATCACGTGATGTTACTCCAGGAAACAATTTCTTTCAAACTCCCGTTATTCACGTGTATATGTATGTATAATTTGTAAAAAGACTAAAGGCAAATTCCCTTGAGAACCTTCTTGTGGTCTGGAATGGAAAACAAAATGTAGAAGCTAAAATGGTCTATTTCACTTCTTTCTTTTGCCTGCGGAGCATCTCTCACCAGAGCGACCACATCACAGGTTAGAGATTCGTACTATACACTTACTATGATGTGCCAAGACTACGATTTTACTTGATACGACAAGTTATTTGGCCCCTTGGTCTAGAATCACTTAAGCGAATTTTACTTTTGAGACAGGCTCTATCAGCGATAGGTTTCAATATAAGTGGTCATTGTAAGTCGTGCTCAGATTTGCATATCGCACCGCACTTAATCGTTTATGCTGTGTCTGTACTGTTTTGTCCTTGGAAAACAAGAAATGTTTGCAGCTGTTTTATCCTAAACAATTCAGCTACAGAATGAGTTATAAAGAATAGGCTGATAAGGGTTTCTAGCTGCAAATCCTTATTCAACTTTATAACAAAATTATATATTACATAAAATATATTTGTAATTTGGGCACTTGATGAAACGCCCACTAAGTAAATGAATTTATGCTTTGGCAAGGACGTTTGGAATGATTTCCACACAGGTCCCTACTTCATTATGCATGCTGAAGCTGTCTTGTCTGGTGTAATGCCCGTGCAAATATTTCTTGTGTTCGAAGAACGAAATAGCATAGTTACAGAATGCATAATGAAGTAGGGGCCTGTGTGGAAATTATTCCGGACGTTTTTTCTAAAAACTTGTCCTTCCGACAAGCTCTAGTAGTATAAAGTGAATAGGACAAACAGCATTTACCTGAGTCCTGTACGAGTGTGGAAGTATGTTTAAACCTCCATTTACGTGTTAGCCCCTACTTCATTATGCATGCGGGTGACAACTCTAACAAGGCCTGTTTCGAGAGAAGACAATTTTTCCCGGAATTTGGATATCTTTGGGGAAACATGATATATTCCGCGACATGACAGACAAATATCGGGACATCTACACGTATCTACCACAATATTTATTTCGGTACGCAAGAGGTACGTGAATTGAAAATTAAACTCGGATTTACACGAAATTACTTATAAATAACAATTGCAAATTTTGACACTTTAGATCTGTGAAGATGCAACACTGTCAGCTCATGATCATTTTAGACCAATCAAAACTACTTTTGTTGTAGAAAAGCGCCAACTTGACGAGGACACAGTTGGGTTCTGATCGAACTGTCAATCCTTACGGCAAGTTTTCTTTCTTAAGAGAATGTCTGGAAAAATCGGGAGGATATTCCAAATTTTCGGGATGACTTTCAGTTTCACATTGTTGTGCTCAAACAGCGTTTGTTAGAGTTGTCATCCCCCGTATGCACGTTGTAGCTCTTCGTATTGTTCTTGAAAAAGCGACATTTCTAACAGTGCATTGTTCCACTTTAAACAATACAACTACTGTACAGGATATATAAAGAAATATGGGATAATACGGCAAATCTATCCTGACAAACTATAGGTAAAAGTCACCAGGCACGGACTTCTCAGTGGTAAGAATTTTTGGAATGATTTCCGCACAGGTCCCTACTTCATTATGCACGCTGTAGCCATACTGTTTCATTCTGCAATAACAAGAAATGTTTACATGTGCATTATTACCCTAAACAATTCATCTGCTGCATGCATAATGAAGTAGGGACCTGTGCGGAAATCTTGCCGAATTTGGCAAGAATTCGAGCATTTCGTCATGGCTCTTGTAAGAAGGGTATAACTTGGACCAGAACACGCTATTTGTCACGTTCCTCATTATAGACAAAAATGTGACCGCTAGTCAAAGAATCTTTGTTCCCTTATTAGAACTCCAAAAAACATTAAGAAATTTAGCTTTGTTTGGTTTTTGTTTCTTGATCACAAAATTTCCGTCCCAAGCTGCAAGCACGAAATAGTAGGGAAAATAACGCATTAAGCCCTAATATCAAGATATGAATTCTTCTTAGTCAACAACTGCGTTCCCCACGGTACCATTCATAAAGAAGAACGGGTTAAAATTCCAAGACAGCTCATCACTGGTGACCATACTCTTACTATGTATCTATACAACTGGGAGAAATTAGATGTTAATCACTGAACGGAGCTTGATTAATGGATTCGACGTTCGTTTACTCAAATTAACGAAATTACGATTTTACCTATAAAAAAAACAGACCATAACGGGATTCGAACCTGTCACCTCTTCAATACCTGTTACAGAGACAAGCGGATTACCAGTTAAAGAGAAGAATGGAACTCCGATACGGAAAGTCTTCAGTTTCTGGGTTTTCAAAACGTAGGATTGACTTTCCCGTTGAATCGTTCTCAACCTAGCTATTTTCCAACTGTATTTTCAGCTTTAGCTGCGAACGCTTTTAAACGACTTTGTCTCAGTAAAACCCTGTAATATAATCAGTGCAAAAATGCTTTGCCTCGTACAACAATGGCTGAACGAATTACGTCAGCTATTGTACATAACCCAAATTTTGTCGCAAGTTATTGTTTTCTGGTAGAAGGGGTTTTAACACTTCCTTAGAAGCATCAAAGCCTCGAGCTTCGCGGATTTTAACGCTAGGTCTGGTGCTAAGGTAGGGCTTGATCTTTGTAAGAGTTGCTATCCTGATACGAACGCGTTTCAGTCATCGAGTTACAAAATACGGCGCGCATCGTTAAGCCATTAACCTGAGACACTACATAAAAACTAAACGATTTGCATAGTCATTAGCCCGTGGATTTTATAGTCAAAATATCTTTCTGATTTTGCCTCAGTGTTTTTCCCTTTAATAAACAAGTGATGTCATACACATTCTAAACTGTCATTAAAAACTGATTTGAATGGCTATTGTTTGGTTGACATCGAGAGACAACCAGATTACTGTAATTATTGAAAACTCCGAATACATCTATTTTCTTCTTATTTCCCCTGAAATCCTCAAAACTGTATGACGGACATCAACAGTTTCCAGGAGAGACGCTTTTTTTAGAATGGCACTGGCTGTTTCTAGCAGAGGAATCCGGCATCAACAGTCGATATCTCTTCTTTAGAAATGGAAAATTTGATCGCTGAATATAATTGTCTGGTGTAAACCTTGCAATTGATGTTGTGTTTTGTAAGAACTTTTGTAGTAAAACCAGTATTTTTCAATATCAATTTCGGGTAATAACTACTAAGCATAGGTCTGGTGAAAATTAAAAAAAAAAACCAGCGCAAGCAATTTTCTTGAAATAAAAAAAAATTGTCCGGTGCAACACTTTGCTTCGTAATTCGTAAAGCGTTTTACCGGGGTGTTAACCATGAATTAAAATTAACGTAGGAACCTAAATCAGCCATGAAAAATTTTGGCATGATAACCACCACCTGCAACATACCATGTGGCCATAGTATAATAGGTAGATTTCCATACAAACACCAGGTTTAGTTTTCGTTCTCGCTCGTAAGTTTTTTGCAAAGCTGAAAAGGAGATTGTAGCAGTCACATCTTTCCCATCAGTTCCTGGTTACCTTCGGCGCAATCCATTTCAAACAGTTTAACTCCCAAGGTCGAAATAGTAACTCTTGTTAAGAAGTGCCACAAACGTTCTCAGTGTAAGTCGTGAAGAATTTAATCAGTCTCGGATCCATATCCAAGTTGATTCTTTTTGGTTCTCGTTTCTTGTTCGCTAGACTGTGTGATGATATTTTAGTTGTAATTATGTAAACTCCAGACGTCATAGCCCATCACTGCAGATGTAACGGGAAGATATCATTGTAAGGCGAAGTTCCCTATTGATCTCTTATGGGAGTGAAAGGGTTTAGTTGGAAGATTTCAGCTGAAATTGACCTGACTGAAATTCAACAATTTTTGATTCCACCAGATGTCACAGGAGAAGATGGTGACCATGGCAACCCTGCAAGACCTGTCCTCTCTTTTCCAAACAACGACGGAGCGGCCCGAACCAATCAGCGTCAAGGTTGAAGGTAACCTCCCCTCTTGGCTTAACGGTACTCTGATTAGGAATGGGCCTGGCAGGTTTGAGTGTGGCGACAAGTCGTTCAATCACTGGTTTGACGGACAGGGACTTTTGCACCGATTCAACATAAGCGATGGTCAGGTGACATACAGCAACAAATTTGTGCGGAGCCAATGCTATGCTGACACCCTTAAACACGGAAAAGTTTACCACGTGTCGTTTGGAACCTGTATTCCTCCCGATCCATGCCAAAACATATTAGGGCGATTCTTCTCGCGTTTCGCCGCATCTGCGCTTCCTTTTGACAACACCAACGTTAATGTGTTTAAAATGAAAGGAAAGATGTATGCAACGAGCGAGACCAACTGTCTATTTGAGATTGAGCCTGAAACGTTAAACACCGTACAAAGTGTGGACCTGAAAACGGACTTTCCAGGTAGGACTTAAAACCTTGAATAGGTCTAGAGAAGAAGAAAGGAGTTTAGGAGCCTCTATGCATAAAAACTGTTTATTTCTCGTAAAATAATTCAGATAGTATGTATATTTTGAGGCTGCAGAGATTTTTCGGCGCTGTCACTGAACTCAGTGAAAGCGAATCCGAGTCCTCCAAATAGGAGTCTAACCTATTATTTCTTATTGCTTCCTTCTTGATTATTGCTTCATATCTAAACTTGACGACTGGAAAACAAATCAGGATTGCTTTTTTCCTCTTAGTAATAACATTGAAAAGAAAACGACGCATTTTGGTTTAGAAAGCTTTTTTGAATGATGCATGATCAGAAGAACACAAGATTGGTGTAATGAGTTATGTGTCAGTCCAAATATCCTTCATGATATAGCGCTTCTGTTGTAACGGCCCGATCGTTAATTCAACGATTTTTTGTTCTTTAGGTGACGCCACAATCAGTGCAGCCACAGCTCATCCGCATCAGGACCTAGATGGGTCTGTATACAACATTTCTGTGACGTATGGTCCCAAACCAAGTTACAACGTATTACACATACCACCCGCCTTGGGACAACCGCAGGAGAAGCCTTTACAGGGTGCCAAAGTGCTGTGCTCTGTCCCTCCCCTCAGTGGACCGGCATATTTTCACAGCTTTGGCGTGACAGAGAGGTTTGTGATAGTCACAGAAATGCCGCTTTTACTGAACGTATTTAAAGCACTGACCTACAAGATGAGTGATTCAAGTTATTTGGAGTGGCTGTACTGGCAACCAAAGCAGTGTGTCCGTTTTCACGTTGTTGACAAGAAAGACGGGAAACGGGTTGGTGTCTTTACGGCCGAGCCCTTTTTTTTGTTTCACCACGTGAACGCGTTTGAAAAGGACGGAAAAATCTTTATTGATGCATGTTGCTACAACGACAGCTCAATTGTTCATCAGTTTTACCTGCACAATCTGCGTGCCCCTGTTACATCCAGTAAAACCGGTAGAAACAAGTTTGAGGTCCCCGAGGTGCGTCGATACGAGCTTCCACTAGAGGATCTTGGGAATGGGGATCAGGGGAAAGCGCTTCGGAAGGGAGAGGGAGGCCTGGATTACACCGTGCTGTATTCAGGGATGGACTTGCCCAGAATAAATTATGCAGAGCACAACGGCAAACCCTACAGATTTGTCTACGGCGCAGGATCAGAGAAAGATATTATATTTAACAAGCTGATCAAGTTGGATGTCCAGACAAGGGAGTTTGTCACGTGGGAGGAATCCGGGGCGTTTCCCTCCGAACCGGTGTTCGTCAAAAACCCGGATGGGGACAAAGAAGATGATGGTGTGGTACTGACATGTGTCATCAACATCACACAACAGTCCACTTTGCTGCTAATACTGGATGCGAAGGACTTGAAGGAGCTGGGTAGAGCTGAGGTTGCTGGAATCACCCCGCCGTCTTTTCACGGCTTGTTTGAATAAGACACCTTACGTCCAAACTGGAGGTCGTCTTGTTAGTCAAGCGTCAGAATAGTGTACTAATATTAGGTTTGAATCTTCATGATGTTATAAAACAACTGAAGGCGATTACTACAGTAAGCTACGCCATCGTGAAATAAAATGCAGACCTGTAGAACGATATAATAAGCCCTTCGTAAGAGCGACGTTACGCTATGTGACCTACAACAATAAACTAAGTCCTTTACCAAATACAGTAGATTCGTAGATCCCTTTCACACGTGTTATGCCGAACAGCGCAAACGTGAAGGAATGCAACATGCATTATGTAGTGTCTTCTCTAAGCTCACAAATTGTTAAAAGAAATGTAACACTAGCAATACGAAACTCCAAAGATGGAAGAGATGAATACCCCACGTGAAGACTCTTTGTGATAATATAATGCACGCTTTTGTTCAGCTAAGATGGTTGGAGAATCCCACCTTCACTCGCTTAGTTTTCTTTTGTCAGCTCAGATACCTTAATCAAACTAGAACGTGATTGGATTAAAAATACCTATGACGTCACCCTCAGGTGTAGTTTTGATAAAGAAGACTTGTTTACAACGCCATCACACTAGATTGGATAAGCATAAACTTCACAGGATTGAACTGAAATGATTACATAGGGTATTGGGGGATTGAGCACAAAAACAAGAGAGTGGAAAAGGGAAAAGGAAAGCAACAATGATTAATTATCTTCTCCACTCCTTCCCCTGGGTGCGATATTTCGTTTGTCGCAGAACTTAAAAATGTAATAATCATGTCAGAAAAGTAACAATTTCTAGGAGCGTTCGTATGAGTCGGGTGCCTCTCCAGCACAGGAGTAAATGAGGCTACTTTTAATACTCATTTCATACAAAACTCTCCCAGACAAAATACATGAAAAAAAGTTCTAAATGTCTCGCTCGGGCTATCCATGAAAATTATCGCAAGATCCGTCTTCTTCATCCGAATTTAGGAGCTCGAAGTAAAAGTTTCCGTTATCAATCAGAATTTTATGTTTGATTGGTCGGTGAATTAATTTTTTTGTTTACTGCCGCAAAACATAGGTTACAAATAGCACCATCTGCGCCGTCTGTACTGGGATAAAGGCACACTCCTGGTAATGGGCAGCAGCTTCAGAAGAACTCGTGATTAAATAAAAGCCGTTATCGTTCCATTGCCACTGTAATGTTTTAACCTTAACAAATGAAGGAGCTCAGAGATTCAAGCCGCACCATAACACTTCAACTTGCCCAGTGTATAAAAACCTTCCTCGTCCTCCTCATCGAGGTCCCCCAGTCTGATCTGTGATACAGGCAGAGCTGATTTATCAGTCAACATGCCACTGTCTGATCTCCATCCACCGCCACTGTTATAGCAGTTGCACTTTTGACCATTTGAGCACGAGTTTGTTACTCCGCATGCGCACATTTGACTGCCATCAGTTACTCCTCCCCAATAATTCATCTTTCTTCCATCACGTGACACCCACCAAGCGTAACCTCTCACAACAAAGGATACATCATTGTTACATTCAAACTTGATGAACTGTTCGCAGTTCCTGGATGCTCGTGTGAGTGATGCAAGCTGAGCGGTGGTGACTCCACTGTAACTCACATCTTTGCTGTAACATCCTGAGCCTACACATTCATTATTAACATGGGTTCTGCTCTCGCTGTTATGACTAATGACGGTCACACCCACTCCACCCTTGTCACTCATGTCACAGAATACTCGGAATGAAGCCACGCCTCCATCCGGGCCATCAGGGTCAATGAAATAGGAACCTGATAATGCTCCAGGATTATCTGATTTTATCTCACTACACGTTGAACGTTTCACATAAACAACTGTGAAAACTTCAACCGAACGGTGAGCATTTCTTGCAACGCATGCGTAGGTTCCAGCATCGCTTGTGGTGAAGCTCTTCAGGAGTAATGTTCCATTTCGATACACGACATGATTCCGTGGTAGGGTTTTGCCGGCTCGTCTCCAAACAATTTCTGTCGCACCCTGAGCTAAACAGCTCAGTGTTACATCAGAAAAAGGTGTTGCTAACAGCTTTTTAGGAGGAAATGATAGCAGTTTAAGAGTCTTAAGAACCGTAACCTGAGCAAAAGCTGAGTCCTCATTGAGCACATTCATAGCAGTACAAATGTAATCCCCTGCCTCTGTCCTTGCTATATTCCATAAGGTTAGATTTCCCCCTTTAGCTCTGTACTTCTCACTTGCCAAGTGACCGACAGCTTTCTTCCACGTGATTACAGGTTTTGGCTGACCAGTGGCACTGCAGACCAGGGTAACATTCTGCCCCTCTTCAGCAATGATGGATGAAGGCTTCTGGTTAATCAGAGCTCCAACTGTAAAACCAATTTGGGGGAAAAATGCAACTGATATTAGTGATTTCACAGTTTGAAAACCAGCAGAGAACGTACTAAGGGTTAACACGACAATTGAAACTTTAAAGTATTAAAAGCATTTCTCTTATTTATAAAATGAATATATTAAATAAGTGAAATATTTGCACTGCGGATGGAAAGGTTGTTTACCCTTTAAGCCTCAATATTAATATTCATTTTCTCCCAACATGTCTCGTATATTTGTTATGACGTTAGTGAGGAGAATTTGTTTAAATATCAATACAACTCTTTTTTGGTGATCATTTTCGTTATTCTCATAACATGAAAGGTTGATGAACGGTGAATATTGTAATGAGAAATTAGATGCTGGTTACTACTGGGACTTAAGGGTTAAAGACTTTACCCTCACGGTATTAAAGCAATTTTTAGCAATAATGGTTTACCCAGAAATTAATGCAGCTGTATTTTTGGAATGAGGCCTGCTTTTGTGGCTTCTGCTTCCCATTGATGGCTTCCTACTCAATAAGAAAGCACAAGATTACATTACAAAAAGTAGCTAGTATCAGTGGTGTGGTCACCTTGAACCGTTAATGTTGCTGATGCATTCATTGTTCCAAGAATATTTTTCGCCACGCATGTGTACATAGCTTCATCCTGTGACGTCACTTTTGTGATCATCAGTCCACCACGCGACAGGAAAACACGTTTGCTGGGGACGAGATTGGAGTTCTGTCTAAACCACGTGACTGTAGGTTCTGGGTTTCCCTCGGTTTCACATTGAAACGAAGCTGTATCTGTCTGATTCACCACAATGGACCTCGGAGGGGATATAATAGAAGGGGCTTAAATTAATTTACCAGGGTCGCCCTTAGCGCCTTTGAGCCCCTGATCGCCTTTTGGCCCAGGTGGGCCCTGCATTCCTGGCATTCCGATATCGCCCTTACTTCCCTGAGGTCCTTGTGGTCCTTCTGGACCGTGCTTTCCTGGCTGGCCTCTGGGACCAGGCCTTCCTCTTTTTCCTCTATCGCATTTCGGGCAGTGAATAGTGCAGGCCAGGCTACTTGGTATCTTGTGAAATTCCTGCCTGATTTCCTTGTGGTTTACCGTACTGTTTGAGTTCGGCAGGATGTTCGTACTTGTTGTGTTACGTTTGTATCGGAGATGAAGCTCTGCGAATTCAGGAAAAAAAATGCATTAACTCACTCACTTAAGGGAATTATCGGAGGTTCCAACAACGTTTGATATCATATTCATACTTAGATATCATAGGCAGTTGTCACAGGCAATTTGGGCTCGTAAAGTTTCTGTTCAGACATGTAGGGTAACCGGCAGCGAGAGATGCAAACTGAGGGCGCTGGTATACCAGTGATATAGCCAGCTTTTTTTATTAAAGCCCCTGATTACTAAATATATCTATTGATTTACTAAAATTGAAGGCCCAACAAACAACTTTACTAAAATGTGGAATACAAAAGTGAAATACAATGTAAACCGCTAGCCCACTTTGTTAAAATCGAAACGATGGTGATGGCTTCAGCCTGTTTTAACTGTGGCATCAGTAAACAGCATTTACCTTTGTTCCACTCGGGATTTTGCTGTTTTTCCTCCCTGACGGCTTTATCCTTGTCATGTATATATTTATTCTTCTGGTAGTTTTCAGCTCTTTGTTGGTTCAATACTTTTAACATCTGGCGATGAACGCTGAGTTCAAACTCAACGTGAATCAACCCACCAAAACACACGATGGAAAGCATCACGGAAGAGATCAGAATGGCAGACCTTGAGAGTTCACTGCTCAGCTGCTTCGACGAATTTGCCATGACAGTTGGTTTTTACTGACTGTTTTGGAAGCTTGAACAGAGTAAAACTTACTCTTGAGATCAAGGAAGTCCAACACGACACCCACTTTAGGATGCGACTTACGAATATTCCGTTTCAGCCAGAAACTGATACAGACACTACGCTGAAGCTTGAATTACAGTCACGAATTAGTCATTTGGTCATGACACGATTAGACATATCAGAGGCCCTGCAAGGGTAAATTCCGACAAGCGACACGGGCCGAAAAGTAGCGACAGCGACCAAATGAAATAGCGACAAACGACTGCCATTGTATTAAAAAATGTCGACAGCGACATCAAAGCCGAGAATTAGTGACAAAGAACTGAAGTAGTTGTCCCTTAATTTCCGACAGCGACGTGAAGCCTTGACAAAACGCCAACACGAGGCATTTTAAAATTCCGACAAGCGACCTGGGACCTCCCTGGTAGGGCCTCATATCAGTGTGTTGAAGTTTCCGTTAACGTTAGTAGTTTGCCCCTTAAAATATAATTTTACGCCTTATTGTGAATCCAGGCACTCGTATATAATTAATTCCTAGTATGGGGAACTAACTTCGTTACCCTCCTTTCTTCTATTTAGTGATGTACGTATTTTTTTATTGCGTATTCATTCCTTGGTTACTTAAAGGAGAAGCCTTGCAGCTGACAGTGAGGCAAAAACCAGGTTGATAGGGGTCCTACAAAAACCTGGATGAGTAGAAAAAAACAAAAAAACCAGGAAATGCACGTTTAGTTGTGAATACTGAAGTAAATGATAAACAAGGAAACGAGAAAAGTTTCCAAGAAACGGGAACCGGATAGGGCTCAAGCACTGTTTTCCGGTAACTGCAGGGGGGGAGTACTGTAGTTGGAGATTTGGATAGCCGGGTGGGGAGAGTAATAATTTCGAGGATAAGCCAACAAGACCGAACTGAGTTTGTCTACTGAACAGTACTTTACTGAAATACTGTTTGTTTTATTGTACAGTGTGATTCTAGGTTGTCCATCTGTGGATCAGTCTATGCAGTGTGGCTATTCTTTGGAATGCGTCCAAACAGTATTGCACTGTGCTATGTTTTACTATACAGTGTGGTTCTAACATTTTCATCTGTGGATCAAACCATGCAGTGTAACCATTCTTTGTAAAGCCACTGAACAGTACTGTACTGTGTAACTGTTTTACTATACAGTGTGGTTCTAACTTTTTCATCTGTGGATCAAACCATGCAGTGTGACCATTCATTGGAAAGCTACTGAACAGAACTATACTGCGGTACTATTTGCTTTACTATACAGTGTGGTTCTAACTTTTTCATCTTTGGATTAAAACATGCAGTGTGACCATTCTTTGGAAAGCTACTGAACAATGCTGTACCGTGGTGCTGTTTGTTCTACTTTACAGTAGGGTTCTAACTTTTTCATCTCAGTTTGGCATGGAATAAGAACCATTTTCAGGAAATTACCCCACTGGCAAGTCTCCAAGATGAAATCATGACAAAAACTTACAGAATTCACCGAAGATATGATTTTTGTGAATGACCGCAACATCTTTTATGTCAGTGCAGAGAAGCAAAGGTTCAAGCACAGTACATTGAAGTCGGCGTCTCCTCATCCAGTTACTGGGTGTAGGTACAGTTTAAACGTTTTGAACTCGAGTAGCTATAGAATGGCCCGCTTTGCGACACCGCGGTCTGTTGTTAGACAGCCTTATAAAACCGAGGCGGGCAAACTCTTGTTTCATTTCGGGATCTCTGAGCGCGTAAACAAACGGGTTAACGGCGCTGTTGGAGTAATGCATCCACTTCACGAAATTCACTAATCTCTGAAGAGCCGGGAAAGGCGGAAGGCAAGGCAAGCAGAAAACCGCGCTCATCAAAACCACAAAAAACGGCAACCAAGCCAGAAAAAACAGCCCCGTGACAATGGTGAGCGTCATCGCCATCTTGATTTCCTGTCGTAAACGATTCCTTTTGCTTTTCACTCTACTTACAGTGGTTGCCGGGGAATGGCGGTTCAGCGAACGAGCAATCCGGAATATTCCGGCGTAAACGGAGACAATGACAACCAGCGGCCCGGCGAAGCCTACAGTTAACAATGTGGGAGCATAATAACGTTGAAACCGGTACATAACCTGCAAAGGATGCATAGATGCAAGCGCGCCGGCTGCCAGCCACGCAACAGCTATTGCAGCAGCGTAAAGATTTGACGGCAGTCGTTGAAACAAGAAGGGTCGTGCAACGGAAATATAACGATCTAGACTAATCACTGTCAGGTGAAATACCGAAGTAAGTGCGCTAAAAATATCAAATGTAATGAAAAATATGTAGAGTTCAGTGCTTGTACTGATTGCAAGACCAGAGAGGCAGATCCAGAGTGGTAACGAGACGACACCAACTAAGCAATCAGAGCAGGCCAAGCTGATGAGAAACGAGTTACTTCTTCTTCGTAATCTCGGGTTGTGTTTGAACGCAGCAATTACAGTTACATTTCCAATGATAATCACCAACGCTAAAAGAACCGAAAACGACAAGAACGCCAACGTGTCTGGGTCAGATCGGATGTTGAAAACGTTTGGTTTTGACGAGTTTAGATAGGAACTTTCAAGTTGCAATTGAGCGACTGTGGACACGTTTTGAGCCATTGCGTTATTGGTTTGACGCCTACGTTGGTCTGTTCGTATCGTGTCCTGCTCAAAGGATTCAGAGAAAGAAATTATAGACAGAGCCTGTCAAGTGGTGCCGGATTCTGAACAGGTGAATATGACGTTTTGGGGGATTTTATCCGGTTTGAACAGCTGGACAATGGATCCTACATTGATTTCCATCTTCTGTTTAATTTAAAACGTGCACTTTCATTCCAAACGAGGCGTGTAATTTTGTAATCTTTTCTTCGCGATGACTCGGTTTATTCGATAGAGACGAAAATTTAAAATTGTAGCTGCAATCAAATGCGAACGTAGATTCGTGATTACCACGTAAAATTTCAGTCAGTTTCACTGAATAAATAGTTTATCTGTCATCCGCTGCACAGAGTCATAATCTACCAACTCAAACAACAATTTTCGAGTAAATTATGCCCCGCTGTCAGAAACTACTTAATTTCATGTCATTGTACAATGGTCCCGGAACTGCCGTTTATATGTGATATCAAGAGACGAAAAAATTATTGAAGGAAAAACAACGCGTTGGTTTTACTGAGCAAATCGCAACTTATTAGGGCGAAGACTTTATGATCCGATAACTACACCAGGAATCAGGGGGTTTCATTGTTAGTTTTTTTAAAATATATTTTTAATATCACACCGTGGGGTAGGACGATAGCACTATTTTCTTTTCCCTAACATTTATCAGTCATATAAAAGTCCAAATTGAACAAGAAAACCATCAAAGTTGGATTTAAATTGGCTAAATTCGATCATTTTTTTGTTTTGATCATTGATGCGGCGATCCCTTTATAAGCGACACCTGGGCCTAAAAAGTTTGTATTTACGTTCGTAGATTAATTAACATTTCAAACCTATTCAAATACAGTGAAAATGTAATAAAAAGCTCAAACTGTGAAATGGAGTGAATGCAAACAGACTGCGCGTTCACAAACAGCTTTCACTGTAAAACGATCTCATATGTGTCATTCACTGGCTATGGGTGTTTAGATTTGTGAAAGCGGCTTTCAAAATAAAGAAAACAAAATGGTCGAAATAAAATTGCTGAAGGGGTTTTTCCTTTTTTTTTTTCTCAAAAATTCGTGCCCAACCGCTGAAAAGAGGATTAAGTTTACAGCAGAGTTACGTTATCCTGCTTGCAGTGATTATTTCACCGATTTTCCTCACAGAGCTTTGAACAAAGCCAGCCGAAAGGCATCGCTGAGCGACCTGTTTTAATCAGCAAACTATTTCACAAATCAATACAGAGAGTAAACATAGAGCTGAGAGGCGGCTAATGTTTACATGTTCCATGCGCAAACTAGTGAAATCTGCCGCCGAGAATTAAATGGGAGAGACAAAGTACAAAATGTACACTGATTAAAAATTTAGAAAACAAAACACTTTATAAATAATGTGCCTTTTTCAGAAGAGGAAAGATTCGAAAAGTGCTGACTGTTACATGGTGAATCAATTTGTTTCTCTTTACTTTGACGATCGGTTCTAACTTTTCAGTTAGTGAATAAAAACCATGCACTTTCAGTTTTACTGTCGTTCTGGTTCGTTTTACTTTACACTGTAGATCCAACTTTGGAAAGCTTTGGGACAAAACTGTACTGGGTTATTTTGTCGTTGTTGTTGTTGTTTGTTTTACCATTTGTGGATCAAACCATGCAGTGTGACCATTCTTTGTAAAGCTACTGAACAGTACTGTACTGTAGTACTGTTTGTTTTACTAGGCAGTGTGGTTCTAACGTTTTCATCTGTGGATCAAACCATGCAGTGTGACCATTCTTTGCAAAGCTACTGAACAGTACTGTACTGTGGTACTGTTTGTTTTACTATACAGTGTGGTTCTAACTTTTTCATCTCTGGGTCTAACCATACAGTGTGACCATTCTTTGGAAAGCTACTGAACAGCACTGTACTGTGGTACTGTTGGTTTTTCTATACAGTGTGGCTTTAACTTTTTCATCTATGGATCAAGCTATGCCGAGTGACCATTCTTTGTAAAGCTACTGAACAGTACTGTTCTGTGGTACTGTTTGTTTTACCATTCTGGTTTTTCACTGTAGATATGACTGTAGATATGACAGCGTGTGGAATTTTTTGAGTGATGCATTGCGATTTCTTCCAAATCTTGTCCACAGTACCCTCAGTCTTACGTCTCCGCATTCTAACGATATCGGTGCTGTTTTGTGGTTGAAAACGGTAACCATTCTAATCTCAGCGGCATATACATTTTATTTGCTCTGATTCTTGCCGCACCACACCTGCTGTGCCGGTTACTGAGTTGGTGCAAGTAAGAAGATTTTGACCATCAGTATTTTCAAAGAAATGACTCTATTCAAATCCTTGTTACGAAGACGGAAGAAATCCACACCCTCGCCAAAGAACACTCTCCGACGAATGGAAGAGAATCAAGATTAATGGAAGTTGTCATCATGAAAAAATGCATGACGAGCGGCGCGTCTCCAACTCGACAGTGAACGGTCGGAGCCAATGAGACTATATCGGACTAATCGGAGCCTGTCGGGGACAGTCTAAGCGAGATAGACCTGTACATGTCTGGGCCAGGCGGGGCGCACGCGCAGTAGCTGCTATTTATGACTGCTTTCGCGTGGTGCTGACGACGGAATAGAGCCGATCCCAACTGACTGTCGTAAATTTATTGCTCCGGCCAGTCACAACTGATGTGTTAAGACTAGTGAGCCAATCGGATTTAGGGACATACACGTCAGCACAAGGTGCCGCCGGAACGCATGCAGGCGGGCTGGTTATGATTTGTTTTATTTTTACCTCTGATTGGTTGAGAAATTGGCACGAAATTCCTTAGCCAATTACCAGTGACCACAAACTGCTAGCGCTTTACGTCAATATACTAACCAAAGTCAGAGACATAAAATCTTTATTATATCAGGAGCCCATCATATATATACATCTTATCGATCTTTAATCGTCTTTTTCATGATGTACAATGCTGATATCTCATTCCTTAGTAGAGATGTGTCGAGAAAACGACACGATTTCTGGCAACCGTAAAAGGAAGGAGTAAATTCAGTTATTACTGATCAAAACGAGCAGAGCTAACTGATCATGAGAAAATGCAATAGACCTTATTCGCTTGTACATTTTGTTTTCCCGATTCAGATCATGTGATGATACTCAGGGGATTTGGTCCTCTGTCTTGTTCATTAACAAGAGTGCAGGCAGACATACATTCATGCCTGCATGCACTCTTTTTAATTAACAAGACAAAGGATCAAATCTCCTGAGTATCATCACATGATCTGTATTGGGAAAACAAAATTTACAAACGAATAAGGTCTATTGAACAAATCGCCTAGTTTTTGATGAGTACGAAAATTTAGTCATCTTTGATTATCTAAAAGAACTGATATCTGTCATAAAACTGAAATCCTCGCAGTTGCTAAACCTGACTAAAATCAAGACCCTGTAGAAGTTTTAGACGAATCACGCATGGAAACTATACGTGATTTGTACGACCTAAGCATTAGGAAAACCAAGTGTGCAAAATGTTTTTTTATCTTTCGCTATTTGATTTGCATAAATATCATTTTGTTGAACTAAAAAAAAAAACTTCGAAAGGACAGAAGCCAAGCTTTAGATGCGTTAAAAATTGTCTTGTTCACGCCTGGATTCAAATAACAAGGAACGTAAATTTATGATTTCACAAAAGGCTAATGCATTCCATTCATCATATCGAGAGAATATTGCCTAATCACCTAGGAAAAATGAACTTATAACTCAAAATCGTTGACATCTTTTATTAGAGACTTTTTTACTTCAGTACAGGTTGCATTTATACATTTTAAAACGTCGCACAGATAGGTGAACTCAAAGCTTGTTATAGCTAAGATGGGGGTTTTTCACTAACGTATTCCGCTATACTCATAATTTCAGGGTTAAATTAGGTTAGTTGTTTACTTATAAAGATAAATGATAGCTTGTAAAATAACTGAATTTGTCGGTAACGTTCAATTAGCCTTGCGGGTAAATTATAATGGCTGAGCTTATCGGCACATTTACGATTATCCGTCCTTATACACTATATTCACTGTGTCATTTATACCCTAAAAAGGTTCTTTAACTGTAAGGTAATCTTACTTTTGGAAAAGCTGCAATCAAAAAGGGAGACAAGTGTCTGTAACTAGTATATTACGATGTCCAATTTGCGTTCAAGCTGCCATGTATTCACCATGATGATTTGCAAGGAAGCCCGATTTTCCTTGACTTTTTAATTCTTAGCAATTTTCAGCAGCTGACAGGGTATAAAGCTTCAAACTTTGAAATACGAAATTGCGATTACTGCACTTCCATTATTTTTTTAGATTTTTCATATGACCAATTAATCTTACTCTCCAGTGTATTCATATGTTTTTTTTTTTACCTGCTTTCAGTTTTAAAGATCTACTTTCATTTGTTCGCCATTGTCCATTTTATCCCCTAAAGTTGAGTGCTTCCATGAAATGGCCAGGTCAAGTTCCCTCAGCTTTTAAGCTGCGTTCAGGGTACAGAAAACGATGTAAAATATTAAATTCTAATAAGCGTAAGCGTTTTGATAATACCGCTTCATTTTTCAATACTGTTTCTTATTCTAAAAGCAAGAAAGTCAGTCATCTAAAAGTGGAACATAGCGGAATTTGTCTGGAACAAGTAAATTTTTAGGGTGTAAACGTGTTATGGCTAAAGAACAAACGGATTATTGGCCTGACGCTACAGAACGTCGTGACAGCTGGATTTCCAAAGTATTTTCTGTGCTCTGAATCTCTGGCGAAATTTGCCGGACACAACAGACTTGTCCAACAGGGCCCAGTAGTCTAGCAAATGACTTCCTCATCTCCACGTCGCGAAATGCGTAAATTGCTGGATTAACAGCGCTGTTTGAATAATGCAACCATTTTACCATGTCTACTAATAAAAATTGTGCCGCGATCGATGAAGGAAGGCATTCAACGCAGTAGAAGTAGAAAATATTAACACAAAAAAATGGAAACCAAGCGATGAAGAAGAAACCTGTCACAAGAAGAAGAGTTATGGCTGTTTTGCGCTCGCGGTGAATTCTTTGTGCAATCTCAATGTACTGTGATGGAGTTCTCTGAATCACTGCCACAGCCACTCGAAAGATCCCAATGTTTACAATGCAAATTACCAACAACGGGCCTACAAAACAAGCAACAAATAGCAGCACCATGTGTACTCTCAAGATTTTTGTCTTTAGCAGAAAGTCGCTTTCGTGTTGAAGGTAGTTTCCTGGGTGAGCGACGGCAACGAAAACAGCCAAACCCCAAGAAAGGGCACAAGCAAAGACGTACGGTCGAACGGAAAGCGTTTGATAGTAAAACGGTCTCGAAACAGCTATAAAACGCTCGAATGAGATAGAAATTAAATGAAGGTTTGATGCTACTGCACTGAAAATGTCAAAAGCATTGTAAAACACCAATAAATGAGAGCTGACTTGCCATTTCTTGATCGAGCCGTAAATTCTTATGGGAAGTGCAACACTGCCAACAAGAGCATCAGAGAGGGCGAGGCTCGCCAAAAACAGGTAAGTTCCATTGCGGAGTCGGTGATTTTTAGCATAAGCTGCAATTACCAAAGAATTACCTGCCAAGATTAAAGGAAGAAGCAATGAATTTGCTACAATTCCCGTAGTAAAGTCAGGCAGACCATCGCCTTGCGTTTTCGTGGGAGAGTTAGTAGTATTTTCACCGCTTGCATGTCCCACGGAGTCACTGGTTGCGAGGCTTGCGTTCTCCATTCAGATAAATTTTAATCTAAATTATTTCACCTTGTAATTTAACTCTTACAACGAAAAGAGAATTGACGAGGTATTCTCAATACTCGACGTGATTGCTTCGGGGCAAAAGTCTATCAAATAAAGTTTTGATAAAGTGATATTTTGAAATATTAATTTATAGTAAAGGAAGAAAGGCTTTAAACTCGTGTGGAATTTTGTTTACACCGACGAAATTATGCGATTCGTGGTTCGTCTTCATATGAACATAGTCTTCCTTTCACACTGATGCTCCTCCCATGGTTTTGTCAGTAAAACAGGAAATAATTATTCAGAAGAAAAGAAAAGGGTTTGAATTGAATAAGATGCGGTGATATGATCCGACAAACGCAATACAAAAAAATGATGTCCTTCGTAATGTCTTACTCTGAGTTGGGCAATTTCCCCTGAACTAATAAAACCAAATTCATCGCCCAGCTAGTATTTTTTTAATGAAAGGAAATTAACTTACCAAAGTTGACAATTCTGTTCGTATCGCACTGCTTTTCATTCAGAAAGATAACTGATTACAATAAGAAAAGCTTCGCCGTTTCCGTCATCATACAACCGTAATACGCATTCTCTGAAATTGCTTTCGCTCTGTGATAAGCATAAATTTTCACATCGTACACGACTGACTGTTATATCGCTTGATATGATAAAATGTTGCAGCAATTTTTCATATATCTCAGACTTGTTTGTTTACCAATACAATCACAATACTCTGTAGCTTATCACAATATGATTAATAATTTTTCTAAGAAGCACTATGCGGGCAAACTATCCGATATGCGACCGGACACTCACATGTAGTTTTATTGCCGGACTTTTGCCGGATTCATTTTGCTTGAAATTGAAATGGACGTCTAATTTTGCTGTCAAAATTGAACCAATATGAAAAAAAAATTATATACTACTGGTTATATGAAGAATAGTCCATTTTATTATTCAGTTTATTACTCGTTATGAGTAGATATGTGGGTGAAAGCCGCGAAGCGACCAGTATATGATGTCTACGATATCTTTTCCGTCGTTGCATTGAAATCACATCTTAAAATTGAATGGCCCTAATTCCTTACCTAGTACAATTTCAGATCTCTCGCGCGTTTCTGCCACGTTTCTGCGAATTACTTTCTATTAAGTTAAATCTGATCGTTTTTACTGACAGCATGCGTTTAAATGTGGTTCGTACTTCGCCGTGGCGCAAGGCATATACAAATGTGTTGACTGCACTGTTACTGTAGTGCATGGATTTAACGAAAACTGTGATTTGCCAGACTGACATCGGCGTAAGAACTAGACAAGTAGGACAAAAAGAACCAACCAGAGAGACCGTAAAAAATGGAAGCCACATCACGAAAAACAACCCTGTTATTATGGCACCCGTCGACGCCGATTTCTTTTCTCTCAGAACTCGCTGCCTTCCCGCTAAGACTACGTTGCCTAAGGGAAAGACTCGCGTTCTCAAGATCTTGAAAATCGTGATGTAAACGAACGATATTGCGACCAATGGTAGTGCAAACGCGACAATAAAACTTATTATAGTGAAAGACTTTTGCCAAGTGGTATATAACTGTATGATGGCATAACAGGAAGATAACAAAGCGGGAAGAATCCACGCAAAAGATACAATCAAACCGTAAATACGCACGGAGAGCGCGCGATGATAAAACGGTTTCCAAACTGCCACGAGCCGCTCTGTGCTGACAGCGGTAAGATGGAAGATGGATGCGCATGCGCTGAAGATGTCGAAGCTCGTAAAGAACAGCAACAAGTTTTGATGAACTTGCCAGTTTTTTAGTGTTAAGTAGAGCCACAGTGGCGTGGAAATTGCGCCAACTAAGAAATCAGAAGCGGATAAAGAGAGGATAAGAACCATTGATCCTCGTTGAAGTCTTCTGTTAATCTTAAAGGCCCATAGTATCATGAAGTTACTTGAAATTATCAGCACTGTAAGTAAGACAGCAAAGGTGACAAATATTGACACTTCCGCTGATGACGGCCGTGTGCTAATTGCAGGGGGAGCACCCTGGTCACGTGTCGTGAACGTGTTGTTAGATACCATGAGAGCAATTTGAACAAGATGATTTGTTGTTTCTGTTTGTGTTCTTCGGTTGGTGGGATCCTAAGGAGATATATGTACGCTGAAATAAAAACACATTGATACACTTATTCATGGTGACAGGTTACTGAAATAATGCGTTCAGGTTTTAACGACATTGCCTATAGCTTTAATGGATCTCGTTTCAAAGTGTCTTACCTATTTAAGCATTTTTTTTTTGTAAACTAATGATCTCTTCTAATGAACACTAACGGTTTCATGCAAAAAGAATGGAAAAGGAATTTTAAAAGGAGTATTAATTTACTACAGAGCTTTTAAGATTATCTTGGTTTTTCGTTTAAAAGTTGCGTAGCTTTTCTTCTATTGAGGCGATACGTGGGCACCGTTTTTTTTTTTGTGCGTCATGAGTAGTTGTCTCCAATTTGAATATTATATGTTCAGCAATCAAAAACTATTTGTAGTTTACACTTCAAAGTTGAATTTCGCAGTTTGTTGATAATCACTTGCCTGAAAACGTTTCTTACATCTCATTTAAGCAAGCTGAACCTAACCACAACTGTTTTTGAAATATCTTTTTTTTATTTTCAAGCTTGTTTGCGGGTGTTTTTTCTTGCAGCGGGCTCAGTTTCGCGAGCTATAAAACCCAAACGAACCCTTTAGGAATGTACAGCAGGTTTGCACCTTTTTTATTTCTCCACCCTGCCAACAACTAATATCAGAGTACACTACGACATAGATATCATAAGATCGTGTTTTATGATCGAAAGAATATTTGTGAAATATCAGTATTGAAAAGGTGATTTCCACCAATGCGTGAACAAAGTAACTTTCGTTGAATACTGAGTAAATTGAATGAAGAGTTTTGATTTTGGCTGGCCTGACATTTAAATACATGACAACGTAATTGTGAATCAATGTTTTATGATTACAGTCGGGATATAGCGAAATACTGGAAATTATTTACCAAGACAAATAACGCAAGAATGCTTATTCTAAGGTAACATTGTATGGTCTAAGAGTTTGCACTGTTTGTATATCCTTTAGCTGACAAACATTTTCTAAGAATACATCAAACAGAAGTCAATTTCCACACAAATACAGTTTTCAGGATTCAATGTTAAGGTGAAGTGAGATTGAAGCTGTACGAGCAGGGATTTTATGTTTGAGAAGTTTGACGTGTAGGTTACCGGGCAAGTAGAACACAAAGTTCCTTGGCAACTATATTAGTTAACATTTTTTCATTTATTTAAATTAAACACAACAAAGTGAAAAACGCACCTGAGCGAATCAGAAACTGAGTGTTGAACTGATGGAGCCATGCCAAAGATACGGAGGAATTAGGCGCAACTGAGCACAGACGTGAAGTTGCATTTGTAAACCCTTCAAAGCTCGTACAAACTGAGGGCTTTGGTAATCAGCAGCGAGTGTATTTAAAAGTTGATTATCAATCCGGTGTAATTATCTTAAATCTCGTTCGGCTTTTTGCTTCTTTGGTATTGTAAGTCTAAGAAATCTATTCACAAAGGACACTGATTACAAGACATTTACTTAACGCAAATGGAAGTCTATTTAGCCATTGTCGTCATAGGATTAAGCTTCTGAATAGAGCATAGTAAAGATTGTTTATTGGCTCGCTGAAACCACACTACATGATTTAATTTGAATTGATTAGATAAAGTACAACTCTCCGCACGAAAGCATTAATTCTTTGCCTATTGTGGTAAACCCTTGAATCAATTGAATGCGACTAAAATAGTTATTTCGGTTACTAAGATGTGAACGTAAAAACCGAAATCTCGCTAGTTGGAGTGATTTGTTATACACATGCAGTGCTACTTATCACTGCTGATATTTTGTTGCCAATTTATTGATGCAAAAATTCCCAAATAAATGGCTTGTTCAAATGAAGGAACAAAATCTGTTTTTCTTTAAGGAATGGAAAGGATCTGTTTCAATGGTTGGTTATTACTGTACCCGAAAACAAGTAAAGAATCGTGATGACGTATTACTTAGAGACTTTGGTTAATTCCCGCGAAGCCATTCAACACGATCTAAGTACTTTTTTAATAGCAGTATTTTTACTTTTCAAGTCATTGATAATTTATGAAGAAAAACGCAAATAAACTTTAGTCTTTAATATAAGTAGACACTCGACCGTTACAACCAAAGTTAGCTGACATCATTTTCTTCTGTTTCTCATTTACCAACGGTCATTCGAAGTTATTCACTCTATTTTTTCTTATGAGGGTTTTGAAGTGCTTTGTAAATAAAGCGTTTGATTTCTTTCTTTTATTTCGAAAGCCAGTCAGTGGCTTAGAAATAGGAACTCACAAACTAAATATCTGAGGTTGATGTGTAACGAATACACACTGTGATAAAAAACGCGGACCTGAGCATTCTTGACCCTACATCAAAAGCTCTTACAAAAAATTTTTTTTAAGATTTTTTTCATGGATGTTCTTTGACGTTACGATATCTCTCATGGCTAAAGCTGAATACTTCTTCGCGGGTATGTCCGGTTTAATTTGAGAACTGGACTCCAATCGTCATGTACCAAAGTAGTCCTCTAACAAATCTTCCACAGGACTAAAGGCCAGGTTACTATAGTGGACTATATCGTTCTGCGCAGGTCCGTGCGCACCATGGGTCCCAGTCCCCTGTGGATAGGAATCTGTGATTGGATACACGTCGAGCACTTGAAATCCCGCTTCGCACATGCGCGAGTTTGCGTAAGTGTTATACAGCATGACTCGCTGCTGCGTCAAGAATCGTTTGTGACCAAGGTGAATGTTCATTGACTTTTCTTTATTGATTGCTGTTGTCGTTTTCCATATCACGGTTCCACGAAACTTTCGTACCGTAGTATTGGATCCTACGTTAGTCTCTGATTCTTCTAAAACGTCCACCAAACCATTAATCAGTTTTTTGTACTTTTCGAAGTCTGTGCTTTCGACAAAATGCAGGCCAAAGTTTAAAATCACCGCGCTTTTTTCGTCCATTTGAGGATCGTGAACAACATTACGAAACGCTTGCAAAACTCTTTCATTATTGTAGTCGAGGTTGTCATTTTCTTTCTTCGCCTTGGTGACGTTGTTAACGGGATACACCCAGCTGTAGCTATAGTTACAGCGTTTGAAGATTTCACGACAAAGCTTTCCGTGCATCAATGACTGAGCGAAAAACACATTCACAGAGTCACCATACACCCATAACGTGCCTTCTTTAAACCGTGGGTTCTTAGGTTTCAAGGTCTCTGCAAGTTCAGACGTTATTTGTTAGTACCGTCTACCGGCATACAGATAAAGCTAAATCGCTGTTTTTAGCTCAGGGAATTATTAAAGCAATAAATTCTATAGAGCAATAAACTCTAGTGTTTAAACGTTTGAAGATGTGCATGGTGTAAAAGGAACGTAAATTACTGCTTTAAGTTTTAGGAGTCAGTAAAAAAAATGAATTTATTTGGAATGTTTGATGATGAGGAAAGCTGTTAGAGTATTTTGATGTTTTCATTTTTAGAAATTATTACAATGATTGAGGCTTTATTTCAACTAGTTGAATGTTTGATGATGAGGAAAGTTATTCAGCCATTTTTATGCTATTCTTTAAAAAAATTACTAAACTGAGGGACTTTCAACTGAGCAACTTTACAATGTGGGAACGTTTGATGACGAGGAATAAAGAGAACACGGGATTCAGTCTTGTATATGTGTTATGTGAGGATTTTCGTGGATAACATCCTCCTCATGCAGCTCGATCAACATTATTGCCCATCTCATAATCGGAATTTAACCAATAGTTGCTAAACGGTATAGTTGAAAAAGGCTGAAATAAATATTGTGTCTAAAATCTATCGTGATTAACCTTTGGCATATGACTTCCATGTGTTTCCTACCCATCGTCCATAGCCATCCCACATGACGTTGCACTCTACGTCACATTTTGTACCTGCTACCAGTCGTAGTCGATCTTCTGCTATATGGCTCTGTGTGACACTTCCTCAAGTAAAAAAGAAAGCAAGCTGTCATTGTATGGAAAAGAACAGTGGAACCTTAGAACTGGGCAGGAGAACAACATGAGAAGATATCTACGAGACCTATAGGGGCTCAAGTGTCACATAATGCAGGCAGCCATCTTATTTTCACGAGTAAAGGTATTTTTTTATCTCTAGGAATTGAATGCAATGCAAAAATTAGCAATAAGAAGAAATAATGGAGTGTACTGTAACTAATTATATTCAAGATTTTTTTAAGCAACCTGTATGCTGTGTCAGTGCAATACAATGTTACAACACAATTCACTGAACTAAATAAAACTGAAAGTGCAATTGCAAGATTATAGTCAGGTAACACGACTGTAACAAATATAAACTTAAGAAACGTTCTCAGTTTGAGACATTAAAAATCACGAACGGTTTTGCAAAATACTTTTTTTCAGGGAAACTCTTGTTCAAAGGACAACCGAACTTGTAAGAGCATAGGGTAGAGCTATCATTCACGCTTCGATATTATATGCTCATGATAATTCTTACCGTTCTTAGTCGGAGGAATCGAGATCTCTATCAAACTGCCTTGCCACAGTGGAGCTTGGAGATAATCCCTGTTTTTGTCAACATCTGGGTATCGCTGAAGCTTGCCTTGGGCATTTCCTTAATAAAAATCAAAACAACAGAATTCTAGCCCAGTCAGTACAGTGCTTATATCTCGACTGAAACATCTTTCTTTCCAAAGCATTTCGTATCAGGAGATTTTTGTCGTCCCAACGCGACCGCCATCAAGAAAGAGCCAGGTTTTCCGTGGCTTTTGCTTAGCTGTGTGTTTTTCTTGCACTGAGGTCTGAGTTCGCAATGACTGATGGGACGTAATGAGCAATGATTATGATACGGCCTTATAATACCTATTTCGAAGGTGGTGATGAGGTTAAATATAATGATGGTGGATTCGACAAAATACATCATGATTATCAGTAAAAAAATAATGAAAATCACCCACCTACAATAAACCAATCCAGTGGAGGATCTCTAAGTCCGTTACATAACGTGAAATCAAGCGTTATATTTGCCTTGTATACACCAGCTTCCATAGCAAGAAATAAAACTTCGTACGTGCCATTGTTGTGGTCAATAACAGTTGGCGCAATAGAGGACGGTCCGTAAAGATGGACCCTCCATGAGTCACCGCCATGTCTCTTGGAGCGACCATCTTTTGTTTGTGACTGAATACTAAAGCGACTGAACTCGCAAACAGGTCTGATGTCCCATAAATAGATGAAGCTCTTATAGGGGTCAGTAGCGTTTTGCGTGTCCTTTGATGCGTTCCACGAGGTGTTATCTCTACAAGGAAACAATATTGAACGCCAATCCGTCCTTGTCCGTCTTTGTCTGCACCAGTTCTCTGTAAACTGGGCATCTACGCCGCTGTCAGAGACCGTAGCACCAGTCCTTTGTGAGACGATAGCGCCACCGGATTGCAAAGTTTGTTGGTCAGTTTGCCGACATTCGAATATTCTATCGAGTTCAGGCTTCGATATCCACAAAGACACATAGATGATGATTAAAAATCCAAGACAGACCTTAAAACAGTGTTTGTTTGATACTGCTGGGCGCTGAAGGAGTTGAAATCGCATGGGAACGCGATCACAATTTCACGGAACAATCTAAGTGACGTATCTGTAGCCAAGTCCCGTGTCCTTAAATTCCTCTTTGTCAATCATCACATCTAAGTGGTGGATTAGCATTAATATTATCAATTTGCTGTAGTGGACATGAAGCTGCAACTGCTAGGTAACGAGAGTGACACCCTTGGTCATACCCATCCAATGTATTAAGGGACGGACCATTAGAAAAGTGATGGGGGGGGGGGGGGGGTGGGGAATTTTCAGCTTTTGCAGGAATTTTTTTTTCAGGTGAACCTCTCTGCACTAATTTTTTTTACTACGTGTGAAAAAGTCACAATTGGACCTTCCTTCTGCATGAATTTTTTTTTTTTACCTTCTTCTTTGCATGAATTTTTTTTGCATGAATTTTGGTGTACATAGTAAAACTAGTTACAGTTTTCGCGTACATTATGCAGCTAAGATTTTAGAGGCCCCATTAGAGGTTTTGGGATACGGGATATTTGCGAAAAAAATTATAGGGATACGGGATATTTCGGGGAAAAATTATAGGGATACGGAATATTTAGAAAAGAGATAGTGGGATATCGAACGTCAAAGTTTTCTTTTTTGACAGAATAAAACAGGTTAATTGATCAATATGAAAGATACGAAAAGTAAAAAAAGTACTTGAAAATGCGAATTAATGTATTTCCTCATTAAATATTGACAATGTTACCACTCCCAACCCCCCCCCCCCCCCCCCACCCACCCCGACATATCTTTTTCGGACATCACATACAGTGACATCATCAGTATTAACTTGAATTATAGGGATACAAACTACAGGAATTAATGAGATACGGGATATTCAGACCCCCCCCCCCCCCCCTAATGGAGCCTCAAAGATTGGAGGAGCTGTGACGCATGAACATACTATGTTATTGAGACGAATGGTGTGACATAACCACGGCTCCACGGCTGGATCCTATGCCCCCGCCTTATCCCCCACCGTAGTCTAGACTATCCACTCTGTCCAAGTTGGGAAATGTTTTGTCTCTCTCACAACTCTCTCAAGCTGGTTCAGAGAAAACCATCCAGGAAGCCATGCTTAAAACTATGATAACGTGTATGCAAAGCGCGCTCAAACTGCATAGAAGCCATCATTTCTAGACACCGAACAACAAAGCCGGCAGCCCATATATGAAACCTTACGTTTCTCTGCCGTACATTCACCAATTAAAAGCGAAATAGCAAGATCGATGTGCTTAAGACACTTTGACGACCAAGGGTAGCGTCAGCCCCTTCTCTTTAGCAAGCCGGCCAAATTAAATTTTGAAAAATCGGAAAATCTCAAATGAAACAAATTGTCGATTATTGTGGGATGAAATCTTCCACTATTTTCAGGTTCGATATAAATGAGAAATAAATTTAAAGGCTATATACCAGATTTAAATACTTACTTTCGAGCGCATTGAAGTCCGCTACAGCTAAGATAACTAACCTCCATAAACTCAAACACCCGGCAGTAAGGTCGCTTGGACTACTCAGAGGAAAGCTGCATGTTTAGATTTTAACATTGATTTTTCTTACCATGGAACAGATCGAGCTATAAATGTTTTACTGACTTGTAAACAGGGTTCTTGTTATTAGAAAGACGCTTCTTTGCCGTCAAAAATAACGGGTACCATTGAACGCATTGATGAACTAGAAATTGGTGAGGAAACTGATCGATCGCACTAAAAAAAGGACCAGTTAATTTGAAAAAAAAATTGTACAGAAGAATAACTTCTTCAGGCAGAAATTCTGTCTTCTCCCGAAAGAGAATGGAACAGAAATGAAGGCAGTTATTTTGCGCTCGCCCTCGGTTCAGTGGTGCATTCAAGCAATACAAGCCATTTTTACCAAAACAAAAACACTCACAGCCAGAAATTCCGAACCAAAGTGGGCGGTGCTTATTTCTGTTACGCACCAGCACACATGATAACCTGTCAATAACGCTAGGGTGTGATTGGTCCATCTGTTAAAGGTCAACCAAAATGGCGTCGCGTAATAAAACTCAGAGAGGGTATTTATCCGAGCTAAATGCTAAATGCTGATGCCGACTTTGTTTTGCCAAAGAAAATAATTAAGTACACAAGGTCTACTTATTGGGAAGTCGAAAAGCTCGTCGAAAGACGTGAAAGAAATGGAGCGGTAAGTGTTTGGCTGTAGCGCATGATTTCTTTTTGCCCGAAAACCAACAAAAAAAAAATAATAATTCCAAAATTCCCTCCAAAAAAGCATTATCCACCGAGCCTCCAGCCTCGTAATCACACCATGTAGCTACCAGTCTTTTATCTGTCGTTGAGCTGATGGTATCAAAATGGCGATCGTTTTGGCACAGAATTTAGTACAATTACTGTTCGTGGATGCCTTCATACTTGCTGAAAGTAAGCTAAAAAAGCCGCAAGATTTTCGGGGTTTACAAAGTCTTTTTTGCCGTAAATGTGGAATACCATCTTTGAACTTAAATTATTTGATTGGGATGGATCGATTCCAGCAGACGATTTCAGCTGAGTCAAGATGTTGAAAGTGTCATTGACGAAGGTACGCGCCATTTTAGTGTGTTGTAAAGGGCATTTATTCGGAATAAAATAACCAAGAAAACCGCAACGAGTGTTTGATTTACCAAAACAAAATAATTATGCAATGAAAGTACTGATGCATATTATTCGATCTAACATTGGGATGGGGTTGTTGCATCGATTGTACGAATTTTATAAGCTGGTTTTATATGAATCCCATACTGATCCTTCTCTCTTCAGCAAGTTTAATATTCTAAGTGTTACGGTCTATTGCACACGCCCGGTTCGAAATTTCTGGCTATGATAAAAGCAAAGTAAAACTCAGTAAAGCGTTAATACTTTTTATTCTCGCTATTTCCTCTGGGGTTTATTTTATGAAAACAACTTGTCTCTTTCGATTGTAAAAGATCGCAAATTTAAGCGGAAATCAATAAGGTATTTCGTAAAATGATAATAATTGTATCTTTTATTTCAATGAGTCACAAATGACTGATAGCGAAGGATCAGATTTCCATGAAAATTATCCTCTACAGGTGTGAAGAGCGAAACGCCTCATGACTGAATATACCTGCTTTACCTGCTCAACCTGTTCTGAAACATGTGGCCAAAGTACTCTACACAAACTCGGTTTGGAAAATTGGTGTCTTCGAGACCACTTCATCGTAAAGTCAAGCTCAGCCGATTTAAACAAAGTTGTCTGTTGAACAAAACATGTGTCTCTAGCAATGGAAACACAGGGGAGACATGTATGAAAACAGCAGAGCGAAATACTCTTGGATAATTTAATTCAACTGAGGCGAGAACCGGAATTGCGGTGGGCCAAGTGTTCTTGGGGAACCAAAGTCACTAAGGATTTATTTTCTCCGTGTGCGTACGCGTCTCTACCTGATTGAGTTGCCCTGAGAGACAAGTTTGTAACAAAATGACAGCTTTTGTTATCAAGCTTAGCCAAGACTATCAGAAACAAGAGGGAAACGGTGTTTGTTGTAACAAAAAGTGTCTTTACCTTGTTCTTGCTACTCTGTTGATTTTACTGGCAGTCTGTCGAATTTGGCTGGCAACGTATCTCGTGACCACACCGACTAAATTACCAAAGCAGTGAAAAAAGTATTAACTTTAAATATTGCGTGTTGACCTGCGATCATGACGTTTCATGGCATAAAGGATCAAGAAACGGCTGTCAGAAGATATCGTAATCCGCGTACGCTCAGCACTCGGGCCGTGACGCGGAGAATGTGAAAATATAGAAGCAGAGGCTCCTGATAGAAGATGTTATGGATTTTATGACAAAAAGTCAATGAATTTAATTTATTGATTAACTACGTAGAGCTCTCAGTGGAAACGATCAGGGCCACCTGATCGTATTCATTGAGCGAGGGACGAGAACACTATGATTAGTGCGGAGTTCAACAGAGTTTACAACAGTTTTTTAAAGTAGCGGACACATTTCTGAAAGCACCGGACGTGACAGTTTTTGGCACCGCAAGGTGTCTTGCGAGCGACCAAACACCCTCAAATATGGGTCTCAAAGAACCGAATATGGAATGGGAAACGGCCGGAATAAGTGTCCTCAAACTACAACCCTGACGGTGTTCAAGCTTGGACGATGCACGTGCGAGACACTTACTTTATCAAGCTATGAAAGGATTACATCAACTTTAACTCGATGATCTAGTTCACCTCAGATTGACAACAGCTGAACAGTGATTTAATTTATGTGTCGCTAATAGATTTTTTAAGATTAAAATAAAGAAGAACCTCGTATTTTCTATTACGCTTCTATACTTCACTGCTAGGTTTTGGGTGTGGTTAAATGGGGGCTGGTGGCGCAATATGAGGACCAGAAAAATGATATTTCCATATGATAGGGAAGAGCTGCAGGACGTGCCTTGGAAGTAGAAACTTTAATACCTAAAGATAATCGATTTTGTAATGAGACACCTTGGACTCAGAAAAGATTACCCGCTTTTATCTTGAAAATATCTTTCGAAATTTTGTTTGCGTCAGGCTTTTTTTTGCCGTCTTCATTTGAACCATCCATTGTAGAAGTACTGAAATGTTATAGCGTTACTTTTATTGTGCAAAATGTTGGGAGATGAACCGAGCGACACAAACGCAGTAGCTGTGTACAATCTAGAACCAACGTTTTGGGTTACAGTATGTATCAAGACGTTCCATCTCTCGCCTTACGAGCTAGCTAGACAAATTTTCCCGGATTCCATTTCAGCTTCTGGTTGCTGACAACCTGATTATGAGACAAGATCCTGAAAACGTTTGTAGTAGGAATAAAGTCAACAATATTACGCAATTTAAAAATAATCAATACACATGTATACATAAGCCACATGTAGAATGGGATATTGCGTGTGAAATCAAAACTAGGAAAGAAATACTTCATGTCTCCCAACAGCATCAATATTTTCTTTTTGTCCTCTTGGTGGGATTGAGATCCCCATAAAGCAAGATGTTTGCTCGACGTCAAAGTATACGAAAAGTACTTGCAAGCTCGATACAATGAATTATAAGTCCCATAACTGATAAAAATTAAATCGCGATCCAACAAATAATTGCTGCGACAAAAATAAAAAAAATTCTACAAGATTTCTTGCTTTCTGTATCAAATCGCAGGTGAGTTTCAATTTTTTTAGTAAGCATTCCTCTGCTAATGAAAAAGTAGGAGTAGGTTACGTAAATTAAAAGTGCAGGAAATCTTTGCCGATTAACAAATTAAAGTAGACAGCTGCAGAACTCAATTTGACAAAGCCAGGGAAAGGTGATGGTTTTGGTTCAGCCAGAGCCAACTGGTTTTTTGTGCGGCAAAAAACTGGACTGACACTACAGAGAAAAATATAACACGATAATGAGAAAACAGGATTACATGTTTACTGAAAGAAAGACATTGATAGATAATTCATAATAAGTTGAACTAATACTGAGGGACGCTCGATCAATTTACATCAATCAAGCAAATAAAGGAAGTTGAGGGAGTGAATTAATTAGACTCCATAAAAAAAATCCTCAGTTAGTGGGATATTGTAAGAGGAGGCAAATAACTGTATAGTCTTCATCCTACGTAAAATTGTCTCTTAATTATTTTGCGTCTGCTTTTGTGCCATACATTTTAAATTAAGATATTGTATTAACAACTTCGGACTAACCAAGTACTGTAAACAATGTACTAAGACAAAGAAAGTTTGACAGCTTTCTTGTTTTAGGTTGAACAAAGAACCGTGGTCATTGGTTGAGTAGCTCTAATAACATGTCGAGTGCTTTAGAACTTTAAACGATTGACATCCAGCGTTACAAATGGAAACGAATATTACGCATCTGTCAAAATCTACAGGCCCTACGGCAAATAAAGATCCGAGCGAATTAAACGAGACACACGTTAACAGTGCCATAGTAAGCAAAACCGGCCCAAGTATGAACAGTTCAACGACTTTGCATGAAAAACCTGCCAATGATACATCTCCCACTGGCAATGTACTTGTCAGATCAAAGATGGAAGTATTTGCTTTCATTACTCTTTACGTTCTACTGGCGCTGGTCATAATTGCTGGAAACATTTTAGTCGTTGTGGGTTTTCGGAAATTCCGCCTAAGGACAGCCATCAACATGTTCTTTGTGAGCCTCGCTGTGTCCGACCTCCTAGTGGGTGCTGTGTCCATTCCTCTTTGGATCTACATCCTCTCTTGCCCGTATTTTACAGCTTCAACTTGCTCACAGCCAAAATCCTTCATAGCCGTGTTCTATCAATCGTTTGATGTTTTCAGCGCGTTGGCTTCGATCTCAAACCTCGTGGCAATAAGCGTGGAGCGTTACTTGGCGATATGTTGGCCGATTCGTCATCGATTGAGCACCTTCGGCCGGTATTACCTGATGATCTTCATAACGTGGAGTTACTCTTCTGTAATTACCACCCTGTATTTGTTGGATCTCGGGTCCACATGGCAGAATCATCGTGGCCTACTGGTCTTTGTAGCAGGGTTTGCCTTGCCTCTTGTCATCGTCACATCCATGTACAGCAGCACGTTTGACAGCGTCAGAAAAATGGAAGCACATTGGAGAAGAAACAACGCCAAAAGATCTTCGCTTCGCAAAAACGTCCAACGAGAGAAGAGAACGGCTTCCACTGTTGTTATCGTAACGGTATTGTTCATAATTTCATGGCTTCCATTTTTCGTGGTCTCTCTTCTATGGACTTTCAATCGTTCTTACCTTCCCAAAGGAACCGACTTCATTCATCTGTTTGACTTTATTAAGTGGATGCACTATAGTAACAGTGCTGTTAACCCCGTTGTGTACGCTTACAGAAGTGTAGAGATTCGACATCTGCTGATGAAATTGCTTCTAGGCGTTTGCGGTAAGGAGTTTGTCCCCGCAGTGCGCAGACCAGAACATCCGAGGGTTTTGCAAAGAGTTGCTGATTGCAATCACACTGAAGTGAGGAACCCTTTGCGAAATGGAATCCCGATGCACAAGTAGTGAGTAGAATGGCTCTCATATGGAAGAGTTGTTACAATGGTTGGTGTTTTGGAAGTAAAGAGGCAAGGAGTTTGTCCCTGCAGCGTGAGAACCAGAACACTCCAGAACCAGAACACTCCAGGTTTCAAGAGTTGCTGATTGCAATCACACTGGAGCGAGGAACGCTTGCGAAATGGAATCCTGGTGCACATTTAGTGACTTTTTTTGTAGTCTGCAGTGCACAGACCAGGACATTCGACGGTTTGCAAAGAGTTTCCAATTGTACTGATGCTGCAATCTTTTCTGGAACAAATTTGTTCAGTCTGGCAGGAAATGAAACAATAGGGATAATCAACTTTTCATGGCCGAGAAAAAGCAAACCAGACTTGAGGGAGTTCTTGCTAAAGAAATCTTACATCGTTGAGTATTTGATATAGGCAGACGCTCCTAGCCATATACAACGGGGAACATTTTAGAACATTTTTTTTTCTGTGAAGGGGGAGAAAACTGAGTGAACTTTGATCGCAGAAAGTAGAACCCAAACTGACAGCGATTCTGTATAATGAAGAAACTCATTCGGCAGTTTTGAAGGAGGGTTAAGTTGCAGCCCTTCGCTATTGATCCATTATCTCCTACCCCTACCCCCCTGCACACACCTTCGCACTTAGCGATGGCCTGCAGTTCCACTGACTGACACCGTTTCTTAATCTCAATTCTAATAACAAGATGAAACGGACGGAAGGAGGAGAACATATATTGAATTTACTGTAAATAAAAAATAAGCACACTTTTTAACGGAGTTTCCGCTCAATATATTGTCTGAGGATGAAAAAAGAGAGATCGTGCACTTTCTATTGGCTGTTGCGGAACGAGGCCTTAAAAAACAATGCAGTGATATCTGCTTTTATAAATCCATCAATTATGTTCTCTCGTAGGCAATTGATAGTGATGCATTGACAATGCAGTCCCGTCAAAATTAGGGAAAAATCTGAGGATATTGCTAGTTTTCGTCTTTAAAGGGTTCGTTATACTGATTCAAAGAAACAATAGGAGAATTCAACTACTCTGTGACGAAGCAAAGCCCCAAAATAAAAAGTCTTAAGAGAACACTCATAAGGTCACAGAAACCTCTTTTTGCGGTAATCTCGTGTTGGACTTTATCCAGTGCGGTAAAAAAAATACATATCATATTGATAACCTTCATTTGTATTGGAAACTAAAATGCACCAACGTCACTTTGTATTTAGATGTAAACTATTCGTCTGTGCTCTCAGTAAAAAGCCTTAACAGCTAAATGCCTACGTTACCTTCCTTGGCCCGGTATAGAGGAAAATAAGCTCCAGTGAGGGTAAAATATGGAGACTTGACGTTTGGGTTTCCTTTTAGTTTCTTTATCTGGAGTTTGATAATTTTGGGTCAAAACTGGGAGTAAATTGTATAACTGGTAGGGAGCTTCCCTTTCAGCAGAGGCCTCTTTTCCTTGTCTTCAGCGCGCGGGAGAAAAGAGTCCTCTATCGTGGATCGAATCGGTCTGTGCTGAGCATGCGCCGCAGTTTCTTAGCGACCGAACCATGATATAAAGATGACGTGTACTATTAGCATAATACTTTAACAGACCTCAAATTGGCCCTCAAAAACCTGCGTTGCTTGTCCATTTAAAAATGTAAAAGGGCTTTGAACTGGTGGTTATTAAGATTTTTTATTTTTCCATCCTGCATCTTATCCAAAACGAGAGAAAGGAAACGTTGTAACTCTTCTTCTACAAGACGCCATGTTCCTATGCGGGGTCATCAAATGACAGCGGAAGTACTCTAAATGTTTGCACAAGACTAAGAGAGTAGTACGGTCATGCCGATTCTGGTTCATCTACAAAATTTTCAGATAAGTCCTGGAAAAATCAATTTTATAATCAAGAAAAAAGCCACTGCCGATTCTGACCCATTTTGGAAAATCCCCGGAAAAATCATTTTTCAATAAATTCTTGGAAAAAAAATCTTGATTTCATCTAAATCCGAAGGCTAATCAAGCTAAATCCGGGCAGAATCAAAATATAAGCAGGCCAAATCGGGGCAGAATCAAAATCATATCTAATCAAAGTCTAATTCCTCATCCAGAAGGCCCCGACTCTCTCCAGACCCGCCTCTAGCTTAGCCAACCCAAATTAAAGCATATCTTAAATAACTTCTCAAAATAAGTCATTTAAAATCGATTGAATATAAAATTTTAGATGACTGAGGCCATAAGCGCAAAGTTAGACCCAAACCGAAACCCATGTGAGCCCTTCGGATTGAAAGCTCATTCAACTCTCCATAGAAGTACGTTACATACGTCAACTGCCAATCCAGGGGAAACTCTCGATATCAGTAATATTCCACAATTATTAGGGGATATGGTTATTGTACCTGGTAACTTAACAGCAACAGAGCATGAGAATAATACCGTAGTTAATAATGTTGGAGTCTTTAAGTGTCATTCTGTGATGAACAGCTGCAGGATATACAAAGATATGATTTGTCTATGACCTATAGTGACTTGTTTCTAACAGCCGAAGAACATAAAGATAAATTACGGCAGGGAATATCCTCCGAAAACGTTAGCACGGCTCCGGACCACTGCTAAGAAAAGCGACCAATCAAAAGCCGACTGTCTTCTGCTTTCAGCTAATCATAATATAAAGTATTGCATCCATTATATCATCCAATCCTGAATGACCATGGAGTTTTCTATCCAAGAGCGTTATCGCATCAAATAAAATTTGGGATTGCGTTTGTTCCAGTTAATTATATCGTCATCTACTCCCACGCAGTTAAGCCTTCAACATACCAAATAACTAATCCTGAGATGGAATACCGATGTATATCTAATGATTATCTAGCTCGAAAAGTGATGACAGCATACCAGGTAGGTAAAGGATTTTACTACAAAAATATTCACCTATACTCGAAATTTTCACCGTTAACCCTTTAAGCCCCGATAGTGTCTTTACAGATTTTACTCTGACTAACGCCAGACGATTTTACTCGTCACAGTGAGACCCCTCGGGGCTTAAAGAGTTAACAGAAAGAACGATAGTATTATTAATAATCACATAAATGTACAAGGCGGTCTGTGATTGGAATATTGTGCCTATCTATTGATAATAATTGTATCGGAATGAGAAACTGAAAAGTTTTTAAATCCTGATATCAAATCCATCAACATTGATATTGATGGCATACCAAACGGATTATATTCTAAGGGAATGATTCCATCTGATTTTTGCGAATCTACCAAAAAATGGTATGATGTAGTTAATATGAGCGAAAACGATTTTTACAAAACGTTAAAAGCGAGTCTATTAACATTTTGCTTAAGAGTTTGCTTAAGATTCTGCTAGTCCTTTGTTTAAGATTCTCCTAGTTGGTTGTTTACCTACCATCACTAAATTCTTTGCGCAAAATTCTTGTTGCAGCCTTCTGAAGGAGGAATAAGACTGATTATATTTTGATTCTGCCCGGATTTAGCTTGATTAGCCTTCGGATTTAGATGAAATCAAGATTTTTTCCAAGATTTTATTAAAAACATATTTTTCCGGGGATTTTCCAAAATGGGCCACAATCGGCAGGGGCTTTTTCCTGGATTATAAAAATGATTTTTCCAGGACTTATTTGAAGATTTTGTAAATGGGCCAGAATCGGCAAGACCCTTCTACTAAGAGGGCTCAAGTTACGGTCAGCAAACAATACAGTCAGCATGGGTAGGTACGTGGTGTAAGCATCATATAGTGGTTCCCCGTTAGTGAATATATGGCATACATTGCTCTCCATAGCCATACACGATGCTTACACCACGTACCTACCTGAGCATGCAACTGCTCCGTCCATGATCGTGGATGTGCGGCTTGATCAAAGACCGAAGTAGGCTTTTGTTAACGTAAATAACCTTAAGTAAGGGAAATATCACGGCTCGGAATAAGGTTTTCACTGTTAAGGAAACCATAATGATTTTTGGAAGCAATTTCATTCTCGAATTGGAGACAACCGGAACGATTTTTAAACCTATAAAGAATTTATTGTTAATATTAAACATTCATTCGCAGCCATTGTAACTCCTTATTCCTTGCCATTGAAAGCAAAAAATTCTTAAGACGACAGCTGCAAGTAGTTTTATTACACTTTTATAACGATCTTAAAGTATTTCACCAAAATTGGTTTATTGATTTGACGCTTCCTTCGCGAAAATGCATATTGGGTTTTGCAGTTTCAATTTCTCGTTTAAAAATTAACAACAGCAAATTATTAGAAAAAAAAAAGAGTCGAAACCGCCCCTGCCATCAGTCATTATTTCGATGCTAGAAGCGAGTGGTACCAAATCATCCTTGTAGTGCCACAAAGAAAGATCATTGTAAGACAGAAGCAGCTCCTCAACAATTCACCTCACTTACACCCCGGGTCGTGTCCATTCATGAATGATCCGTTCACCCTAAAACCTGTCAGGCGGTCAGAAGCAAGCCATCATGTGATATGTTGGTTCGATGTATCGTGAGAAGAAAAACAGTCTCTTGTGACTGCTTTGTGAAAGTGTTTACAAACGAAATGCTTCTTGTTTGTTCAGACTACTAGTGCAGCGAATTGTCAGGCATCGAAGGAAAGAAGCGGAGCTTCTGTTCTGATGAATAAAATTTAATTTGCAACTCAGGCCTAAAACCACCCAGTTTCATTCCTTTCAAGCCACTTATTGCCCTGATCGGAGGATAGTTGTATTTGCTTAAATCTAACGCTTTTGTGTGTCTTGCCTTCGATATTCAATTAATCGCAAGCCGCTATTATAATAAAGCATTAAATAAACCATCTTAGATGAGCAGAAAATTGTTTTCCTACGCTTTTTCGTAATTAAGGCTTACTAAGATCTAACATCGTTTGGTGCAAATGTTAAAATGGGTTGTGAAACTATGAAAATAGGACACGCAAATTAGCGCCGGTAACCGTGGGTACGGTTTGTAATCTTTCATGTCAGGTCCGTTTGCGTTGATATTATCCAACCCAGGGCGAAATGTCCACAGTTTTGATAACCAACTTTCTGGCAATACCAAATGCGATACCAACGCAAGATCTCAGTTAAAACGTGGTCGCAATAGTTGAACCATCCCCGGGTTAATACAAATCTGTCTATATAGCCTGTGGAGCTTAACTGGGTGAAGGGTGATCTGCCCTAACTGCTCCTTGGGTTGAAACAAATATTTTGTCAGTAAAGTCTCGTCGATAACAGCAGTGCTCATTAACAAATAACGAGTGTCTTTCTCTTCTCTTAACAGGTTTTGTTTCTTGTGTTTAGATAGCATTGCAAATAATAAAAGTGAGCTTATTTTTAACTTGGATGTTTTCTTGCGAGATCGTAAGATAACAGCAGCTTTTTAAACGAACTGACCTCAAAGTTCAAACTTAATTTGTAAAGAAACGGAAACGTTATAAAATCGGCGGATCCACTTAATGTTGACAAGTCTGTAAGAGTTCCTTTCGGCTAAAAGGTCTCTTAATCAAAAGATTAATTTCATTTTCGTAATGTCATTCGCCCACCTGAAGGGTCCCGAACCAATCAGATTTGGTTTTCGATGACCTCTGTATGAGGAGACCTGAAACACCGTGTGGTTTTATGTTTACACGCCGCAAGTATTTTATTCCTTACTAACTGAGTCGAGCTTGAAGTCAAGTGTTACAGTTACGAAGTGTGGGTGAACTGTCCAACTCTTGCTCGGTGTTATGATTGTCTGAAAACAGGCACTCCTTAACGTGCATACAAGGCTATTCGTCATTTATAACTGAGGTAGGTTCTGAAAATACAGTTTGACGAGCTTGTTAAAGCTTGTCCCTTATGGTCTATCCCTTGCTTTGTTGTTTCCTGTTAATTTGCCTGCATTTTAAGGAAGGTGAATATGAATAGATCAGTTGAATTCTTAGACGACCCTTTTAAGAACCAAAAAACTCTCAAGTTCAAAAAGCTCGTGAAATTAAAACAGCACCAATCGAAATTCAAGAATCGTGTAACATGGCAGGCAGAAAAAGGTCTAGGCAATGGTTAAAAACGAAAAGGCCTGCTGTTTAGGGTTGACAAGGCTAAATTTATATTAGAAATAGAATGATATTATGTCTGCACTTAAGTCGTGACTCCAGGAGTTGAGGGGCTATAGATGAAGAGCTATGTCATACACGTAACCTGACGTTCGACTCAGTGGATTTGGCTTAGAAATAGTTCAGAACCGGCCTGCAGGGACACAAAATGTGAACTCATGAATTTGATTTTTGTATGGGAGAAATTGTTATGGTTTAAGGGTTAAGAATAATAGCCATATTGCAAGATCAAGGCCTTTGCCTCTGAGCTTGACTCAAGACTTAACATTTAATAGCAAAAACGTTAGCATGACTTAAGGTTTAAGTCAGCTTGTGACTGAATTTACACTGCTTATTTGAGCTACGTTGTATCATTTTACCAGTAAGGTGTGATTTTGGCATTGCATTTTAAGGGAAAGAAGTTCAGGAATAAAAACATAATACCCGATTCAGCCATTTTCTGAAAGACATGAATTGGTTGATTTTCTGTTTAGTTTATTGAAAATTCTTAGCGGTTTTGCTGAAAGCTAAACGCTGCTATGTTGTTTTTATTGAAGAATGCGGTGGTACAGAGCTCTAAGTCTTTAAACACAACAATATGCCGGCTTATCAAGTTATCTGTGCATTTATCTAAAGTGACTGTAAGGCGGGTCCGCTTTTTGTGGTTGACTGCAGCTTTGTTTGGATTCAGTTTGCAATTAAGCTTTCTCTCCGGCGATCGCGTAAACAGGAAACTGCGTTCAATTGCAAGGAAGAACGTAAGACAGTAAGTTTATTAACTGAAAATGTTTTGATTTGCGTAGGACGTGTAAAATACTCAATTGATCGAGTTACTTATGGGTGTCTATCAGTAAAACGTTTAGGCCAATAAGATGCAGCGTAATATTGAGCATAACGTTGAAGACGTCAAAACTTACAGTGGTCCAATCAAAGAACGGCTTATTATCATATGAATAATAGTATTTTACCGGAAGATAAAAAAACTCGTATTTTCCATATTTTCACTCAGTGAAGATATGAAAAACTTATGTACCAAATGTCCCGGATGTACGGGTGCGTCCTAACAACATTTTCAAGCTAGTTTCTTGTCCATATAATAAAAAGAACATTACACGGTGGCTTGAAGATAAGACTTTTATTTTCTCGTGTTTTACTCGCTCGCTGAGCGCACTCGTAAAAATTGTTTTCACCACTCGAAATAAAATTCATATCTTCACGCCACGGTGTAAAATCTCTCTATTTATTCATGTTATGTTATAAGTAAATTTGAAGACAGATGGTAATAGACCAAGTGTTGGAGTCTAGTTGGGAACATCAGGATAGAGAGATTATGACCGGAAAAGTTTCCATTCTTCCACTAGTTTAAATGCGTGGTCAGCCAAAATTTTGACCTCTTAAATTAACAATTATATTATTATTTTTACTTATGTTCTTCATGGAAAATTGTTAAAAGATACATTATTTAGTACTGGTTGAATATATTTTACAACTCGAGAAGGGAGTCGTACAGTTTCTTAGAAACCACTTAAAATTGTAAGATACTGTACGAGCGTCAACCTTTCAAATTACTTCGATAGAGTGGTGGTGTGCCATTTTCTTGGGGAGCCTGTGAATGATTACAGTACACCCAAGGAGTCAATGCTCGAACTATTTTGAATATTCTGCGTCTATACACTCTTGCACTTGTAAATAATAGAATTGATTACTTTCCTGAACTATTTGTTGGCCAGTTTATGAAGCCAATTACAAATAGAAGCCGGTTCTATAGCTATCATCCTTTTTAACATCACCTGGGCAACAAGCTGTCAAGTTTCGAGCACACCTTCAACAAAAAAAGAAATAACTGCTGTGGTTTTATTCATATTGCAAAACCTTGGAAGCACGAAATCGATAAGAAAACAGAAGAAGAAGAAACTGCTGTGAGGGCGTAAAGAGAAAAAAATAAATTCGAGATTAATGACAAAATCTAAGCAGCCGAGAATAGTTCCATTTTGGGAGCAGCTTTCTATCACGATTCCAATAGTACATCTGCCAAAAGCTTTAGTTTCCTAGCTGAATCAAAAATGAACTTTACTGAATTTTGGAAGGGAAAGTACCAGCGGTTATGTCACTTCTTTTTTCATAAAAAAACCTATCGATGCTGTCAAGTAATGAACTCAAATTAATTTCCTGAGTTCTTGATGAAATGGCGATACGAGAAGGCCGCTAAAATGCTTGTTTACCAATAGATTTCAGCGCGCGATGATCAACCTTTGTTTTAAACTCAAACCACTTGAATAGATGGGAAAGCAATTTTATGCAAAATTAATTCGTAAAAATGATTAAAATCAATTCGTAAAAATGATGTTTTTCCTGGCATGGAAGCAATTTTATTACAAGCCTTGCTGCGAGCACGACCAATCTTTGTGGATACGTCCAAGAACATAAAAACAAAATGAGCTTCAGCAAGAGCTCATCATTTTGCTCCTGGCTTCCGGGAACATATGAAAAAAGCACCTATTTCATCGAGTTGTAACATACACATACATTCTATACTCTGATTCAATGAAGAACCCTAATTAAGAGTGACGCATTTTTGCCTCCAGAGAAATATAAATAACGTCGTTGATTGCTTGAACAACCAAAAACCGATGTCTCTCCGTTCGTTGTATTTTTCGCCGTTTTTATCTCTTTATCGTACTATCTTAAAAAACTGACAAACTCTAATTTAGTTGTTTCGCCCTTTCACTGCCCACAGACCTTCCTTTATCACTTTTGTTTTGGCAAGGTTTGCTTCTAATTTCTACTCCCGTTGGATTATTTCGAGAACAGTGGTCAAAATTCTGGGTTCTTGTCTGCATGTTCGATGAGACGCTCGTCGTTGTTTTCAAAATGCCATTTTTTTTTCTTTCGAAGGTTTCCAAATCTCATTCATTTGTACAAACATCACTTATTCATTGAGCCAACGAAAATCAAATTTCATTACATTTGCATCTTACTAGGGGAGGCTAAATTAAACAATCTATACAATAGATTCTGACTCACGACAAACTATCAATGGAGAGGTAAAGATGAAAGGATGGCAAACTGTCTAAGTTCACCTGGCGACCGGAGAAATTCACGCTTACAAAGGAAAGTAAAACAGGCGTTATTTGAAATAACTGATGTGGAGTCTTTCGCACGTGGTCTGAAAACGAAGTACAAAAGAAATTTGGGTGGAGAAGTTTGTACTTGAGTGATGAATGGAGTGGCAAACTGTAGTTCGATTTTAAGTTCATGAAAAAACGCTTTGCCCCTCCTCCGCGTAAAGAGTTACGATTAAAGTACAAAAAACACCGGGCAGGATTTAATGAGAGAAATTTCAAACAAACCTGAGCGAAATTATAGAAGACACAAAGTACACAAACCAAACACAATATGCTTTCTAATGCTAACTGGCATAAACTCGCAGGTGTGTTGAGAAAAAAATTACTGTGACGCTTAAGTTGCTCTAGTCAGGTGGTCCTCATTCGCCGTCAGTTTTATTGAAAAGTTGAATCCTTTGCTGTGTGTTTTCTAATGATTTCTTTTCTATCTCTCTCAGTGTCGCTGGCTGTTGGACTAGCTCCTGAAGGGCAACGGCAAATTAGCGTGGTTTCAGCTATGTAGGAATGGAAGTGTTTCCTATTTTGTTGCGATGCAATGAGCTCTACAAACAGTACAACGACTGTATCTCCAGCCCAGCTCAATGGAACCATCGCAAGCCGAATGCTCGCGCGTTCGGCTCAAGAAACCTTTGTTTTTGTGGGTATCTACACTCTGTTGGTATGTCTTGTAACGCTTGGAAACTCTTTAGTGATCGTGGCGTACAAAAGAAACCATAAGCTACGAACAATGACGAATCTTTTCTTCGTGAGCTTGGCAGTTTCGGACATCATCGTAGGCGGCATCTCAATCCCGATGTGGATACACATTTTGTTGTACGAATTGAACAATCGACCAATAACGAATTTGATGCGACAAATGTACACGTTCTTTGACATTTTTAGCGCGCTAACTTCAATAGCGCACCTCACGGCTATCAGCATCGAACGAAAGATCGCAATCTCCAGACCGCTGCGTCATCGTATCATTCCAAACAGCTATTACTACTCTGCAGTTGTCACAATATGGGCCTACGGCTTCATGATTGCAACGCTTTTCGTCTCAGATTTGAAATCCCCGATATGGAAGGAATACCGAGGGCTGGTGACCACACTGGTTGGATTCATTCTTCCTCTGTTCATTATGTTTTGCATGTATGCCAACATTTACAAGAATGTGAAAATGTTTAACGCTCGTCGGCGATTTTACTCCACCAGTTCGTTACACGGGAGAGTGAAACGTGAGCGAACAACGGTCAAAACTGTCTTGATTATAACAGGCCTGTTCTTGATGTCATGGCTGCCGTTCTTCACGCTTTCGGTTATGTATATTTTCTGTGAGCATTGCATTCCTTATGGTCCTGTGTTACTTCATTTGCTGGATTTTATGAAGATACTTCACTACAGTAACAGTGCTGTGAATCCTGTGGTGTATGCCTATCGCAGTGTGGAAATGAGGTTAACAGTGCTGCGGACGGTAGCTCCTTGTTTCACTCGCTCTGTCAGTTCCTCAGTTCGCACCCTGCAGGCTCAACCAGCTGTTAACGCGTCTGCATTTGTTGCATGCAACGGGCATCCATTCGCCTCTGTACCTCCCCCTGGGGCAGGTCCCCATGTATCAAGGTTGTAGTGAGTAAAATGCTGATGGGTATAACGTCATGTGACTTGCATCGAACGATGCCGTGACAGCTTAATGAAGTGCCTCTTTCTGATGCAATCAGAATCAACGATTCAAGCATTTTCCTCGTCAGATAATCATAAAGTACCTAGTGCCAAAAAGACTTTCTAAATTAAATTCTGGTCTTAATGGAATGACCTATGGCTGCATATGTAATCCATTCAAACTTGCGGTTGAGAAGAGGAGCTTTCCGTGGAGTCATCATTGTTAGCGAATTAGGCGTACCTCTTCTCTCTCACCTTCCCGGGTTCATGTTTTGGTAATTTTTCCCTGGCAGCTAGAAAGCCTGACACAGTATACCATGGCCAGGCAGAGAGAAGTTGAATTGAGTTTTGCAAATCGCTTTACTGCCAGGGAACAAGATAATAATAACAATAACAAAACGTATTTGTACTTTCACTTGCACAAGTTCAACAATTTCATTTTTGAGGGCTCAAGAGAAAATCCCCCTAAAATTTTCTACCAGGTCTATTGTAGAATTCATTGTATTTTTATATGGCGCGCCTTTCCAGTCAATATTCAAATAACCTTAATATACAATACATCCATTACATTTCTGTGCCATATTTTATATTTCCTTTCTGTATATTTTTTATTTTGCTTCATTATTTTTCATTTTGCTTCAATATTTTATATATCCCTTCCTATTAATTTATATATACGTGTTAAGCTCATCTCTTTTTTATTTTGTTCTCTTTATTTCATATGCGTTCTATATTTTTTATATTTATTCCATATATTTTTTTTTCGTTCCGAGTGGGATATTTTATTTTCTTTCTAATTAGTATGCAACACGTGATCACATGACCGCGATGCACTTTTTCATACCGCCATTTTGGCTTTCGTTCACATGGAGGAAGATCTGTACAGTGCTTGCCGTGCGGCCGCGGATGCCTTAGAGATTTTAAGTAATTTGAGACTTGGTTTTACGAGAAATGTTATACCTCAATTCAACGGCAGTCTCTCTCAGTCAGCCGGACAACGGGGATCATCAGGTGAACAAGGTAATAAATTTCACAGTGTTTACAATCGAAGTTGGTAGTCTGATGAACTGTAAATGCTGGGAACACCTGCTCTGAAACATACAGTAGTTACCACCAAAACAGCTTTATCGTTTCTTATATGTTGAACTGATTCCTAAGGATGTCATGCACCTCAAATATTGTGTTCTACCATGTTCACCATCGTCATTCGAAGGATGACAGGAGACTTCCAAAATGTGCAGTTGTTGTGGTGTGAGCTGAACATCAACTGCTGGTACCATACGATACGATAATGCTGTTTGGTGGTAACTACTGTATGTTTCGGAGCAGGTGTACCACGCATTTACAGTTAATCATATACTACCAACTCGGCGATTGTAAACACTGAAATTTATTACTTTGTTCACCTGATGATCCTCGTTGTCCGGCTGACTGAGAGAGACTGCCGTTGAATTTATCGTAACATTAATTAACATTTCGTTGAATTTATCGTAACATTAATTAACATTTCTCGTAAAACAAGGTCTCAAATTACTTAAAATCTCTGATGCATCCGCGGCCGCACGGCAAGCACTGTACAGATCTTCCTCCATGTGAACGAAAGCCAAAATGGCGGTATGAAAAAGTGCATCGCGGTCATGTGATCACGTGTTGCATACTAATTAGAAAGAAAATAAAATATCCCACTCGGAACGAAAAAAAAATATATGGAATAAATATAAAAAATATAGAACGCATATGAAATAAAGAGAACAAAAAGAGAACAAAAAGAGAAAAAGAGATGAGCTTAACACGTGTATATAAATTAATAGGAAGGGATATATAAAATATAGAAGCAAAATGAAAAATAATAAAGCAAAATAAAAAATATGCAGAAGGAATAAATAAAATATGGCACAGAAATGTAATGGATGTATTGTATATTAACGTTGTTTGAATATTGACTGGAAAGGCGCGCCATATTTTTAGGGATTTTATCGCTAAAAATTACCTTCCCCAAAACCTGCCAACTCTTTAATAATAACACAGCCTGCAAGAAAACTTGCGTCATCCCATGAAATATTGAGAAAAAAATTAAAGCAATTAGTGCGAGCCAAAGCTAATAAATATTAAACTATTGCTGGCTAAACGAGGTTAAATGTAGATACAGGAAGAAAAGACTTGTGAAAAAACAAACAGTGTGCAATTATTAGAGAACGAAATGTAAATCGAAGTGTCCATTAGTTGGATATTAATCGTTAGAAAAATTTCTTGTCTACACTTGCTTCCTTTGCTTCAAAGGGAAAGGTATACTATTGTTGTGAATAAGACGGTTTTGGATCACATAAAATCAAATATTTTGCTTTAACAGCAAACCTTGTATAATAGTGAAATACAGATATTACAAGAGAGAATAAATTACATGTATCGCGCAAATTGTCTTCGTAAAAGTTCATCATTCTATTTGAAGCTTATCTACAGTATCCGAGTGGAGATCATTACATTTTTGACAAATATAATTTACAGTTGAACATACCGTGGGTCGCATTATTAGGTTTTGTCGATTTTGGTTTGTCAGCTCAATTGACACAACCGCCCTCAGTCCACCCACGGCACAAATGACGTCATCCGGGGTCTTTCGCGCCAATACAGCTTTTGATGTCAATTAGTTGAAACACGATTGCGATTTCCGATCATGATTAATTGCTAATTTTTCGTTCAAATTTGAATCTGCCATTTAGTTTCTTGAATGGCAGCGACACCGCTCTTTTTAAACTGCGAACACATAATGAACATTAGTTGTGACTCAAAATCGACGAAATCGTTTGTAAAATACGATAATTCACAAAACGTTGGGAGAAAAATAAAGCTTCTCTTTTTCTTTGACCTTATATGAGGAGCAATTAAAAAATGTTAACCTCAAACTGTAAAAAATTAATTAAGAAGTTATTATGTGACGAGTTAGAGTCCTTGATTATGCGTCCTTTGTTCGTTATGCCTCTAATGATGTAAACTAAATTTTGGATATAATTAAAATTTTTGGCTTTCAGTCAGTTCTTCGCACTTCGCTCCTGTCCTCTGAAAGCTGTTGTCTCCTTCTTCGTTAAGCAGTTCTAATTAACAAGGCTTAACAAGATTTCTATTATGCAGAGAAGCATGTGCGCGCACGGATTTTTGAGACGTACAAGAATCGCACTTATTACGGATGAAAACCACAAATTCTTTTCTTCAACAATATTTCTTTCAAATTCAGTCCGACAAAGCAATCCCAGAAATCGTAGCTGCAAAAGCTAGTGCTTAGTTTCCTTAAGGCTTCTGAAGTGGCAAAGTACCGGCAAATGTTCCTTTTCGCCTTGAAGTTTGTTCTGTTACTGGTACCTGTGATATAGTGCTTTTCAAACGCGTATAAAAAAGCTTCAAAGACCACTTCGATGAACGCTACTCTCTACGCTGTAAAGTGTGTGTAAAAGGAAGACAGAAAATCTCGTATGTAGGTAAATTGTTCATTTAACACTGATTTCTCCCTCAGCCGTGATTTACAAAAGCAATATCCTTTTTATTCATTGTTATACCACCATTAAACTCGTCTACATGAACCGTAAATTTAGTAGATGTAATTCTGGTTAATCCTTCACCGTCGTTGCTTAAGTAAAACTAAACCAATTGCGGATGGTAACAATTTTTAAAAGCAATTGCGGCAGTAGCAATCAGTGAAGTTACAAGTGATCTTTGGTGTGAAACGAGTGCTATCCCAGAAGACCACTGTTTCGTAAGTTTATTTGTGATGTTTAGGATTATTTACGGTCATACCGGTTTAGAAATTCCGCCAGACCTCTGTGAATTGTTTTTGGAAAACCTTACAGAGTAACGCTATTAATGAGGCTGAATTGAGATCTTAACTCGTTGACTGATTGTGCAACTTTAATCAGTAAAACGCCGTATTTATCACAATATGTGTAGTACGTATTGACGGTAGGCTCTAGCTTCAATTTTAACTCTTCAGTTTTACTTCGCTGCGACGACGTCAGTGTGTCTACTTGTTGTAAATTCGTTGAGATGAATTTAGTGTCAAGTAATGCTTTTAAAGTAAAAAACCTTTCTTTCAATCTTACAGGGTAAAATGTAATAACGTTGTCGTTCCCAAACACCTTCAGTCGACTTGAAGAGCTTGGATGTATACTCACACCAGTCAAACTCTTAATCCTTGTGATCTTCTGTCAGCTTGGACCAATAAGATATTTAATCGGAAGACAACTGCAGTCGTAGTTATATGTGCTATATTATCTCTATACTGGGTCTATTATCACCAGTGGCTTTTATCGAAACTCTACACGGGTTACACGCAAGTCACGCTATCAAACGCGCGCAAACAGGAGCGTTACGATGACTTTCTGAAAACATGGTGTCGAGTAAAGCGTGCGCGTGTAGATTGGGAATCAATTATACTACCCTGCGCTGACAACATGGAATGGGGTAAAAACAAGAAATACTGGTCAGTACAAAACAGGACCAATGCAATGAAGTCCTATTTGACATTGTGGGATATCAGACCGGTTGGGCAGTTCAGTAGATTTGGCATCCAGTCTGTTACAAACGATAACAAACAGAAGTCAATCGGTGGAGACTCCTGGCGGGTCCATATCCGAGGTCCGTCGTCCTTATCACCCACTGTTATTGATCATAACAACGGTACATATGAGATATTATTTCTTGTGCTTGAACCTGGGAAATACGACGTTGAAGTTGTTCTTGAACATTCTCTCTGTGATGGATACAAAGACCCACCAAAAGACTGGTTTATCAATGGTGAGGGGACAAGCTTTATATCTGTGTCATGTGCTCTTGTTACTGCTTCATTACACAATGTCCCACGATCACAAAGCAACCAAAAAATACTGTTTGTTTTACTATACAGTTTGGTTCTAACTTTTTCATCTGTGGATCAAACCATGCAGTGTGACCATTCTTTGTAAAGCTACTGAACAGTACTGTACTGTGGTACTGTTTGTTTTACTATACAGTGTGGTTCTAACTTTTTCATCTGTGGATCAAACCATGCAGTGTGACCATTCTTTGTAAAGCTACTGAACAGTACTGTACCTTGGTACTGTTTGTTTTACTATACAGTGTGGTTCTAACTTTTTCATCTTTGGATCAAACCATGCAGTGTGACCATTCCTTGTAAAGCTACTGAACAGTACAGTAACTGTACTGTGGTACTGTTTGTTTCTGATCTAACGTTACGCCCTCAGTCAGTCGCTTTTGAAGACTAACTTGAACTTTTAGTAATGATTTTGAATTCTTAGATCTAATGCTAATCGCTGTTGTGTTATTCACGTGTGAAGGGAACGCCCAAGGAAGATACCAGCATCCGCGTTCTCTGCCAAGTTACGACAGACCATTTCTTGCCAGTCCGCTATGGGGTGGGGCACCGTTTATCATTCTCATACCACCCTCCTTCGATCTTCTTTTCCACAGTAAGTAAACAGATCTTTCGGGAGCCGTAATTACACGGGATATTTTCAATAATAACAATAATAATAATAATAATAATAATAAATCGTTTATTTGCCACATTGCAGAACTAACTGAATTAAAGGGCTAAAAATTACAAAAAATTCAGTTATAATAAATGTATGAACAAGAATATATCATTATCTATATATATCTATATATATCTATGCATACTTAACTATTTACATATCTACTATTAAAAGCGATAAATGAGCTAGAACGCTGGGTCCGGCATCCGCTCTTATCGGCGTACATTATGGTTCTAGTTTTACTGCCGGACCGCAGATCATAGTTATGTTCACAATTTGCAGATTTTGGTAAAAGAAAATTGATGGGGTGATCGCTGAGAGACATCTTCTGAACATATTTACAACATAGTTGGAATCTTCTTTCTTTAAGACTGCATATGTTAGTACGCTTTCGGAAAAGCGTTAAAACACTTTTGGATCAAACAGATTTGAAGAACAGTCCAACTGTTGGACAACGGCGTTGTTCAGAATTTCCTTTCCTAAAAATTTTGCCTGTGACGATATTTGATTAAGGTGGCTTATTCTATAGAAGACTGCTCAGACAGTACCAAAGTTCATCAAATCAGTAACCAATGAGGTAACAACTCTGACATTTAATATGTTGTAGTTCAATTTTCTCCTTGGTCCAAATTTTATTTTCCTTTGTTTTCTGGTATGGTAATGTATGATAATGAGTTTGAAACAAAGGAAAATAAAATTGGAACCAAGGAAAAAATTGAACTACAACAATACCCAGTATGAGTTGAAAATGGATTGTAAAGAAAAATAAAACGAATGGACAAACTGTATACAATTTACCAAACACAAGCTTTACTTTGTTTCTCTTTTGTAAGGAGAACTGACTTTATACGAAGTGTCAGAATCCATGGTTTATTTGAATCGGGTTTTTAGTTCAAATTCACTCTGACATATTTCCTATTTACGTAGTGCACTGGAATATACGTTTCTACCGCACCTAGTGTTCTACCTGGAGTTCGGCTGTAATTAACATTAGTATAAATACTCAGGTGATTATACAAAATCGCGCGCTCTGATTGGTTCGCTATCTCGGATTATCAGCCGATAATCACCTAGACAAACAAAATGGCTGCCAGTCGTTCGCGGGCTTTTGATGAAGTAAAATTTTTTCGTGTTGTACAATGCTTTTTCTTTTCTTTTTTTTGAAATAATCACCTATGTATTTATACTAAAACAATTATTCGCCTCAGGCTCAGTGATTATCGGTGAATATTCACCTCGACTTCGTCTCGGTGAATATTCACCGATAATCACTGAGCCTGAGGCGAATAATTGTTAAATATTAAAGTTTGAAGTGAAGTTTAATAAACTCGCATTTCGTACTTTATCATACTGATAAAGCACGAAATGCGAGTTTATTGAACGGCTTCAAATAAATTCAGTTTATGTAGCTCTATTCATTATCACTAAACTTTGGATTTTGATGTATTTTGACCAACGCAAATCTTAGCCGTGTCTATATCAGATATAAAGACACTAATAAAACATTAATTTCCTTTGTAGTTTCTTTCAGCATTATTAATGCGTTTTTTGAAATTATTAAAAATTATAGCTCTCTCGCTGGTTGGCTGCTCATTGAGCAACTCTCACGTTTCTCTTGCGCTTTTCAAACTTACTGAATTAATTTATACCTCAATATATGAACGTTTATCATTCTGAACCAGTTCTTCAACACCTGACTGTTGCCGCTGAAAACTTCATCAGAGGGAAAGTGATAACCGAAGATGGGGTTTGAGTGACTAAGCCTTCGTTGCCTTGAGATTTCGTTTGTTGTATACGCCCCGCCTCTCGAAGCTGGTAGCCTTCAACTTCAATCCACCGGCATAACTTGAATTAAGGACTGCTTTATACTCAAATAGGCAGCTAGTTTAAACCATTCTTCACCTTATTCTGTTCTTTGAATCGCACCTCTTTATAGAGGCAGTAGACGAGTATGGCTCGTTAGATACTTACTGTGGCATCAACTGTACCCACATTCAGGATGGGTTTGGACGGTGGGTGGGTGATACATGGAGACCATACAATCAAGGTGAGTAAATATACCCTTTGCATAAATGAGTCACGCCTAAGGCGTTTCATAAAACAGAACAGTTCCACAGGGTGAAAATGTAATAAGGGTAAGTTGAAGCCACACATATGCGCACTGAGGCGACAGTGGTAGAAGGGATAAAACCCTGTTGCTACCAAAAAAAAGGGATGAAAAAATTGAGCTCAAAAGCCAGCAGCCATGGAGAGCTGTTTCGGCCTTGTTAGGCCTCATCAGCATGGCACAGCTAGCAGATCTGCTAGCTGTGCCATGCTGATGAGGCCTAACCGATCTATATTCCAGCAAAACGCATATTTATTGTTTCTCTGGTGCCTACCTTTCTGCAGAAATTGAGGTTCAAGAGACAAAGCAAAAAGGAACTTTACGAACAGTACTATGGGTATACGGCGACTCTGTGGGGGACCTGTTCTTCAAGTCAATCGTGAAACAACCTCTTTGTACAAAGATTTTCAAGCTCTGCAACAACACATACAACTGGGTTTACGAAATACCCGACAGAAACTTAACAAGAGCCAAAATAGAAAATGACAATCTGGATTTTAGAATGGAGAGAGTTTTAACTGAGATCTTGCATGTGGCAACAAAGCCGTTTATGGATGAGAACAGTGTGATTCTTCTAAACTTAGGCCTTCATTACGTGCATACAATAAACTTTACTACCTACATGAGGTTAGTAGATAAAACGATTAAGTTATTAATAGAGGAATTTAAGACTGAACAAACAAGATGGAAGTTTAAAGGGAAATTTATATGGAAGACAACTACTGCAATCAATATGGAGAAGTACGGTGATCCAAGGACGAGTGCTCGACACTCGACAAACATACGATTTTTAACCCATCAGGTAAGACAAAATAGAGAATTTTAGACTGTAGATCAAAGAATTGACAAAGTTAGAACCACACTGTGTATGAAAACGAACAGTACAACAGTACAGTACTGTTCAGTAGCTTTCCAAAAAATGGTCACACTCAGAATGGTTTGATCCGCACACTGTAGAGTAAAACAAACAGTACCACAGTACAGAGCTATTCAGTACAAAGTTACAAAGAATGGTCACACTGCATTCGTTTCGGATCCAAAGATGAAAACGTTAGAACCACGCTGTGTAGTAACACAAATAGTACCGCTGTACAATACTGTTCAGTAGCTTTACAAAGAATGGTCACACTGCATGGTTTGATCTACAGATGAAAAGGTTAGAACCACACTGTATAGTAAAACAAACAGTACCACTGTACAGTACTGTTCAGTAGCTGTTTAAAGTACGATCACTATAGACATATACGGTTCTATCTATGGATACTGACTATTTTCCCCTTGGAGCACTGACGTTCGGTAAGTAAAACAGTGAGTTACTGGACTAATGCTTAGTTTATTTTTCAGCGAGTTCTACTGTTCAATGCCTACGCCATTTATGCCATGTGTGAAGCGGGTGTGGAAATACTGGACGTATATCCAATCAGTGACTCGTACCCTGAGGGAACAGGCTTACCCAACAAACCTTACGATGCTGTGCATTACAAGCCGCACGTGTTTCAGCCAGTAATCAATTCACTGCAGACATATCTTGGTAATAAATAGTAAGTCGAAAGAATGCATAAAGGAACGGTCTTGAAGCAGCTGAATACAAACTCCTTCAATTCGCACTGAAAACTCGATATAAAACCCACTCTGGAGGAATGTTTTCTCGTTAGAAAATGAACGGTCCATTAAATTGGTGAACAATCCATTTTGTTGACTCTTTTACTGGTAAGAAAGAATAAGCAAAGATTTCAATAATAAAGCTAGAATGTCAGAACTGCATTTTGAGAAACACGGTCATCTAAACTATATATACAAAAGTTCTTTGAATGACTTTTATCAGTAGCCAATTTCCAATGAACAGTAATCATATTGGGCATGTATTCTTTTTTTCCCTCTGGCGAACACTCTCTTACCATGCTTTGGTTCGAATGTTTTTTTTTTTGGTCTGGCGCGACTTTCTTTCTGCTGGCGCTCACTTGTAGACTGCTGCTAGATTTATCGCGGACTCGAACACGTGTGGTTAAGCAAAACGGCTGACTCGACTGACAACGATCCAGAGAAGGTAAGACGGTAAGTAGAATGTAATTTAGACAAAGCGAAAAAATCAAATTAGCTACCTTTCCTCTATTCATTCTCTCATTTTGTTTACGATTACGGCAGAATTTACAACTAAATTACCTACTGTTTATGGATTGTTGTCAGCCGACTCATCCGCCTTGCTCATCAACCACACGTGTAGGCTTTTGTACATCATGCTAGCATTTTTTCGAGCATTGTAGTGAGGCGAAAGCATTAAGCGATATTCGAGAATTTTAGTGGCATTTTCCCGGAAAATTAATTTTTTGCGAGAAAATAAAATAGAAATTAACTTTTTTCAGGAGCCCATGTTCATGGTCTCCTTCTTAATTTAACGAAAATGAAATGAAAGACTAAAACTCAAAATTCACGAAAAAAAAAAAACTTAATACAGTTGAGTGGAGACTGAGGACAAGTCAGCGGTTTTACCTTGCAACACTCAAGAGTCAAATACTTTCTGTACATATTAGCCTCATAGATGATTTCGAGGATTATGTTTTTTTTGGCTGTACGTTTTTGTAAGTTTAAACTTTGAATTAAATTAAAAAATCGTTTGTATGATGAGCATTATCCGGGCATTTTAGTGGGGAAACAGAAGCATAATGTACAAAAACAAAACAAAACAAAAGCCTTCACACGTGTTCGTACTTTGAGCCCGTAATAATAGCAGCGGTCTACAAATGAGGGCCAGAGAAAAAAGTCGCGACAGCAGAAAAAAGTCGCACAATAGGTAAGAAAATGTTCGCCAGAAGGAAAAAAAAGATTACATTTCCAATATGTATAAATCTTCCTCTTTCAAAGTGACTCACTTCAGTCGTCCACTCAGTCCTTATGACAATTCACTGTCAGATAGCATGTCGCAAACCGCGTGGTTTTTAATTCTCTCATTGTTGTCATTTTTTGACCAGTGTTTTAAAGGGAACGGTCATTATTTATCGCCGGAGTAGGGGGGGGGGGGGGTTTGGAGAATTTTGGGGGGGATCACATGGTTTTCTGAGAAAGGGAAGGGATCGGATCAGGCGTAATTGACAGGCACAAAGGGGAGGACCAGAATAAAAACATGGAATTTCTGGTGGCGGTGGGATCCCCATGAATATTTGACATTTAACACTGTTCAACCATTTGAGATTGTTATATTACTGCATGTCAGCTGACAGCAGATAATGGGATCCAGACTAGAAAAAGACACGGATCAAAAGACACTTTTGACAACCTCGTTCCCAGAGCTTTTCCCATTTTTCTTTCTAGGGAAAAGCCCTGGGAACGAAGTTGACACTTTTGAGACTGCGGGATAAGGGCCTCATTATACTATAAGTACATCATAGGTTGAAATTCTACCTGAATGTTAAAATACATTGAATATACACCTCAAAAGTTAAATATGGGTGCGAAGACATGGGGGGGATCACAACAGCTGTCAACAGTGTTGAGGGGGGATCACTACGGTGATATAGCATTTAAAGGGGGATCGGCTAACTTTCGCCGTGTTCAGCCCAAAATACTCCCCCCCCCCCAGGCGATAAATAATGACTGGTTCCTAAATCGCAAAATGAAGGCTTGACCCTTATTCAAACGTAAAAATGATGCCAAGGAAAGGTAAATAAACTGTGAAAAATCCTTAATAGTAATAAATATAAAACAATTTATTTGGATATGCTTATAACATTTTCGAAAAAAATAAAACCTTCAAAAGTGAAGATATCAGTTAATTGGGATGAATAAACACTTATAGAAATTTATGAAATTAATTTATCATGCATATTCCAAAATCCCCGGCTTTTAGCTGTCAATACAAGAATTAATTTGGCGGATCATTTTGGGGCCTGTACAGTTCAACATTCTTCTGTTGTCCGGGGATACTGCCGAAATACGAGACAACTCTTATGTTCTTCGGGGTTTTGTTACTGTTATACTAGAGACCATTAGTAGTAACTGCTGCTAGGTTCCAAAGATTTCTTGCATTCCCTAGGAAAATGTCCCATTTAGTACCGTTGTCAAAGTCATACGAAGCCTATAAAAGGTCCTTCCAAGTGATCTTGAATCGTTCTACGATCCGACAGGCGATTATTTCATGTATACAACGAGGTACGAAAAGAGGGCTTGAAAAATTCACCGAAGCGAGCTTTAGCGGGGAGAATAGAGCATTCAGAATTCTTGGTGTTGGGAGTGGAGAAGGAAAAATGGATTTGTTGAAGGTGCAGATAGTTGCAGAACATCTGGGATCAAACAAAAACAAACTCACGATTGATAATGTTATTGTGGAGCCGAGTTCTGTGTTACTGCAAGAGTTTAAGAAGTCCACTTTTTCGTTACCACTCTCTCTCGCTCATATGGCTAAAGTGACATTCGACTGGAGACAGACAGCCTTCCAAGACTACATTCAAGAATCCATGTCTCCTGATGATAAAAACAAGACTTTACAGGACAGTTTTGATTACATTCATTTTGTTCACAGCATTTACTACATGGACGCTGGCGTTACGTTGGAATGGTGTTTCGAAAACCAGCTTCGTTCAAACGGCGTCATATTCTGCCTTGTTCAAAGCCAAGAATCATTCATTGTCAAGTTGTCAAAAGCGATGAATATTCACTGTGGAGATGTGACATTTTACACTGATGTTGATTTGGAAAACATCGCCAAAAGGAACAACTGGTTGTACACCGTCATCAAACAGCAGTATGTTGTTGACGTCACGATCTGCTTCGAAGGGCCCTCTGAAGAAGGTGACCTGTTAATCGACTTTTTGTCCCATCACAGGAATTTCCGAGTAACTGCCGGTACGCATTTGACCAAAGCCTTTAATGAACACTTATCAGCCCTAGTGAATGAGGATAACGGAGGTAAAAAGTATGTCAAAGGGGAAATGGCAGCTGTTTTAATCTTCAAGTGAGCAATGAAGGGCAAGAAATGTGACCGTTTGTCGGTTGCATCTGTGGCAACGCTTCGTTTAAACGATCAACTCCGTAACTTTTTGACCGTAAGCTGAAGGGAATATACTAGCAAGGCTTTAAGGTCCTTCTCCAAGAACAGCTCTTAGAAAACCTCAGGCATAGAGTTTCGTTCACAGTTCAAGGAGTGAGTTTTCAGTCCACTGTGCACACGCACTGGCCGATAGCGAAGAGAAATTTTTTAAAAAAACTAAGAGGGAAATTATCTATTTGTTACGAAACCAAAACCTTCCATTCAATTAAGATGGCAACACTGAGGAGACGTGGGATATGGACAGAATCATTTTAGTGTCTTAATTGATCCCCTTACCTTATACTAGACAGTTACTACCGAATACCAAAACGTACTGTAGAGTCTTTTTTGAGTTCGAATGACGCAAATATGTTTGATAGTGTAACAAAGTTGATGACAGAATTCATTAGAAATCAGATATCTCACTTGAGTTTTTTGGGAGAATCTATCACGATCGACCCCACCAGGAGAAAAAGATCAGAGGCCTACTGCACTGTGAAACGCCGACACTTGCTTAACTAGTTTACCTTTTTTTCATTACTTCTTTTGTGCGTTTAATCCCGTGACAAATGATTCAGTTATCACAGACAGCTAAAAACTGCTGAATGTATTAAGCCGGCAAAGGCGGGCTTCAAAGTGAAATATAACAAACTTTTCCTGCAGCTGTTGGCATTCCTTGTTTGTATTCAAAGTTGACCAAAATATATCTTTCGTGACTTTGTCCCAACTAACACAGACAGGCCTTTGTATTCAGGTAATCATGACCTTGCAGAAATAAGAAGTACTCGAGAATCGTACCCCTAAATTATGCTCTGAATGTTGTGATTCAAAACGGATTAACTTTTACCATAAAAAGTATTCATTTACTCGCCTAATAGAAAGAGAAAAATTAAGATCTAGAAAGCTTCTGAACATGGCACTATTACCATAAGAATTATTGCTTAGGTGAATTGTAAATTATTAACTAGTTTTACGTTACATTGGGCAATCAATATAAGTGTAATAAAACTAACTGGTAACGGCCTTAACCCTTAAGTCCCAGGGGTGACCAGCATCCAATTTCTCATTATAGTATTCACTGTTCATCAACCATTCATGTTATGAGAATAACGAAAATGATCACCAAAAAAGAGTTGTATTGATATTTAAAGACATTATCTCACTAGTGATATAACAAATATATCAGAACAGTTAGGAGAAAATAAATATTGATATTGGGGCTTAAAGGGTTAAAATGGTTGCAGTTGTTAATACAACAACAAAAGGAAAGAATAGCTAAGAAACGAAACCTGTTGAGGAGCTAAGAAGCAAAAGAACCAACAGCTGAACGTTGAATTGAAACGAGTAAAAGTGCTAACTGGTTTCTAACTATTATTCCAATTTATTATATAGACACGAGTGCTTTACTGGAAAATATACCACTCGTAAAATTCATAAAAACTACATCCGGGACCCGAGTGGTTTATTTTCCATAATCTCACACGTGAGTTTATCGATGACGTAATTTCGGTAATTTCCCTCCGAGATTCTTTTTGTCTATATAATAAAAAAAATATTACACGGCGGCTTGAAGATATGAATTTTATTTTCTCGTGGCAAAAACAATATTTTACTCACTCGCTGCGCTCGTTCGTAAAATATCGTTTTGCCACTCGAAAATAAAATTCGTAACTTCGCACCACCGTGTAATATCCTCTATGTATATTATCCTCTATGTATATGTTGTAGTTCAATTTTTTACTTGGTTCAAATTTTATTTTCCTTTGTTTTCTGGTATGGTAATGTGTGATAATGAGTTTGAAACAAAGGAAAATAAAATTTAAACCAAGGATAAAATTGAACGATAACATACCCATCAAGGATGAAGAAATGAATGTAAACAGTGTATGAGAATTTCATGTCAAATTGAAATTCTTCAGGCAATCATATACTGTGTTTCTGCACAACTAAGGTCTTGGAAAGAGAGCCTTAAAAGGACATTACTGAGAGCCGAGGATTTGTTTCCACAATTTTTTTTTTTCAGATGCAATCGATTTCTATTTTTGCCATCCTCAGGAAGAGAAGACAAGAATTAATTTATATAATTAACATGGTATTTTCTAACCAAGCTGGGAGATTATTTTCGGGTTTCCAGTAATTCCAACACAGTAGTAAAGCCTATCAAGTGAAACGTTGCAAGAGTCGGAATGATTTCCGCACAGGTCCCTACTTCATTATGCATGCTGAAGCTGTCTTGTCTGGTGTAATGCACGTGCAAATATTTCTTGTGTTCGAAGAACAAAATAGTATAGTTACAGAATGCATAATGAAGTAGGGACCTGTGCGGAAATCTTACCCAAGAGTCGCCGGCCTTAATTAACAGTACCATTTTACGCAGATTATAAACGTTACGTTCACAGAGTCCAGACTTAACTACTGATTTACTGTGTAATAAGTTCTTCATACAGTTGAGTTTGTCATACCATTTAGTTAACCTCCTGTTAATTAGAACTATATGTTTCGCGCTCTTCCCCTCGCGCGCGACTCGCCTTCGCGCGCGACTCGCTAGACTTTAGTGGTCGGGATGCGTTATGATAGTTGCCACGTTTATCGTTGCATCCAATTACTGTAAATCACGGACATACCTCACCCTATAGAATCATTACGCGGCCATCGTCTTTATTTTTCTATATTATTATTTCTAGATTTGACCCTTTAACGAAGATTCATGTATGTGATTTACTGAAGAAGAGATTGATCACAACAACTTCTTTACCTTCTTGCAATCAGGAAGGCTACGCATGATTAAAACGTTTGGACCAAACATCAAAAACTTTTCTAGGATTCTCATCATCCTATCCATAAAATCTGTTTTACCGCCAGTCAGAACTAAATCCCTTATATTCGTGTTTTGTTCTTAAGTTAGAATCAGCGTAAACCAAAACAACAGACAGTATAAGTTATTAGTACTTAAATTCAAGCTTCGTCAAAACGAATTCACAACTATAGTTTATTTAAATAGTTTTCCAATCAAACTGCCCAAAGAATTTTTCATTAGGGATCATATATAGCGATTAGACGGTAAAAAGAGAGAATTCAAAATGGAGATAGTGGCAGTTCGAAGGGAAATGGCAGGGTTTCAAATAGCACACGGGTCAAAAACACATATCCTACAAGTCTTTCAATAAATATATTCCTCTTTAAGGTAGGATTTCAGTTACACTTTGCCAGCTGGGTGCATGCAAGCATGTTAGGTACTTTAACCACTGGAACAACTTTGCTGAGACGCCGTAGAAAATTATCACTGGTAACTAGGGGTAGCGAAGTCACTAAGCAATACAAAACCACTGCACAAAGAAGCATTTTACTTGAAAGTACTACCATGAGACAAACTTCATCAACAACAGGTCACAAAGAAAACGTGTATGTCGCTTACTTTGTGAGAAGAAAACCGTGTTACTTTTAACGGGTCCATCAAAATTCCATTAATATTTAACAATTATTCGCCGAAGGCGAAGTGATTATCGAGGAATATTCACCGAGACGAAGTCGAGGTGAATATTCACCGATAATCACTGAGCCTGAGGCGAATAATTGTTTTAGTATAAATACGTAGGTTATTATTTCAAGAAAGAAAAGAAAAAGCATTCTACAACACGAACAAATTTCATTTCATCAAAGGCGCGAACGACTGGCAGCCATTTTGTTCGTCGAGGTGATTATCGGCTGATAATCCGAGATAGCGAACCAATCAGAGCGCGCGGTTTTGTATAATCACCTGAGTATTTCTACTAATCTAAATTAGCCCCTATCGCGGCCACAAAATATACCAGATAGTGATTTCAAGGCATTGTGCAAAGCGAAATTCTCTTAACTTTGCTTCCATTTATCGAAGCCTACGGAGCGTCAGGCTGTAGTTTCTTCATCTGCTGACGGTTATTTTGAAAATTGCAAAAGCCGATATTTTAGTGTATTGTGTTGCTTCAAAACTAAAATAAACATTACAGTAATTATTGTAAAATCTTGAAACTGCTTCCGTTGGAAAACAGAGTTTATTTCTGTTTGTGTAGACGTTCTTCTTTTAATTTCTGTACACAAATTAATCATGGCGGGCACACATCATTAAAAGTTTATTTTTCTTTTGCGTCTGCGGTTGAAAACACTTCATCAGTAAGGAAAACCTCATATCTTTTATCTTTTACGTTTTTGCCTTGTCCGGCTTCATTTTCAGCGTTTCCAAGATTTTTGCATCAGTTTGATGTGATTAATTTTTAATTACACGTGTTTGACAGTTTTAAATGTTTGGAGATCTAGACACGTCGGCCATACAACGCTGTTTTAGTAATCAGCTTTGAAAAATGGCTCCTGAAAAACCACGTGTGTTTTCAGTACTTTATGAATGGCTTTGCTCAATGTTTACGAATATGTAATGTTAACTGGCAGGAAAAAGGATTATTTTAAATAACAAGTAAACAACAGTAACCTAGGAAAGTAGGACAGACGTAACATGACATGATTAGTTTCTGTTTTTGTTATAGTTTGCAAGATTCATCCATAGAAAAACAACATTTAAGGATGTTAGTACTGAAGATAGTCAGCCCGCATATGTGTTACCTGCGTGTATCACTAAACTGTTCTACCAATTCAATCAGGAAAACAACGAACTGTGTAGACAATATCACTGTCAAACACTTTAGTATCCACACGGCGACAAGAATACTCCAAAGGCACCCAGTGATATAAACGTCAACCTCTGTGCAACGAAAAAAGTCAAAACGTTTTATAGAATTTCTGTTCTAACGTTCGTGGTTTGATGTGTGACACAACCTTTCCCTGCCTGCACATGTTCTCCTCTTTTGTAAATGTTAATAATTTAAATTGTACGTTGCATATAGTGCTAATAGCTATGAACCCACATCAGTTAAGCCCTGGGGGACAATTAGTACCAATTAGTCAGAGTCCGCTTGTATCCAAAAACTCCATTAGTGCAATTACACTTCAGATAATGGGAGAATTGGTCTGGAGTGGAGTTACACAGCTCAGACTATCAATGCTCTTAGTATTGTGAATAGAACAAAGATATTCTTTTGCCTCGTTTGCTTTTTTCATAGGTACTTCATTTGTAACCACAAGCTACACACACGAATTCTGTTAACAAAGAAAAGCCATAAGTACAACTAGCTTGATGTAACGTATTCTCCAAAAACAGAGACTCCAAAAGTAGGAATTAATATAAAGAGGGAGAATTAAGTAAAACACCTGCAGTATACAGTAAAGAGCAGATGTAGACGGAGACAAAAGTAAACTTCGTTAACTTCGATTCACGCCTAATTGAATCGCTCAGTCATTAAGAAAATTCCACTTGAAGTTGTTCGCTTCTTGAAGCGAAGATAAACGCCGAATTATAAAGAGAACTGCGGCAAGACCTCGAGTCGCCATCATCGCGGCTGTCAACCATATCTTCTTAGCACTGGTACTTTTAGTGATTGATCCTACACTGAATCTCATACACAAATCGAGATTTTCAGCTCATTTCTTAGCGTGAAGCTTATCAGAATTTGAGGGTACCTTTCAGGGTTTAGCAAAATTGAGAGATGTAATTAAGATATCTTCCTGTAGCTATCAAGTTAAGTGAGTAAGTTCCTCTTGAGATTTTCTAAACACAGCCGTACTTTTACGATTTCTTATTGCGCAGGTGATTTTTCCGGTGGTGGCTTTGTTAGCTTTGTAAATTACAATAGAAAACCTCGAAAATATTTCTCTTAGGAAAGCGAATGTTGAAACACTTGGTCTACCACGGGCAAAAAATCAACGATATCAATGCAAGTAGATGACTTTCCCAATTCTCTAGACTCTTTATTTGCTTTAATTTCATTTAACACTGAAGAACTGTTTAGGCTTTCAATTTTCGAAAGACACTTGGAGCCGTAAATTGAGCCTTCAGCAGAAATAGACATGTAAATTCAAAAGTACAGATGTTGTGAGAAAATTTTACTGCTTTAATTCCTCAGAAATCTATAAAGTGCTCATAGAATGAAAAATAGTTGTGCCTTACATGTTAGCAGCTTATTTTGAGGTGTGAGATTTTTGTCATTCAGACAACGACTTCAGGCGCCCTCTATAGACTGGCATTAATCATTTAAATCATTTAAATCAATTGCTAAGGATGAAACGTCCACGTTTTAATGCTTAAATAGAATTTCAACTCTTGCTTTCTGCGATTCATCAAAAAGAAGCTATTTAGGGAAATAAACAATGTCTAATCTCTTCACCAATGAGAAATGTGTACGTGAAAGGCTCGAAAAGTAACTTGTATTTTTGTAAAGATTGCCAGTAAAGAAGCTTTCTTGCGGAATTCGAAAGTAATTGGAAGGATAAACTCAAACTTGGGGAGGATTAAATTGAGTCGGAAAGCCGACGTAAATACAGTCTCTTAGACAACCTGCCACTGTGATACCATAGTCTACCGTCTACAAGAGAACCAGTCGTATTGAGAAGGGGAAAAGAGACGGAAAACGGTCAATTAACGTATCCCTAGGCCTGAAAGCACATGGGAGAAGGTTCGGTACCGGAAAATTAACCAACTCGTAAGCAAAATGCAATACGAACAAAAAACATCGGATGATAATATAAATCTATCTGAGCAAAAAATCTTTTTTAACAAATATGATATAAATCTTGTAATATAATAGAAATCTTACAACAAATATCAATCTTGTTAAATGCACTAGTCAAGCTGATATGAAGTGAAGTTTAGTATGGTTCTTCTATATCTAAGAACCGAATCTTTACAGTTTCAAAGCCGATAAAGCTACCGATGCATACCGTATTAGTAACTGCAATCTGAAACATTCCCAGTCAACAGTGCGAGTAGGTACGCAATGCGTAAAGAGCGTTCAGATCGGTCTATTCTCAAACTTAACCCAACCGCGTTTGATTTACGTTTCTCGGAAGCAATTTTTCCCGTAAGAAAAAGGAGAAGAAATGAAATAAGTAATAAACTGAAATAAGTGTGCGTGATTATTAGCGCTGTCTTAGGCGGACTTTAACAGTAACAAAACCATTACCTTAAAAGTATTAGTAGTAGAGGTTTTGTGACTGAAATCGGAAGATTCTTGTGGATTAAACCATTGTTATATCTGCGCTATTGTCACTAATGCGAAAAACGAAATCAAACAAGCGGTTTCTACTCGCGTCTGTTTGCTCTAAAACTTGCGATTGGATGAAATGAAAACTGTTGAGGGGTGTAATACTTCTCACTCGCATACTGTTGAAAATCAGTGCCGATCATACAGTAAAACGAATGATCACAGTAAAACTTTGTTTACTATTCTTGCTTACAGCAGAAACTGGCATTGGTCCGGGAGGTATAAGCAGAAAACTATCAAGGCTAATTTAAGATAATGTGAAAACCGTTTTGCTGGCACGGTTAAATCTTTTATCACAGTGTGAGGTACAAGCACTTTTTGTCAAGAGCTGACTCATCCAGTGTAAGCAATATTTGAAAAGCTACACGCCGAGGGATGCCTGTTTTGTTTGGCTTCTATACGTGTTTCCCCAAAATAATTTTTTTGCGCCTTTATTCTATCTATGCGCAAACGGTAGCGAAATGTACTTTTTGGTGTTGTTCAATCTACTCAGTGTCGTTAGGTTCCAAAGAAAGAATAAAATGCCAGCTTATGCAGGAAAAACTAATACAAAGGAATAGAACATGCAGTTTCTTTGGTAGAAAGGTTGATTTACTGTTTCTGCGTTTTAGACCAGTGGTCATATCAATAACGTAGTATAAGTGGCTATGTGTTATGTGATCCACTTTCACTCCAAGCTGTAATCGTTGAAATAAACAGAACTGGTTTTTATTTCTTATAAATGGTTTTGCTTCCCTGTGGGATGTTTTAAGTTGTCCTTTTACAAATATATTTCAGGAAACCAGTAGACAAGATACAGGGCAACAGGAAAGAAATAACTGAAAGAAATTCAAGTTTTACTCTCAATATATTTGTGTTGTCATTTGTTAAGAAAGAAACTTTACCGACTATACCTGCAGTTCGAAAACATTTTGAATGTTAGATTCCAATAAATCCTAAATGTCATCAGTCAGATTAGGACAAAGCAGTACCAACTGAAGTTTAGTCATCAAATTGGGTTCATCGTTCATTCAAGAAAAGGGAACTGAAGAAACGTAAGAGTAAAGTTTTCGTTGCAATACGAATCAAAGTAACGAAACTAATTTTATGGCCCTATGTCAGATCTAAATAATAAAGAATATATATATTATATACGTTATTTCGTAGGCGTGTTTCATTTCTCCGGCTCATTAATAACGGTTCAAGGGCAATACGTTGACGGTGGGTGCGTGCAAGCAAACACTGCTGTGAACAAAACATTGCCAAAAAGCTACCCCACTAGGAATTCAAACAGTATTTAGATCCCTTAGTGATCTAGAACTGTCCGGGATTCGTGAGGGCAACGCAGTCATCACCTTCAATGCTGCGCACACTAACTTAAACATTTTACCATAAAAGCACGCACACAACCATCTCAGACCGTGGACAAGTTCTTCCCACTCTAAACACATGAAAGTTTATCTTTCCCAGTCCCGTCTTCATTCGGGGCTTTATTTTTGCTGCATGTCTAAAACACTCAGTTGCCCTGCGCTATGGCGCGCGCTTTTTACCGGAAATGAACCTTTTTGTAATCAAAACGTGGAGGTGCTCTCGCATGTAGAGCCGATGTCCCACGGAGTCTTTGTTTTGTATCCGTAACCACATGATCATCAAACTTTCTGTATTTAATTCCCACCCTGCCGAGACAACTTACTAACAGGGAAAACACGAACATTGTTTAAATCCGAATGTTTGGAAGAAACAGAAACGAAATGATCGAAAGATATAAAGAGACGGCCAGTCAGTACAAGTAGGTGAGTTCCGTTACGGTTTAAACGAAAATGACGAGACAATTTGCACGTTCCGTGATCTTTCTCGTCCCCGAGATTCAGCAGGACTCCATGTCTTTGTATACCCCGCGCGTATTTAACAAGACAATTATTATACTCTCTGTGACGGGTTTTGCCTTCTTCACTTGCGAAGCTGTAAAAACATGTTTTACGACCGAGACAGAAGGCCTCATGAATGGTCATTCATAAAATGGATGTCTCCAGCGGGATAGAAACAGTGGGAAAACTGAGTTATAAAGAACCCATGGCCTTGGCTTGAAAAGTGACCGCACCAAAAAGGCGATCAATAAATAGCAATAGGAGGTTTATTTTTATCAGTAACAAGTGCATTAAAATCAAACACGCGTAATTAAAAGAGGGAAAGATACCAGCCGAAGTACAAATGGTAGGACACCTATAATTAAAAAACAACACTTTTTCGTAAGGTTCGTTAATAAGAAGAGACAAATAAAGCAGACACGTTCAGTGGCCTTTGATGCTTAGGGTAAATCTATCGTATAATACTGCATGTAGCTCTACACAAAAAGTAACCAAGACCAAAGGCCGGTCATGAACCAGCTCATGAACCGGAAAAATGCGCGAAGAGCACTGAAGAGAGACAGAGTTTCTAAAGTTCTGCAGTTTCAAACAAATTGAAACAAATCTAACGTTTGCGAGGGTAAACGCAATTAGTTAGTGATAATTAAGTTATATTCCACGATACAAACGCATTTTATCACAAAAAAATTGGGGCTGCTTTCTATACATCGTTTTTATGCTTTGGCATGACAGGGAACAAGGTGGAAGAGTTTGTCATATTTCATGTTTGGCCACGTAGATACATTAAACTCAATTAGATCTATTGTTTTTGCTGTGGATTATTCTCTTCTTATTACGTCGTATGCCTGAATGATTGTGAGTACCGTGACCATAAAATAACTTTAAAACGCAATGCTTATCTCTTCTTAAAAGTTACAACGCCATTTCGTAGCCCGCATGTTCTGTGATCGTTGTGAAGATGCAAGTTGCTTGGCAAAATCTGTTGCAAACTGAAAACGATTACGTAAGTTGCTGTTTACTGGTGTTTCGATGCTTGCCATTATACAATACAAGATGACAAAACATACAGTAGCCCAGCCATGATGGATGGGAGACGTCTTTAGAGTCGGTTAATTAAGAAAATTACCGAGTATTGGCCCTCAAGCGTGTTGTAAATAGGCCTCCCCTATGTTACACAACAGACCATGCATATCACAGTAAACACAGGCCTGCAAACAGCGAGAGCACAAAACCCAGTCTACCTTATAATGAACTCCGCAAGGAAAAAGAACACTACAGGATTCTGGCCATTATGATATTTGTTTGAGCTATTGAGTTGTGTGTAAAAAGGCTCGTACGGACAATTAGCATATCAAAGTGTTCAGTCGCGACTCATCTGTTTTGCACGCTGTGCTATTGTGATTTTCCCAAACAAATAACTCCACAGGGTTATTAAGGATGAGTGAAATAATTTACACTTATCGATCATGATCTCTTGTAAGCCACAAGCTATAAAAATACCTCACCTAATGAAAACGAAAACGGTTTCCCAGCGATTTGTAGACTTTGTTAAGAAACGTCGAACCTGAAAAAAAACGACTGTTCAGGCGCGAAGTTGAGGTACTTCATGAAAACAGTCGGTAAACTGGATTTATAAGTGCTAATTGCTCCAAGAAAAAAAACTCAACTAAGTACTCTCGCTGCTAATTGCTATAAGCAATTAACAAAAGATCCAAACAGGAGCAGAATTGCAAGGGGAAGTCAAACCCTTTTTAGCTTCTTACTGAAGATGCATCTGTGTTGATGAGCTTCTCATTTAGAATAATCAGATTGTGTCCTTTCAAATCGTTATACTAACTGTTAGGGCAGTTAACTGTAACCCTAATCGTCAGTACTGTAATCGGGTATTTCTTAAATTTACCACGATTTGTGTAAACGTAATTCTAGAGAAACTATTGATCGCTTCTTTGCAATGTTGTTGCTTTTCTTCTTACTACGTTTAACTGGAGCAGATAATCGAGCGTCGCTCGTGAATTCAATGAAAGAATAGAAACCGGTGGTAAACGAAGAAATTATATTTTAACAACAGCGTGTCGATTCATAACAACTTGGTAAATATTAATGCAATAAGAGAATGAAGAAGTCAACGTTTCAACATTAAATATTTATTTCTTACTTAGTTTATCTGACGACAAGGTGACAATACACAGCGAAAAGCTGTCAAGATTTCCCAAACCAGTGATTCGGTTTTATTTTATCTCCCCCCAACACAACCGAAAATTGCCGTGTGATATGACGAAAGCAACAATAAAAATGCCTGTTATCCTTGAAGCAAATTGTTTTCAATTTCTTCTGAGGAATTGAGAAAATCTAGCTCAATTAACTGTTTAATTTGTAGCTGGGAAACGTTGCAGATTGTGATAATAATATAATTGATTCTAGCAATATTCTTTGGTCTGCACACGCTCAAATTCAGTGCATCAATAAATCTTTCCGTAAAATAATGCTCTCTTTCAAGTTTTAAGTTCTTGAATTCTCTTCTTAAATTTCCCATCAAAATTAATTCACTTGCAATCCGGCAGAAAAGGCGCAAGTGCGAAAGAACTGTTCTCTTTCAAGAACGGAAAACTGGGCCGGAGAGAAGGACTAAACGGCAGCCTAGAAACCGCATTAAAGGCGGACATGGAGTCACTGCTCGGGAAAAAATTGTCTGATAAGAGTTGAGGAGGTAAAGGAGCCCATTGAGATTCCAACTGGGAACGCTCGTGGCCAAGCGCGGGCAAAACTCCAGCTTGCGAATACGACGGCTGTAAAAACCCAAAACTCTGACAATGATTTGAGAGTGACAAGTTTGAAGAAGAAGGTACAAGACATCTAGTACCAGCTGCAGGGTATGGGAAGACTGGAGTAGGGTGCCCCCCCAAGGAGCCACAACTCAGAGCGCACTGGCTCATTCCCATTATACTGTGTCTCCGCAAATGTGGCGACAGTGGAGCAGAAAACAGAGGTGGGGAGTGAGTCCAGAGCCCGGCCGCACAAAGCCCGGCTTGATCAAGCGGAATGCCCGGAATCGGAGAGATTCTTTGCTGCCGTTTAAGAGTGACGCGACTTCTTGACGAAGTGGGGTTTCGGCGTTTCAGCTTGCCAGTCGTTCCCCCGATGACCACATCGTCGGCGCTCGGATCCAACATCCAGTAGTTTCCCTTACCTGGATCATCATAATGTCGGGGAATCTTGACAAAACACTTGTTTAGAGACAGATTGTGTCTTATAGAGTTCTGCCACCCCTGCCGGTTGTTCCGATAATACGGAAAGTTCTGCGAAACAAGTTGACAGAAAAATTTAGAGAATGGCCATGCAGGAAACGTTTTGCCTGAGGTTATATCTTTTCCTTGTAACTTTTCGAAAAGTTCAAGTACGGCGTATTTCCTACAAAGCACGAAAGTTACTGACATTGTAAAAAGTAACAAGTCTTACATCTCTGTGTACTTGTTCTATCACCGTGACCCTGAACCAACACTAATAAAATGTAACCCTTAACAAGTGGAATGGTACAATTCAGCTACTGAGGGTTTAAACTCATGGCATCTGATTTTTCTAGCTCTAGACAAACTTAAAGAAGTCACCAACACAATAATGATGTTCCCTTGTACTGAGAAACATCAACTGTACGAACCTTGGTAATAAAGTCATAAATACCGCTTAACGTCAGCCGTTTTTCTGGCGAGCCTCGAATTGCCATCATGATAAGAGCGTTGTACGAAAACGACGGTTTTTCATACTTCTTGTCGGCTTCGTCTTTTTTCTTGACAATCTGGTCATCTTCCTTGGCTAACCCGCTTTTGTTGCTGATGCAATCACTCAGTGAAGGACTTCTTGACGGATCTTGTTGAGTGCAAATCGCATCCTCAGTGGCTGCGGGCGATTCTTTGGTTTTAATGTCTTCATACTTCAACTCGCAATTTTCTCTCATCGTGAATGGATTTCCGTTAAACTAATTAGCCGTGCATATATGACTGCTACCTCTCCTCTAAACTGTTTGCACACTACCAATGCCACTGAACAGAGACGTTGAATGACGAGTGGCGGTCTTAATATTTGTTGTTGGTATTCATTTGCTATTAAACCACTGAAGCTCGGTAATTGATACGCTACTGTACTCCCTTTACAAGACTAGCCAATCAAATCGTCGTGAGCCTAACAAAGTGCTGCGGAATGAATAAGATCGTGTTGATGGTTGTGCGGGCTTCATTGTGGCCTGTGTTTGTGCTAAGAAACTATGATTTATTATTGGCTTCGAAAGAGGTGACAAAATTGCAACCAATAACTCAGCTTAAAAGCCCGCTCGTAGCTCCGCCTTTTTAACGGAACTACACGCCGTGAACAACAATTGAACAATGTCCTCAATGCATAAGTAACCAGCACAGTCGTCAAAAGAACTATAACTCGTAATTAGTATGGAGTTAGCCCTTTGTTCCTTTTATTTCGCCTGTGAATATCGCTGCAATCATTCTTGTATTTCCTGTTTCCCCGTTGGTGGCTCACCGCCAAAATAAAAGAGATACTTGAAGAACGCGACTAAAACTCGTCTAAGATACTCCTCTACACGACTCAAGAAAGAAAAAAACCTGAAAACACAATTGGAAAGAGAAGCTTTGAAGTACGCGCGGGAGATAATGACTGATTAGCAGTGCTTGCAAACAAACTTACGCCAAAAGAGCACGCACTGCACTATCGAACAGTATTCGCTGGGCGTTATCGTTTTGGTTTGTTCCAGCCGTGTACAGTTTTGCAGCTGTGCAATCCTAGAAACGACACGAGACAAAATATTAACCACGTGAAAGGCTTGTAGAATCTCAAAGCAGGGAGTAACTCAAGTTAGCAACACAGGATTTTCCATTTGAATGAGATCGGCAATAAGCTTAAGTTCGTATCATCGGCCGGATTTTCTTTCTTTGTTTTCCTGATTACTTTACTGAAGTTTCTATAACAGGCAGTGCGAAATTCATTGATATTTCACAGAATACGTCAACATAGCCTTGAGCTTGTAGTATTAACGCTTTTTGGGGGAACTTTGGAAAAATAGACAGATTTCCAGTGAACCATGGATGTGTAATATCTCAGTATAGGCAGCTTGATGCTACATCACTTACTTATCACAAATGATGTGATTTGTTAGTGCGCCTCTTTTGTATAATGATTCATTGTTCCGGTGAAAGAACTCCATGTGCTTCTCTTGATGGCCACTTCTTTTGCCCTCTACACTGAAATTTCCAACTGAGTTTTCGCTACTGCGTGACAGCATGAGAGGCCAAAAGCTCAAGGAGCCCCGAGCGTGGGAAAAACAGACTGTTAATTTGCTGTGCTTCATAAAAACAAGAAATTCCATTCGATCAACACGCACGCTTGACAAAAGGAACAACATCGCGCACGAATCAAAGTACACTTTGAGATTTAAAACGTAATGATGCCCCCAACGCGAATGCGTCTAAAACTACACAGATAACAGACGGATTCGCTAACTTTATTAATGTCTTAGTTATTTCTTAATAGATATTCACTCTTCGAAAGTAATTGTTTTACATTGTCCTTGTATCACATGACCATTTATCATTCAGTTAATGAAGAAAAGGAAAGATTTGCTCTGTTGGTCTGTTAAAATAGAGCTTACAATTCATTTCTCATTCATGTACTCATTAAAAGTGTTTTTGCTCCGAAAATCACACAAAAATGTTACATCATGTGGAAGAGAGAAAAGTAAGCGGCTACGTTACTTTCTTTGCGTTGAACCATTGAGAATTCTAAGCAAAATAAATATAAACAAAAGAGATATAAACAGATTAAAACGAATTTATGTTGCAATATAACGGATTAAAATCTAACGGCACGAGAGATAAACGGAGAGTGTCAAAAACATTCTAACTATACAGCTTTCTTAATTCAAGTTTAGAGTTCAGTCACAAACAAAAAAGAAGTAACTGAGTGGACATTAAGTGCGATTAACTTGGCTTGAAGGCGCTTTGAATTGAATCAGTGTCAGCTGCTATTCTTAGGACCGCGACCAACGCCTTTGCTTTCACTGTCTCAGTTTATGCGCAGATCTTAAACACTCGTCCGTGTTGCCAAAACACGGAGCCTGTGGTTACCAACCCAAACAGATTTCCATTTAATGACAAAAAATAGAGATTGTACATAACAAAGGTAAGGACCCCCACTTTACACAGCTTGGGACTTTGGTGCGTGCAAATATGACTGTGAAGTTTAACATTAACTAACACAGCAGGAGCCGATCAGTGCTGGTCGCACGGTGCTGGGATCAGCAGCTGCTGTCTTCTCCCAACAACCGATCCCTTGCTCTAGAACGTTTAATCGAGTCACGAACGACTTCTCGAATGCCGCCGCCAGAAGGGACGTAACGGTTGTAGAACAAACCATTAGAAAACAAAAACTTTTCATCACTGCTATTAGTAAATTTACAGACAATGTGTGCAAATAAGTACAAACTTGATTTAAGGTACCAAGATCAACTTCATTAGAAAGTAACCTTTTTTAAACAATCAGCATGAATCGAAACTCACGTTAGCAAAAGTTAATTGACCGCAATATTAAATGGTTCGTCGATGTACCACCGCGTGTTTCTAGAAAGACCCGAGACGAGTTTTACGGCGCAATAACACTGTAGTTTGGCGGCAAAGACATTTCTACTCATCAAACATTGCCAATGACTGTGAAGACGTTTCCTGTTCAAAAACATGTCACATGAACAGGTTGTTACATTGAGTGATTCAGATTTTTGCGATGGACTTATCAGGTCCGGAGCGTTTTGGCGGCTATCCGGAGATATGTACACCTAGTCGTACAATATATAACGAGATTTTCGACGAAAGTCCATGCATGTTTAAGTGACGTCGCTAACGAAAGAAGGAAATTTCATGCGACTGTTAAGACTGATATAAATCAATTTCGGTGGAATAATACTGACAACTGCGCGAGCTTGAAACCACAGGAAACTAGATCGTTCAAGCTTTTAAGGTCGCAATAAGTTTTCATTTACGTTCATTTGTTGACGGTTCTTTTTGTTTTCACTTGATATAGAAAACTCCCAACTTTCAGTACCAACATGTGGAGATAAAAAAAAATGGTTATATTTAAGCAGGTTCACGAGGCGATGACACTTCTTCAAACCTGTATCTATGCCTGTATCTATGCTGGTTTACTATGATGCCGCTGCTTGGATTATTAACATGGGGCACACAGACTTAATTCACAGTATTCAATATACAAAAAGGTACATCACAGCTTAACTCTTCATAATGATGTATTATTATTTAAAATATTTTCAGTCACATACATTCTTGAAAGAATCAGTGTAGCTATTTTTCACTTGAAATACGGTTTAATTTACGGCACTAAGGTTTAACAAAGTGTAAAAGACTGCAGTAAATTCAAAACTTAGTATCGCTAAATAATGTCAAACAAAAACAATTTTTCTTTAGGTGCAATACAAGGTGTCAAATACCGTTTAATCTTATCACTAACTTACTAAGCAGTTTAGGATGGTACACTGTTTTACTGCACTCCATTCTGTGATGCAACGCAATTATGTGGAGAGGAACTGATCCGAATTAAGGGAAAAATAAATCACTACAAGTCTTAGAGGAAAGCAACGCTCAGACGTTTTCAGTTTATTATTTGCCTCAAAAGGTCAACCCATCCATAAAATTAAACAAACAGTCTGAAAGGGAAATACTGAATGGAATAAAGTTATTATTCAGGGAATGGTCGCCCTCTAAGGCTTCATCGACCGAATGAACAAAGAAGTAACGACAACTGAAGCCACAGCAGTGTGAAGATAAAATGTAGCAAATATATTTGTAGAATTCAAACCAAACAATATCAAAAATAACTCGCATCACTTTAACTTGAGCCTCGTAACCTGAAACTTTTCAGATAACATGCCTTGAGTTACAATGAGTTGTCATACTTCAAAGCTTCAATCATTAGACTCAATAAAGACAAAATGACACGCTATGATGAATTTAAGCAAAACAATTTGCCGAGAAGTGAATGTCTGCCTGCGTGCAGAAACGTTCTAATCACGATCTTTGTTGCTCGAGTCACCTTTCAAAATGTACAAAATCAGTGAAGCCAATTGCGGCTTGAAAGCTCCGGAACGAGGACAATATGTCGAGATACTCGTCCACGCCATGATACAATCATGACGGTTATCCATTTAACAAGAGCTTAGGGACTACTGGCTTTGAATTTAAAACGAAAGATTTATATTGGTGGCAGGTGGAAACAAAAAGGAGTAAGGAACTGATAGAAGAGAAAAATGAAAGTTGAAGAAAAAAGGCAATCAGGCGACCAAATTCACAGAAATACAGAAAACGGAAATTTCCTTTCTCATAGTATACATGCAAAAATTTCACCGTGCTTATTGGCTGAGAACAAGTCGATTAATACCAAACGGTGCAGAAAGTTGAAATTGAGTGCAGAAATTTGAAATAAATTTTTGCATGTTAATTATTAACAAGTAATCAAATGATTTCGAGGGCAATTTTGTATAAATAAGCAGTCGTAAATTTCTCAAAGACAACTAATAGCACTCGCCCTACAGAATCGTGCAATTTTTTAAATCGTTGAAAAATTTACTTGTGCTCAATTATTTCAAATTGCACTCCAAACCATTTAATTACTTATACAAACAGCGCTGACTGGAAGTACTGTTCAGTGAATTCTTCAAGTCGAAATGGTGACATTGCTCTAGTGATGTGGTTACAAATACAAAGAACCACAATACTGTAAAATGGCACTGTTTGTATGATTATTTTTTCAACGAATGTATAGATCTCAAATTGAAAAAGTATGGACAATTTTTTATTTGTATTTCAACTTATGGTTTCATTCCAGCGCAGCTTTTTTTCAACCAAAAAGGCATTTTTTTCGTTATAGGGTACAACACCACCAATAGACCTTGCTAGTACATTTTGTGGCCCGATACAGCGAATCCCGTGATGATACTTAGGAGATTTGGTCTTGTTCATTAAAAAGAGTGCAGGCAGATAGTTCATGCTTGCATGCACTCTTTTTAATGAACAAGACAAAGGATCAAATCTCCCGAGTATCAGCACATGATCTGTATTGGGAACCGAAACAAAATGTACAAGCGAATAAGGTCTATTTCTTACATTATCGTATCTATGCAAGTTTCGGGCGGTCTCTGCTGACATCTTAGCTAAGAGAAACAGTTAAGGGAAAAACAGCTTATTTGTAGACATAACAAATTTCTTTTGTAAAAAATCCTTAACCAAACACCGACTTGGATATTTCAATTAAATATACATTAGCACATCCTTCTCACCTATAGTGACGATTGAGTAAAATTTCATTAGACGCGATAATCAGATATTAGGTAACCACAGAGTTAACAGAGGCGACCCTCTATTAATTTAACTCTGCTAACAATAACCTATAGTTTATCGCGGGCGTTGAAGAAATCTTCTTGCAAGCACGTGGTAACTTATTACGTTTAACCAACACTGGCACAAGAACCAATGAACCAAACGAAAATACCGTGAGCAGACAAACGGAACATTCAACCAAGGTACCTACAAACTGAAGGCCTTGAAATTTACCGCTCGCACAATACAAGCAAATTGCAATCGAAAAGAGCTCGATTTTAAGCTTCAAAACATGATTGTTAGCTTGTAATTTTAAGAATAGTCAAAAAACATTGTAAACAAAAACACTTAAATTACTTATAACTCGACGGTGTGTTTTTATTTTGGGAGTTCCATGGGTGATTTCGGTGGGTTTCGCATGTGCTGGTTTAGTCTCGGGGTGTCGGAAATCCATCGAAATCGATGACAAACTACCAAAATACACTCTTTTAATTTCCCAGTAAACTGAGACATGGAGGCAAGGTTTCACCTATCAGCTATTAGATTCTTCATTTTTTTCCGGCAATTGTAAAAATCCCACAAATATTGTTAACCCATACTGCTTGGGATTAACGCAGCCAACTCTTTCTTTGAAAATACCTTACAGTGCCACTCAGATTCGAACCCCGGGGGGGGGGGGGGACTCCCATATGGAGTGGACGGGGATGCTCGTCGGAAATTTTGAATTTAACCCCTAAAAGAGACCAATTTGGGCGCGGCCCATGCCTATGCAGACCCCTAAAAGAGACCAAGACAAAATCATTTTGTTACAGTGGACTTAAGATATTAATGGTATGGAAAACTTTGTTTATATGAATTTAGTAAATATGAAGAATCAAAATTCTTTCTGTTTTATTTCTTCGCGTGCAACCCTTAACGAGACCTTGACGGCTAAAAATAATGACATTTTGCCCAGAACACCCTAAGCGAGACCAAAATCCGAAATTTACACCCCTAAGCGAGACGACGAGCATCCCCGTCCATTCCATATGGGAGTCCCCCCCCGGGATTCGAGCCAAGGCCTGCGAAACAAATTTTCATACAAATTATTGAATTACGACAAGGGAAATTTTCCCTTGACCACGATCAGTATCTAAACAATAGAATCTCTACAAATGTTTTATATTTCGCTTAAAATGCATCTCATTCGCTCTATAACTATACAAAACATATCAAGATTGAATAAAAATAAAAAAAAAACCTTCAATATTTGGGTGGTCTCCGTTCGAGTAGTGTTTGGTCAGGTCAGCGGACTTAACCTAGTAGGTACGTGGTGTATGGGGACAAATAGTGTACCGAACGCCATCCTTAGACACATCATTGTACATCCTTAGACGTTCTCTAAGGATGTCTAAGTACTGCCAAGGATGGATAAGGATGTCTAAGTACTGCTTAGGATGTATAATGATGTTTAAGTACTGCTAAGGATGGCCTTCGGTAGACAATTTGTCCCCGTACACCAAGTATCTGGGTGACCAGCCCGGAGGCTCAACCTTTTTATTTCGGGCCGATGAACATTTAGTTATTTTCCAATCGTAACGACCATTACGACAAATAAACAATCGTTTTGTATCGCTACAAGCTAATAGCTGAAAGCGAGCAAAACCCCCAGACAGACTGTCCGCTGGCAGAATGATTCTCTAATTTTAAGGGGTCGTTCGGAACACGCTCTATAAAAGCCTTACGACAGTCAATTTAGTTCAGTTCGTACTACTAGAAATTCAAATTTGAACTTTCCTTTAACCACAAATTTTCATAATATAGCTAAAAATCTACCTACTACAACAATAAAACATTGAACCTCTGCTTGCATTGTTATTTCTTTCCGTTGCCATAGAATTCACCCCCGCTACCTACGCAACGCATATCAATTAGCGGCAGTTTGACAAGATGGCGTTTTCTCACTACTCGTAGTAACTTTATAGCACTGAAAACCTCGTCGATGTCTTAATTCTTCATGGGTTGCGGGACTTCCTCGCCTGGAGCGGTTGTAAGTTAACCATAGTATATAATATTTTCTTCTGGTTATACCAGCTTTTACGTTTAAATCGAGGGTTAATTGTACACAGCTACGCTAAGGTTTTAGGGACTTCAGCTCTAAGGTGTGTTGTATTTATTTATTTTTATGCAGCTGTGTGATTAGCAAGTCGCTTTTTGTGCAGGTTTTTTAGAAGAGAAAGCACTTCGAGTCACAGCAGCACGAATATTGAGATAATCAGAATCATTCTATCAACGTTGCATATTCATTTACGCGACTAAGTAGTTTCACTGGCTTATTTCCATTTAGCTTGTTTTCTGTACCTTTTTTTGGTAGTGATCATGGCAGCTTATACTGAATCATAACTAAATATCAGGAGACCAAATTTTTACAAGCTTTGTAGCTTTTACTGGGCTTCCTCTCCACCTTATCTATCACAAAAATATAAACTAAGACTTACTCTTATGTAGGTAATGTTAACTATTATTGTAGTTCTTCGTGTGCTGTCCGGTGCTGTATATTTGTAAGCTTTTTTCCTTTCTTTTTTTAATATTTCTTCTGTGTGGCAGCACATGAATCAATCTCTTGGAAAAGGGAAGTTTCTGTGTGCTCGAAAAATGACTTCATGTTTAAACGTGTAAAACGCCCTCTATACCCACTCGATCTTCCCGAACTTTTTAATACAGCAGTGATGACTGACTTTTGCTACGAAATCAGTGGCCCCGAAAACGGGCATAAAATTTCTGCTAATCATTGCTACTTGCTTAGATCACAGACCTCAGACTAGATACCGACTTTAACTTAAACCCTGCTACATGCAAGTCTGTTGACAACTCTTTCATGTATGCTTTGGGGGAGAGGGGAGGGGTTTTGAGTTGAACTACCACCCCACCCCGTTGGAAATTCCAGCTTAATATCATACACTATACTGGATATTTTCTGAAACGATACACTATGGTATATAGATGTAAGTATAAACCAATAAGGTGTGTCATTTCAATAAAAATGTAAGTAAGGTTTAACTCTTCCTTCTTCATAACAGGTGACAACTTCATCAACTGCAACGGTGGCTTATAATGGAACTCGTACTGCTGGTAAGAATAATTTTCCAAAAATGTTACATTGGCAATAAACCCTCACTAAATTAAACTTGAAATTCAACTTTTCTGTTAACTACAACTGTTCCTTTTTTTCTGGATTTGGCACTGGAAATCAGAACTTGGCAACCTCTAATATTTTCAGTGCTCTAATAAGCCGACAAATGACCAGTTGGTTTATAGACTCTATTTTAAAATCAGCATGATAGAAATATTGATAATAAAAATAGCATTCAGACCCAAAGAATTCCATTTGACATTTGGCATTAGTATGTTTATTATTTCTAGTTACTGTAAGTGTGTTGAAAGTCTGAAGTGTGCCAAAAGGAACCTTTATTATTACTGTAATTATTATTATTTATCAGTTTTTGAGGAGATATTTGGTATCTTTGATATCACCAAATCTCTAGCCCTGCCTCAAATTATGGCTAGTTTCCTTTTTCCCTTCTACATTTTTTAGCATAAGCATGGTACAACAATTTTAGCAATTTTAACTGTTATTTCCATAACATCCAATACTTATAGTGCAATATCCTGGTCAGTATCCTCAACAAGTCAGGTATCCCCAACAACCAGTCAGATATCCCCAGCAACAAGTTGGCTCACCACCTGGTTACTACCAGCAATACCCCTATCAGCAGATGGGTTACAAAACACAAGTGGTTGGTGGGCCAAACACTACTGTGGTACAACAACCAGTAGTTGTTCAAGACAGAGGAGGCGACCTCCTGGTTGGCATGGCAGCTGGTGCAGTCATGGCAAATGCCTTCCATGGGCCTCATTATGGCTATGGCGGCTATGGCGGCTATGGTCACGACACACACATCCACGTTCATGACCATGACCATTTCCACAGTAGTGGAGATCACTTTGGTGACTCTGGTGGGTTTGATGGTGGTGGTGGGTTTGATGATGGTGGTGGGTTTGATGGGGGTGGGTTTGATGGTGGTGGGTGTGATGGAGGAGGTGGTGGTGATTAACCCTTTGAACATCCAATTATTCCTTGTGTTATCATGGTAATGAATAAGTATAGGTAATTGCATGACTTTTAGTGGTATTTGGCAACAATAATGCAAATGATATTTCAAAATTGTCAAAATACCACGAGTTGCAAAGTGGCAATTTCTTTTTGGAGAATTTTGAAATGTTATGAGCCAGTATTATTGCCAAATACCTTGTTCAGGTCATGCTTTTATTTGTTTATAATAGAAGCCGAGACATTTTCGCTTCATATTTGACAATGTCGTTGAGGCCCTTGCTTTCTGCCCACGACTTCCAAACATTCATCCACGTCTAGTTTTGACTGTATTTTTGTTTACTGCTTTTTAAGCAAGCTTTTGTATTTCCTCACAGGACATTTCCGGGAATCTTCCCACCATTTTTTTTGAAAACAAAAGCAAAATGGTAATTGTTTTCAGTGTACACAATTTTTCAGTGTACACAACTGACACAATTACTGGTAATTGTAGTTTACATTGTGGGCTCTAAACATAAACTATTTGCTAAGAATACCAACTGGCGGAAGCCAGACCAGTTGGCTATTTACAAGCATGGCCGATAATGCGAAGGATATGAAACTCGGGATTACCGTATTACATATCCATGTAGTGGTCAGGACGGGAATCAAACCCAGGACCGCGCGACCAGATTACAAGTCAAGCGCTCTAACCACTCGGCCACGCTGCCTCCCTCTGTTGTCATGGTAACCTTCGTACACCATCCATTTTTGATGTTATATCACTATTACGGGGAAATAGTGATACTATCAACCAATCAAATCTCTGAAATTTCTCGGCTTATATCACAATAATGATAATACAGTCAAACATTGATAATTGGCTTGTTTTACACGGGCTTGTGAGCCATGTGGTCTGACCGGAAGCGACACGATTAGTAACCTCGCTTTGCTAGGAACTAGGTGAAGGTCTTAAATTCCTATTACGTATATTCTCCATAGTTTTACTGAATACTGAGTTATTCATTAATTTAAAAGAGTCTTTCTCAAAATCATTATTTGCTTTACCCCTTAGATCAGTATTTAAATCAATATATGGCTTCATCCAGGCCGAATCTTGGAAAGTGATACCTTTATGTATTTTAGTCAATTTTAATCTTTTTCTTTGGTATAGTTTTAGATTCTGATGACAATACATACTTGGTTTTATTGTTTAGGTTTGGTGTAAGCAGCTTAACTCAAGTTATTTTCAAACATTCATCCCATTTGAATAGAATGCTTCCTTAGGTGCTAATTCAGTAGCATTGAACTTGTCGTAGCTATCAAACCAGTCGTACGGGAAACACACCTTTTCTTAGTAATTCTATTTGTTTCGGATCATTAAAAACACTTTCTGTGTTTATTAATTTATTCTGGGGTAAATTATTTACTAATGTATCTAGGCTAGTAGCCGTGAATCTAAAGCTGTCTATGAACTTTAAATATCGGTAAACTAGGGTTGTTTTACCATTTTTGTTCGTATACGTGTTAACTAGAATTTGTTTAGAAAAAGTTATATAATTTTCCTCGTTATTAGCTATGCAGCTTATCTTACTGCCCTCTTCAGGTGTATCTTCTGTTAAATTAAGCTTTTTTTATATAAATAAGGGTGAATCATACCCAGTAAGATTATGAAATATAACTGGAATGAATTTTGGCATTTTATAACTTAAATTACACTTGTTATGCGCTGCACCTCTGTAGTTACCCGTTAAGTGACAATTATCTTTGTCTGCACCTAGCTCACCATCATATATATGACAGTGTGTGGTATTATTGTACTTTACTTTATCCTCTATACTCATAGTGACTTCCTTTGGATACTTTATTTTATTGTAAATATCCCTAATATAACGCTCTAATGATTGAGCAAATACTTGAGCCACATCATCATCTGGTGATATAGCTGTGTGGCTCTTTAGTATAGGTTGGCAGATGGCATCATCACTTGATTTAACATAAAAAAACAGAACCCGGATGGTGAAATGCTCTTGGTATTTTTGAGTGAAGCTTTTACTAGCATTTGGCTCAGGGATTGGTCATTACTTACCGGGAGGGAGGCTGCTGGAAATGAGAATTGTGATGCTCAATTATTTTTGGTCCCCCCCCCCCCCTTTATAGAGAACACCAAATTTACTGCCCACCCCACCACACACACACAAACAAAAAAAATTAATTGGCTAACAAAAAAGGTTCCAAAAAATGAAAAAAAAATTAAATATCTTGTTATTTTTTGCATGTTATGATCTTGTTATGAGCTTTTTCGTATCACTGTAATAAACAGTTTGCTTTAATGTCAGTGTTAATCTACTACACAATTTTTCGGCCCCCCTTTTTTAGTGCACAAAAATGTTTGCCCCTCCCCCCCACCTTATTTCCACCAGCCACCCCTCCCTGTAAATAATGACCGGTCCCTCACAAGTGTCTATTGTTTCTTTTAAGCACTCAAAGTCTGCATCAATTACAAATGGAACTCTCATCTTTCTATTATAGTTTTTAAAATAAATATATTGCGGACTGCCGTCTGGAGTAATTGGCATTTTTACATTAACGACATCGTGTTTTCTACAATATCCATTGAGACCCTGTTAGGGGTAAATTCCGACAAGCGACATAGCCTTGAAACGGCGACACGAAAGAGCTGAAATGACGACGAACGACGAGCCGCTCACGCAAAATTACGACAGCGACCTGCGAACCTTCCGAAATTGCGACGTGAAAAGGTTTGAAACTCAGACGGGCCACATAAAGAATCCCCCTAACAGGGCCTCTTCATTGTGCTCCTGTAGCTTGGTCTTACACCAGACCGAGTTAAAGCACCGGAAATAAAAGAATACCTTATGGCCATGGTTATTAATCAGTGAGGCTGACAACCCACTAAAATTCTTTATCCAACAGTAGTGATTAGTATTCTCGACCGATTATCAAACTTTTAACAAATGTGCGAGAAGCCTGGTAAGAGGCTAAATTACATAGTGAAATAACCGCAGAAGAATTTTTTGGGACCACTTTTCGATCTAGCTTGGTAACCGTCCATCATTGTTAGGGTCTGGGTTCTAATTTATTGAAGATGGCGGCGGATTCGAGTTAATAGGTCGAGATGAAATCTGCTTTTGCAGATCCTCTACATTTTACATTTCGTGACGGGAAAAGCTTCACATTGCTGAAAAGCGAGGAAAACCACGTGTCCTGAAGCAATCGATGAGACTAGAAGTCTGCAAAGCTGAAGACGTGGCGACAAAAAAGTGGTCCCAAAACATGTTAGCAACCACAGCGAGCGATACTTTGGGGGGATGTCCAGAAACCTAAGACCTAAGACCCGGAAAACTAAGACCCGGAAAACTAAGACCCGGAAACCTAAGACCCTGTTTCCTTTTTTTAGGGGAAATCATCAAATTTCAGCTTAAGTGGTAAAATGAATAAAATAAATGCACCCATACTTACAAATAACAATTTAGTTGTGTTTTCTTGTATTTTGGAAACGGAACTATTTCCGATTGTCGCCGTGTGTCGATAAACTACCGTTGTACAAAGTAGACAAAGCACTGCTTCGCTTCATTTCGCAAACTTACGTACACAGTGTATCTGCCATCTTTAGTAAATTGGAACCCAGACCCTAACAATCATGGAAGGTTACCAAGCTAGATCGAAAAGCGGTCCCAAAAAATTTTTCTGCGATGGGGAAATTTTATTTGTCGTCCACCATTTTGAAACATTTTAAGGCGGCAAATGAGTGCGCATGCTCAGTGATTTTTGAGACCTGTCGCCGACTTTCGAAGAGCTCAACCTTTTTATTTCAGGCCGAAGAGGCAGTCATAACATTAGCTTATTTTCCAACCGAAACGACCATTACGACTAATAATCACTTTCTGGACACACCAATCGTTTTGTATTGCCACAAGCTAACAGCTGAAAGTGAGTAACACCCCCAGAAGGTGTCCGGTGACAGAATGATTCTTTAATTTAAACGGGTCGTCCGGAACACACTCTGTAAAAGATTTACCGACAGTCCATTTATCTCTCGAAGGCTTGTAAATAGTAGGCTGAGAGGGGATAGGTCTTATGGGAAATATTCTAATAAGTGAATTTGTTTTACCTGTTTTATGGGTTGGGATCTTGCGGTATTTGTATCATATTTAAAATACTTCCTCTTACTTTTAATTTAGTTGTAGTTAGGTGTCCCCAATTAGTTTACCTACATGTAAGCTAGACCCTCTTGACACGTTAATAAAGTAACTGATTGATTGATTGATTAGTTCAGTTCGTACTACTAGAAATTCAAATTTGAACTTTCCTTTAACTACAACTTTTCATGATATAGCTAAAAATCTACTTACTACAACAATAAAACATTAAACCTCTGCTTGTATTGTTATTTCTTTCCGTTGCCATAGAATTCAGCCCCGCTACCTACGCAAGCGCATATCAATTAGCGGAAGTTTAAGTGACAAGGTGGCGTTTTCTCACTACTCGTAGAAATTTTGTAGCACTGGAAACCTCGTCGTTGTCGTAATTCTTCATGGGTTGCGTGAGTTCCTCGCCTGGATCGGCTGTAAGTTAACCATAGTATGTAATATTTTCTTCTGGTTATACCAGCTGTTACGTTTAGATCGAGGGTTAATTGTACACAGCTATGCTAAGGTTTTAGGGACTTCAGTTCTTAATTGTGTTGTATTTATTTATTGTTATGCTGCTGTGTGATTAGCAAGTCGCTTTTTGTACAGGCTTTTGAGAAGAGAAAGTAGTTCGAGTCACAGGAGCACGAATATTGAGATAATCAGGATCATTCTATGAACGTTCCATACTCATTTACGACTAAGTAGTTTCACTGGCTTATTTCCATTTACCTTGTTTTTTTTTCCTTTTTTTTTTGGTAGTGATCATGGCAGCTTACACTGAATCATAACTACACCTTTTGCTGTTCATTTAGAGAAAATACGCAATCATTTGCACTAAAAGACAGACAATAATGCGAAAATACGTTCATTTGCGCCAAAGGGCATTCAGTTGCGCCAAATGCACACTCAACAAGGATATCTGCATAATTGTTAACATTCAGTTAAGTTTTAAGACTTTCATTTATGTCTTACGAAATTCAAACGTGACAAAGCAACTTTCATTTTCGCGCATTGTAAATTCAATGACATCAAAAGAAAACTTTTTTACGCCATCGGTCATTCATTTTAGTGAACAATATATTCAATGAAATTGCTAATCATGGCTAAACAGTCAATAGCATCAATAGACAACCAATACAATTTTATTGATAATCATTAGCGCGTTTATACAAACAATACGGTATTTTTTTAAATTCCTTTCGAAAAATTCTTTTTTCAAATAAAAACGTTTCATAATCAGAATGAATTTGAAAAAAAATGGAGTGAAGGTATTTTTTAGCACGTGTGCGACAAGTTATGTCATTTTTCTCACCACAAATCCGTATATAAACTGAAAAACGGCTTAGAACAATTTCTCGAATTATCTCTGCTGTGCGGTTCATCCGTGGGTCTTTTTATACTGTAATTTATACTTGCATAAAATGCCACGAAGGAATAGGATTCCTATAGAACAGAGAGCGAATAGTCCGTGCTTTGAGAAAGAAGCAGAGGATTGCTTGTTAGTGGCAGGCACGTTAGGAGTACATAATTCCACGGCGAGAGGAATCGTCGCTCTATACATTAGAGAAGGGCGTATAAAAGAAAGACCACGCCGCGGCCGAAACAACGTGCTGGTTGACGACGAAATGAGGCAGTGCCTAGAAGATATCATCAATGAGAACCGTGTTCTCATACTAAGCGAGATAAATGGAGAGTTGATGCGAAGACTTCCTGCCAAACCGCTGATTCATGACCGGACCGTTGCTCGAAATTTGGAAGGAATGCTATTTCGCGTTGAGCTGGTTCGGCCCGTCCCAGCAGACAGAAACAGACCTGATGTTTTGCAAAGAAGGCAAGAATATGTAAACTGGTTCATGAAACATACCATTTTGCGCCACTGTGTATTTATTGATGAGTACGGCTACAACATCTGGACTGCCAGAAATCACGGGACAAATTACATGGACAGTTCGGCATTGATGGTGAACTCTATGAATGGACGGATCGAATCGAAAGCAGTTCACGATGATAAATGTAAAAGAATCATCGAAAATGTACGTTAGGTGCGGAGTACCACAGGGCTCGGTGTTGGGTCCTACTTTGTTTACGCTTTTTACGAACGATTTACCTTCACTCATTAAATCTGGAGATACTTTTATGTACGCTGATGACACTACGGTTTTCTGTACAGGCTCTTCGCAAGATGTCGCCTGCAATTTACTAAATTGTGCCCTGGAAGAACTTTTCACCTGGTGTGTTAACAACCGCCTTACTCCACATCCTGGCAAGTGCGAGGTAATGTTACTCTCCAAAGCTCGGCTTATTGGTCCGCTGCCTGCCATTTATATTGGTAAGTCCATTATTGAATACAAGGCTACGGCCAGGCTTCTGGGTGTTACTTTGGATCAAAACCTAAGCTGGATACCTCACCTGAAAGAAGTCATTAAAAACTTTGCAAACAAATTGAGCCTCCTGAAGAAATCCAATTTTCTACCCAGTCATGTGTGCGAGTCACTTTACGTAAAGGTTATCCAGTCATTCATTACGTACGCGATGCCCGTCTGGGGCGGAGTAAATCAGACAGAGTTATTTAAACCATTGGAAAGACAACATTGCCGTGCTGCTAAAATTATTTTTGGCTTTCCACCGGACATGCCAACAGTTGACGTTTTAGCTACCGTTAAGTGGAACACTTTAACATATATGTATAAACGTTCTTTAATTAAACTTTTTTTTCAAGGGTTATCATGGCATGCTCCCTAGCACTTTGGCTGAAGAGTTGATTATCCACGGCGACAGACCTTCTTCACGACTGAAGCATGGGCTGATAGTACCGAGTTTTGCCTCCAAATACGTTAAAAACTCCATTTCCTAGGGGCTGTCCTCTGGAACGCTATAGGGCGAACTAAGAGATCGATACTAGAGAGCACAGACCTGAAATCTTTTTTGAAGAATGTTGTTAATTGTAACACTTTTAGGGTATTTAATTTTAATGTTTTAGCCCCACAAATAATGAACAAAAGATCGGAGAATTTTATTTATTTTTAACTATTGATCTCATTCGTTGGTATCAAAATTATATTTTTTATAAAAATTACTTAATTCTTGTATTAAATTTTTTTTATTAACTGTATTAATTATTTATCTATTAATTGTAGTTATTTTATGTATCTTATTAGTACACGACCCCTCAAGCTTGTTAGCTTTGACGTCTTTTCGTGTATAAATAAAGGTTGTATGTATATATGTACGGGAGGGCGAGGCTGGGTGAGCGTGCATATAGACAAGTATGCGGCCAGCGAGGACGGAACGTGACCGTGGCCCTAGCAGTATCGCCCATTAACGGTCTGGTGTTTCATTCCGCCTATATCGGCGGGATGAATGCACCTCGCTTTAACGACTTCTTGGCCCAGACGAAGCAAAATCTAGACCCCAACGAGGAGGTTATCTTCATATACGACGGTGCGCCAGCAAATCGAAATCCCGCCATCCCCGCGGCTAATACCGAGCTGGAGAAGCTGCCAGCCTACAGCTCATTCCTGAACATAGTGGAGCAGGCAATCAGCTCCCTGAAGACAGCGACAAAAGGAGACGTATCGAGGCCCAAATACAGGCTCGAATGGACGACAGACAGGAGGCTAGACGCCTAGGTATCCCGTTAGGAGAGATGCGAACCCGATTGCTACTCGATGCTCTTCAGAGCTGCATAGGTGTTATAACTGCCGCTAAGGCATGCCAGTGGTTTCGATTCATGCAAACCATAGTTAGTAGAGGGGAACCTATTTGCCATGCAGTCTAAATGGCGAGGAAATTGAAGGCTAATAACGTACTTTGCATTTATCTTCAAAGCTCCCTTTATTTGTTTTCTTATAATTCATACTGATTATGTAACGTTTTCATTAGATTCAAGATTTTTACAAAAGGAGTGTAAAGAACGCTCTATTGTTAGTATAAGCGCGCTAATAATTGTCAATAAAATTGTATTGGTCGTTCATTGATGCTATTTACTATTTAGCCATGGTTAAAAATTTTATTGAATATATTGTTAACTAAAATGAATGCCCGATCACGCAAAAGAGTATTATTTTGATGTTATTGAATTTACAATGCGCGAAAATGAAAGTTGCTTTGTCGCGTTTGAATTTCGTAACAAGTAAATGGAAGTCTTGAAACTTAATTGAATGTTTACAACTATGCAGATATTCTCGTTGAGTGTGCATTTGGCGCAACTGAATGCCCTTTGGCGCAAATGAACGTATTTTCGTATTATTATATCTCTCAGTTAGTACCCGCGCTGTGATTGGTCAATTTAGCGGGCCGTACTTCACTGTACGGCCCGCTAAAGTTTGTTTTGGTCGCCAAAATGACTCCAGAGATATAATAAATATCTTATTAACCTCGTTTTCTCAGTCCGTACTGTAAAATACGGATCCTCGTTTTTTCCCGTCGATTTATGGCCCGTGCGCTTCGCGCTTGGGCCATAAATCGACGGGAAAAAACTCGGTCCGTATTTTACAGTACGGACCTCGAACTCGATTAATAAGAGGTATTTATTGTTTGACTTTTAGTGCAAATGATTGTGTATTTTCTCTAAATGAACAGCAAAAGGTGTAAATATGTTGGAGCTATGTAGCTTCAACTGGGCCTCCTTGCTACTTTCCTTTCTAAATATTTCTTCTGTGTGGCAGCACATGAATTTATCTCTTGAAAAAGGGAAGTTTCTGAAAGTGCTTGAAAAATGACTTCATGTTCAAACACGTAAAACACCCTCTATACCCCCTCGATCTTCACGAACTTTTTTAATACAGTCATAATGACTTTTGCCATAAAATTCAGGCAAATCATTGCCCCCTTGCTTAGGTCACAGACCTCAGAATAGATTAATACCGATAAAAATGTAAGTAAAGTTTAACTCTTGGTTCTTCATAACAGGTGACGACTTCATCAACTGCAACGGTGGCTTATAATGGAACTCATACTGCTGGTAAGAAAAATTTTCCAAAAATGTTACAAGCATTGATTTTACCACTGGCAATAAAACCACACTAAATATTAAACTTGAAATTGAATTTTTCCGTTAACTACAACTTTTCCTGTTTTTCTGGATTTGGCACTGGAAATCAGAACTTGGCAACCTCTTTAATATTTTCAGTAGTCTTATAAGCCCACAAATGGCCTGTTAGTTTATTGACTCTATTAAGCAGCGTGATAGAGAAATATTGATTATAAAAATAGCATTTGTACCCAAAGAATTCCATTTGAAATTTGGTATTAGTATGTTTATTATTTCTAGTTGCTGTAAGTGTGTTGAAAGTCTTAAACGTGCCAAAAAGAACCTGTCTTCTTCTTATTATTATTGTTATTATTATTTATCAGTTTTTGAAGGGATATTTGGTATCTTTGATATCATCAAAGCTCTAGCCCTGCCTCAAATTATGGCTAGTTTCCTTTTTCCCTTCAAGACTTTTTAGCATAAACATGGTACTACAATTTTAGCAACCATTTAACTGTCATTTCCACAACATCCAACACTTGTAGTGCAATATCCTGGTCAGTATCCTCAACAAGTCAGATATCCCCAGCAACCATTCAGATATCCCCAGCAACCAGTCGGATATCCCCAGCAACCAGTCGGATATCCCCAGCAACAGGTTGGCCCGCCACCTGGTTACTACCAGCAATACCCCAACCAGCAGATGGGTTACAGAACACAAGTGGTTGGTGGGCCAAACACTACTGTGGTACAACAACCAGTAGTTGTTCAAGGCAGAGGAGACAACCTCCTCGTTGGTATGCCACCTGGTGCAGTCATGGCAAATGCCTTCCATGGGCCTTATTATGGCTACCGTCAAAACACATACATCCATGTTCGTGACAACTTGCACAGCGGTAGAAATCGCGTTCGTCGCTCCAGAGGGTTTTTTGGTGGTGGGTTTGGTGGGGGTGGGGGTGGGGGTGGGTGTGGGGGTGGGGGTGATGGAGGGGGTGGGTGTGGTGGGGGTGGTGATGGAGGAGGAGGTGGTTGAACACCCAATTTTTCCTTGTGTTATCATGGTAATGCTTTTATTTGTTTATAATAGAAGCCGAGAAATTTTCGCTTCATATTTGGCAATGTCGTTGTTGAGGCCCTTGCTTTCTGCCCACAACTTCCAAACATTCATCCACGTCTTAGTAGTTATGACTGTATTTTTGTTTACTGCTTTTTAAGCGAGCTTTTGTATTTCCTCACAGGAAATTTCCGGGAATCTTCCCGCCATTTTTTTGAAAACAAAAGCAAAATGGTAATTGTTTTCAGTGTTGTCATGGTAACCTTGGTACACCATCCATTTTTTCTGTGATATCACTATTACGGGAAAATAGTGATACTATCAACCAATCAAATCCCTGAAATTTCTCAGCTTATATCACAATAATGATAATCTGCAATCACTGGGCCTAGAAGGAGTACTCCAGATTAAACATGCCAGATACAAATAAGTTTGTAAATGCTAATCCAAGAAATCCCTTAACAAAAGTAGACCTCAAGAAATCTTAGATTTGTAAACTATCACTGAGACTTTAAATCCAGATTTCAAACCAAGCCCCAAGATGGCATAAAATTATAGGCGGTTAAAAACGTCTTTGGGATAAAATTTTTCCACCACTGAAATTCACATGGTTGTTTTTGAAGATACAAGACTGAGGTGCCTGCTACAGTAGTTTCATGCAATTCCCCAACACCAGGGAATGTGCGAGACCCAAAACTGATTATTACTGGTTTGCAAGACAACCACGTAGTTAAATTAAGGGACATCTTGTTTTGAGATACCATAGTAAGTGATATGCCACTATTGTTGTGGTAGAGGTTGTCAGTAGCGTGTTGAAAAATACTAATGTATTTGAAAATGTGATGGAATAGTGATTTGTTAATAACACTATGTGGAAAAATTACGTGTTTAAGCCAGACAGTTCATCGCAAGTACTGTCCAGCAGTATCTGCACTTTGGTGTTGTTGACACAAAAAGAAACTGTAAATATTTCAATAATTATCATTAAGGCATCCATTTAGTGGCTAATTTATTTCTAATGTAGAACTAACATATATATATTTGTTACAAGTGAATTATGTTTAATGAAGTTGTGGTAGTATTTTCTGGCAGTGGACTGTAGTGAATAATGTGCTCAAATTGTGATGAATTTCCCCAAATGAAAATAGTCAGTAGACGGAGAAGTCTGTTGTATAGAAATCCATCTATGCTGAAAATTCTGGCTGAAATTCTCTCTTGCTAAAAATCAAGGGTTCATGTTTCTATTTAAAATGGTGTGAAGGTTTTCTTTGTTTTGGACCATTGTTGTAGTTTGCATCGTTTGAATTGTCTTTGTAATCTGTTGAAACTGGGTAAATCAAACGAGTTGATTAAGTAAGTTATACCACCGTAAGGTAAAAGGGAGGTGCTGACGTTTCGAGCGTTAGCCCTTCGTCGGAGCACCTCCCTTTTACCTTACGGTGGTATAACTTACTTAATCAACTTGTTTGATTTACCTAGTTTCTTGTGTTTCAATTTCCCACCGACGCAGCACCAGTTTCTTTAGAAACTATCCCCACAATATTTGTAATCTGTTGTTACGTCATTGGAGTTTTTGCACCGACAAGCTTTACTTGGTCTCTCATATATTCATTTGCATTATAAACAAATCAAGACAATCGCCAATTTTGAACCAAATACTCTCCTTTTGGGGGAGATCTCGTGTATATATACTCACCACGAGTCCCCAATTACGTAAGACACGTTAAATTATTCAACGCACCATTCAATTACGTCAACGTACCATTCAATTACGTACAGGGCACTCGTGGTAGGTATGCATGCATGATCGGATCTCTGCCCCTCCTTACCTCCTCCTAAAATGGAAATTATGCTCCCCATATCCCAGGGGTATTAGCTTGCGTGAGCCAGCGATAATAAATCACCAGCAGTTATCAAATATGGCGGCCAAAGAAGTGGAATTAGGCTTTGTGGAAGAAGTTAGTGGTGACCCGGTTCGTAGCCTGCAAATTACAAGTGCGTTCTTTCCTAGTAAAGTAGGAGGGAAACCAGCATGGCTCAATCAGGAAGATCTACCCGACTCGGAGCTTCTGCTCTGTGGGATCTGCCAAAAACCTATGATCTTCCTCCTGCAAGTGTACGCACCTCTATCTTACGAGCGAACATTCCATCGGACAATCTATTTGCTTTGTTGCAAAGACGGGAAGTGTCATTCTACGGGTCGCAAGGATTGCTTTCTTGTATTGAGGAATCAGCTTGGACGTGAAAATAAGTTTTACAGTTTTAACCCCCCACCTGAACTTGACGAGATGAGCGAGTTATCACTCGCTTTAGTTCCCGAAGAATTTAAGGCCAGAAATTGGACTCATCTCTGTGATGTTTGCGGATGTAGAGGCAACAAGAGGTGTTCTAAATGCCACGTTGCACAATACTGCAGCCGGGATCACCAGATGATTGACTGGAGGTCAGGACACAAAGTATTGTGTTCAGATTTGTGCGAGGGGAAAAAACAGTGTTTACCCGATGGTAAGGCGCAGTTTAATTTTTGGTCAACCGGGATGTATTTATTTTCTTTGTTAGAAACAAAATTCTTATTCTCCAAAAATGTGCCCTCCGCCTGATGTACTTTGGAGACTACAAATCTCGTGCTGTACCCTACTTTGTTTCTTCTCGTTTTCTTCCTCTCGATTTTCTGTACTTGCTGTTCTGATGCATGACAATTATCAAATAACTTGTCGCCTCCTAATATTGCTAATTTATTTATTTCTAAAGCAAGCATTCATTCATATAAAACAAGGCCATCTTCAAGAGGTGACTACTTTGTTAAACCCTCAAGAGTTGACAAACAAATCCAATCATTTTCACGAAATGATGTAAAAATTTGGAATAGTTTACGTGGTGAAATTCGCCATCTATCTAAAAACACTTTTAAAATTAAAATCCACAGTATCCTATTCCAAAGACTTTCAGAAGAAAATGACTATATTGATTTATCTGTCTTAATAACAAAAATATTTTAGTACTTTGGCTTTTTATATTTACATTTTGTATTGATTTGATTTTAAATGATTTTGTTATTTTAGTTGACTATATTATTTATACTCTGTACACTAGCTATTTGTATACCTGTTCGTTCTACAGTGTATTGTTTGCAAAACACAATTGAATACCGTAGCTTTCTCTACTTGTTCTGTCTTTTATACACATGTAACCACTGCTCGCCTCGTCTAGCTATTGCTAATTGTGAGCAGTGCAAATTGAAAATGTATCACATAATGAAATTCTACAATAAACAGTAAAGACTTATTGTTTAGAATGTATTGTTTCCCTTGTTTTACGTCAGCCATACAGATTAAGTTCTTATTTGCTGTGAATTCATACAAACCAACCTGGGGGTTAGAAGAGTGGTGCACTTGAACAAAAGTTGGATCATAGTTAGTAGAGGAGACTATTAACTGTGGTTGCGTATTATAGCAGTTGTAATGTTACAGACCATCTGTTGTTTAGGTGAACATAAAAACAACAAGCACAGCAAGGTCCTTTTTCCAGAGTATGATCTGGTCATTGAGACAGAGCCAGAAGAAACTCAGTGCCTTGAAAGATGTGAAGAAGATAGATTGGATGATTATACACAGTTTGTTAAAACAAACAAACTGCTAAATGATGCAGAAAGTGGTAAAGATCTAGAATCTCTTGCTAATCTTAACAAAGAAGCTTTACTTGCTGATAAACAGTTCAGGAAGTTTAAAAAGAGAATCCAGAGAGAACCCAAGCAGGTTTGTAACCAGTGATTTTGAGAAAATAATATCAGAATTCGTGTCACATGGTAAACATGCTACATGTGTGCATTTATGAAAGCATAGTTAATGAGTTATTATTGATTTATCATCATTTCCCGGTACTTCAACATTACCATCATTATTAAGCACTCCTTAGGGACTTAATACAAGCTTTGAGATGAAAAAAAGAAAAAAGAAAAACATGGCATTGCACTCTTAAAAAGTATGATACAGTAATTCAAACTTTTAACTCCTTTTACCAGGTTCTACGGTACCAAAGGGATGGCAAGCCGCTCTGGATTGCCACTGAAGGCATGATTTGTGATGAGGACATTGAGCTTTGTAACTGTGGATCCAATAGGGTTTTTGAGTTTCAGGTATGTTGCAAGTTTGTGATGCATGTAAACAGTGGAACATCAATGTACAGCCTGATCAGAATGTAATTACTAATCATCAGAGGCTGCTTTACCATGGTACCTTTTGTGGGTGTACAGTTAAAACAGTGCAAGTAATATTTACTACTGAAATATATACCATATTATTGATAAAATCATCAAAAACTGTATAATTTTCATATTACCGGTAGCAAAAAGGTTGTAAATATTTTTATGCATCATGTACAACAATGGGGAATAAATTGTTATTGGCTGACAATGATGGAGGTATAAAAAACAGCTGATCTAGAACCATTGAACAAGTGAAATTTTTGGGGGTGGGGCCCTTCCAGGGAAACGGGAGAGCGGGGTCACTTCCTTGTATAAATTTGATGTCCATCAATGAGGCCCTTTAAGGGGGTTTCACTTCTCTGTATGAATTTTCTCTTTACTAGATGAAAGGATCAATTGTTGCTTGTGTTTAGGTCATGCCTCAGCTCTTAAACCACCTTCAAGTTGACTCTTTACAAGACAGTGTGGACTGGGGTACAATAGCTGTGTACACCTGTTCACAGAGTTGTGACAATGGAAATTCATATCACACTGAGTTCCTGTGGAAACAGAACTTTGCTGACACTGGAATTCAGTTCAGTGGCAGTTCTTCGACAAATAAATAAATTAGAAGTTTTAATTATTTGGTACATAGTGCTTCACCAAACATTTCCCTACCTGAGACAGTTAAAAAAGTACCATTCAGTGTTTGGCGGTGATCAGGCAAATGAAAATAAACCTCTTTTTAGACTATATGTTGATTACATGAATGAGTTCAGTTGTGGTATTATTATCATAACAATGACAAAGATTACTTCATATTTGTTTTGCATATAAAGGGATGGTAGACAGATATCACTTCACTGCCTAGAGCTTATTTAGGCAGTTGTAATAAGTCCTGATAAGTTTTTGATCGTCTCCTGGATTGAACATTCCAGGAGATTTGTGGTCAATGTCATGTGATATTTTCCTTACTGCATAACACATGATCATCTGAAAATGAATTTCAAATCTCTGCACATTCAATTTTCATGTATTACTTCCTATTTAATTTTCGTGTATTATTTTGGATATATTTGCTAGGGTCAAGTTGGTGAGTTATTAAGACAAAGACCAATGGCAAAATCAAATCACAAAAAAAAAACTGCTTGTGATGTAAGGTATTTCTACCTTCACAATTATTATTACATACAAATGAAACTATAGTACTATTAATCATTTATAAAAGCAAAAAGCCATATGAATAAAATTATAATAAAACAAAGTGCAAAAGTGAAGATTACTTGAACCATCATCATATATTTTGGATACCTTAATTAATTTGCAATTAATTTGCGTAAGAATATAATTATTGAAAATAAGGAAAATTGAAAATAATTATGTTAAGGAATTTTCTTTGAGGTTTTTCCATTGACTTGGTTTGTAGCTTTTTCTTGGTTGTTAACCAAAAGGGAACATACAGTATTTAAAAAAACTTTGGTCCCCTTTTAAGTAGGCTCAATTTCTGCCACTCACTTGGGTCAGAGTATCCTCCCGGGGGGGTTAGCACGGGCCCAATTCCCCTGACAGCAGCTGGCAATCGAGCCTTCTTTTAAGAGGATCAAAATCTTTTAAATAATGAATGAATGCAGAACCAAAATTAATTGTTATTAGTAATACCCGTGATTTAAAATATGTCAATTTAACATTCATTTTTGGTCACCCTCCATAGAAATCATTTGTACAATTTACCAATGTGTGATATTGACAAGCATTCAAGATTAGCAGGTAGAAGTAAGTCAGCCTATTGCCCAATAGAGGTGTGCGTTGCAAGACATTATGCATCAATATTCAGTTTCCAGTTTCACTGGTTGACTTGGCAGAGTAAAGCAGCTCTCGCCCTAAACACAAAATACTGTCTGAGAAGGATACATTGACTACCAATAAAGTGTGCTTGTGATTTACAGTAATGACCAAACCAGTTCCCAAAAACACCAGAAAGAAATAAAACCCCAATACTTATTATTAATATTTAACAATAATTCTTAAAAATATAATAATGTACCATAGCTACAATTATATTTAATTATTATTATTATTATTATATTGCAATATTTAAAAATTTTCAAAATCAAAGATAAAGTTTGAATACTCACTTGGCCGAACTTGAACAACCTTGTCAAAGTAACATGGTGGAAGAAATCCTTGTTCATTTCCTGGACACAGATTCACATTATTGGCTGATCTATAAAATTTAATGCCATCTGTTGAAGAAAATACGCAATTTTCTAAAAAATAATCCTTTTGCAAAATATTTGATTTTTTTTGGGTTACCACTCACAATGTTTGCTTTAGAATCTCACAAACCTTGAGACAATTAATTTGCCTATTCCAGCATTTAGCATTTTGTGGAATTCTGGAATTATGTAATCTGAGTCATGCACACAGGTTAAGGTACATATCAAGTCAGTGTTTTGAGTATCAGAAAATTGAAAAATATCACCATCTCTTTTCAATTGTAACATGACAATATCCACTTTCACTCACCATTCAGAGCCTTTTGTAAATCTATGAAAACTAGAACCTCACAGCTGGAGCGCATTCCTGAAGGAATAAAGTGATATTATTATTAAAGAAAGACAATGAATGGAAGTAATCGCCGCTTTGGTGAACCCAAAGATTATATTGGCAGCAGTTATGTAGGTGTGAGTTGAGGGTAGGGAAAGGGGAAGGTCCTCAATATCTTAACAGTATCTCAAGACTTATCACTTTCTTTCATTGTAATGGGTTAGTGCTATAGATTTAAGATGGCCTTTAGATGCTGCTATAGCAAAGCAACTAGGCATGTAATTTGGAAGGGGTAGAAAAAAGGGGAGAGAGTCTGGCTTCCCTATATGCAATTCCCTGACTTGCAATTCTTTTGGAACACTTCTTATTTTGGGGATAAAGAAATATACTGTGTTACTCACCACTTATAACTGCCTTGTCACCTGGCTCCCCAGGAGAAAAATGAATGTGAGTTCTCTTCATTCTTGATAAACCCTAACAGTGTAATTCACACTGACTTTGTTTAGAATTAACAATTCACACTATTGCACTTAATATCATTACAAATTTTAGAGTGGTACATGTGCCCAACTGACTATGGCCTTCAAGTCTTTTTGACCTACATGTATTAGCTCATTCTAATATTTAGTTCACATTCAGTTTCTAATCAAAGTTAAAATCACTACTTCTCATAATCGCCTTTTTCTATTTAGATATTACATTTCACTACTGGCAGTAATATTTAACAATTATTCGCTGAAGGCGAAGTGATTATCGGTGAATATTCACCGAGATGAAGTCGAGGTGAATATTCACCGATAAGTCGAGGTGAATATTCACCGATAATCACTGAGCCTGAGGCGAATAATTGTTTTAGTATAAATACACAGGTGATTGTTTCAAAAAAAGAAAAGAAAAAGCATTGCAAAACACGAAAAAAGTTTATTTCATCAAAAGCGCGCGAACGACTGGCAGTCATTTTGTTCGTCGAGGTGATTATCGCTGATAATCCAAGATAGCGAACCAATCAGAGCGCACAATTTTTTATAATCACCTGAGTATTTATACCAATAACATTTAACGGCATTAAATTGCATCAAACAGCATGTGGTGGCACCCTTTAAACCCTGAAGTGGTACAACTTACTTTATCAACTCATTTTATTAATATATGACACCCCCTTAAAAATTCCTATTGTGGTAAAAGTTAC